>OU426863.1:7400509-7415509 GCA_911387685.1 Dolichovespula media | reverse complement strand
ACTAACGATGACTATTTTCAATGGAACTTTGCGAGCGCGTGAGCACACACTCAGCGCGACAAACGCGGCTTGATATATTGCACGAAAATGCAATATCTCGAATCGGAATTATAAATTCCTCTCTCTCTCTCTCTCTCTCTCTCTTTTCTATTTTTTTTCTTTATTTTTTTTTCTTTGTTGTTTTTTTATTTTTTTTTTTTTTTTTTTTTACAACCACACGTAGGAGGAAACGTAACGCAAAAAAACAAATCAAAAACGACCATGCATACTGACATTTTACGATTTCGAGTTATTTTCGTCGCGACTCTCTCGGACTCAGCTGGCGCCCCGTACAACGCTCTCCCCGTATATTATTTCGAAGATCTCGAAAAGGTTATATTTCCTTTCTCTCCATTTACGTTCGTACACGCACAATCACCTGAGTAGTTAGTACGTGTCGTTGTAGGAAAATTAGAAGCATTTGAAATGTCAAAGAAATGTTTCGTCGATCGTAATTAATGCAGGAAAGCTATCGTTGCATCGTGTGATGGAGCGATCGTGATACTAGTGGGGGGTTGGGAAGGGGGGGGGGTCGATCAAAAAATGAAAGTCATGAGAGGAGAAGAAGTTTTTGAAAAGGGGTGAAATGTGATTGTTTTTTTTCTTTTTTTTTTTTTTTTTTTTTTTTTTCATCGAACTAAAGTAACGTACGATGATCGTCGTAAGAAATATTGTGTGAAATTATTTCGATGAGGCATTCATTTTTCTTTTCTCTCTTTGATATTGATCAAAGTGTATCGGCGGCTCGTTAACAAAAAAAAAAAAAACAAAAAAAAACAAAAAAAGGAAAAAGAAAAAGAAAAGAAGAAAAAGAAAAAGAAATCGAGATTATCAAAAAGATCGCCGAACGAATTTAACACAAAATTTCTTTTACGAACGGACATGAGATATATCCGAAATAGTTAATCGCGAGTAGATGGGAATAATATATCGTCGCTTTAAAAGGCGCAAAATCACCTCGTGAGTCCCTCGGCCGGTGAGCCACGCGAACAGCCCACCTGAATGACGGTGGTGACGGCGTTACTAACGGATGGATGATGACTGGGGGTTGGTGTCGGGGGCCCGACGGAGAGACCCGTTTGGCCCCCGGCAGGAAGATGGCCCAAAGACAAGGAGACTCGCGCGCTATGACCTTGACTGGAACCACGCAACTATGACCAAAGGCTCTCTAACCCAAAAGGTATGGGGGCTGCTGATTGAACGTCTACGCGTTATGTTAGAAAAAATTCACGAGATCTCTGACGTTTTTATACTTAAAAAAGAAAAAAAAAAAAGAAACAGAATCACGGCCAAGGAAACGCGTGTACGTTCTTACAGCGGAGCCTTGAATCTTTCGTAACCGAAGAGTAATAATTATCCAGCGACGCTGGACGAACGAGCTTTATTTTAATCGATAGCTTCGGTACGAATGAATCAGATTGTTTGTTTTTTTCTTTTTTTATTTCTTTTTTCTTTTTTTGTTTTTTTTGTTTTTGTTTTCTGATCGGTCATCAATGATCGAATAATTTTGAACGAACGATCGTAAGAAAAGGTTCGCTCGAGGTAAACACAACACACACAGTGCGGTACGCGGTACATTGACTTTTGACAAATGAATATTTCAAACTCGTTCGATGATTCTAATAATAATACGCTTTTACACGCACGGCACTCTTCTTTTTTATCGTGATCGTCCGTAGACGCAGGGCAAGACAAGAAAAAAAAAAAAAAAGAAAAAAGAAAGAGTCTCGAGAAGCAAAAGATCACCGACCTGTATCCCATGTCCTCCTCGTATTGAGCGTTCGCCAGCTGCTGTTGCGGCTGTTGTTGTTGCTGCGACTGTTGCTGTTGTTGTTGTTGTTGTTGCTGTTGTTGTTGCTGCTGCTGTAGTTGCTGTTGCTGCTGTTGCTGCTGCTGCTGCTGATAAACAGGTTGCTGCTGAGTCGTCGGTGCGACTGCCGGACCCAGACTTCTTGATATGTTGCTTCCGTTGCTTAGCACCTACGCAACCGGTCGAACAATTGAATCGAATTGAATTGAATTATGCTCTGTTAAATGTCCTGGGACTAGCGGCATCGAGGAGGGTAAGCGTAAATGCGGGGAAAAATTTAATACTCGCACCTACATTCATTTCGGGCGAACCAGAGAGAAAGAGAGAGAGAGAGAGAGAGGGGGAGAGAGAGGGAGAGAGAGAGAGAGAATGAAAAAAAAGAAACGATCGTTGATACAAATAAAGGCTTATAAAGTTAATCGTGACGATCTTAATCGTAACGATAGAGAGAGAGAGAGAGAGAGAGAGAGAGAGAGAGAGAGAGAGAGAGAGAGAGAGAGAGAAGTATCTCGTGATATCTTCGAAAATGTTCCAACATTGCCTTTTCCGTGTACGAGTTTTATTAGACAAACGAGAGAAAAAGTTTTCAGATAATTAGTAGATACTCGATTAAGAGTGTCAGGTCGAGAGTAATGAGATACGATCGATTCTAAGGTCATCGCGACTAATTGTAATTGCCGCGAAACTAATTATCCCCCCCCCCCCGCCTCCTCCTCCTCCTCCTCCTCCCGTCCCCCGCCCACACTTTATCCCGCGATATTTAACGATAAGCGATGAGACGAAGCGGTGTCTTTTGCAATTTATGCCGAAAAAAGAGATGCAAGGTCGTTTGAAAGAGGAGGAGGAGGAGGAGGAGGAGGAGGAGGAGGAGGAGGATGACGACGATGACCGAAATTAATTCAACGGACCACCCTCTTTTTGTCCGGACAACCACGCGATAACGATCGGCTAATAGTCGTCGTCCTGTCCCAGTAGCTAACAAGAGCGTATCGTGAAAGAGTGGGGTTAGGAAGGGTGGGAGAGGGTCTGGGAATGAAAAATCGCCCTAGAAATTTTTCTCATAGTTTCTTTTTTCTTTTTTTTTTTTTTTTCTACGAATTGTAAACTTCCCCTCTGTACACCCACCGCAAAGCGTCGAAACGATCTTACAACTCTTACGTGACTTTTCAACAATACTATCTGGCAAAAATATGTTCTTTTTTTTTTTTTTTTTTAAACATGAAGAGAAAACTTACGTCAAGGGCTTGAAGCATAGCACTCGCAAAAGCGTCGGCATCGTCCTTACTAGAAAAATTCAGTCCGTAAACCTGCTTGTTGTCTCTCCATTGATGGAACGTGACCGTTGCCTGATTATATTTCAGTCCTTTAAGGATGGCGCAATTGATAACGATCTCGTGATCCTGTAACTTTCTCCCGACGACCCGGAAGGTGTTGTTCACCTGATGGTGATATAGCTGGACCTTGGAAAGTCCTGCCGAGGTACCACTCGGTATCCATTTTTTGTTGACGTCGTCGTAGACCATCACCGCCGCCCGAGCGGATGATATGCTCACTTCGCTGAAAATAATTAGAGAAAAAGAAGGAAAAAAAAGTAAAACTTGTTCTTTAATTACGATGAAAAAGTTGGTAGAGCCGTTGCTACCACCGTGGTAAGATGAAGAGAGAGAGAGAGAGAGAGAGAGAGAGAGAGAGAGAGAGAGAGAGAGAGAGAGAGAAAGACGGAGAGAGAATGAAAAAGCTTCGTTAAGATGAATCTTCCGCGACCGAGATAGGTACCTGCTGCTAACTACGAGCTCGAACACTTGCTTTTCCTCGTTAGCGATTTAAATAACTCTCAAGCGTGAAAAAAAAAAAAAATGAACCTTCGACCCCTTGGTATAATTCGATAATTCCCTTGCAATTAATTAATAATGTTACTCGTAACGTTTAATCGTGGTATACCAGTTCAGATTTCTAATCAGCCAATGCAATCGCACGCGAGACGGTATTCAACGGTGTAACATATAAATATATATATATATAACTAGATATCTAGCTTGGTACCTAGGTATACAAGTACGGTACGCAACTATATTTTTCTCTAGAAGATTACGCGTGAAAGTAGCGTGACTCGATTTGCTAGGTAAAAAAGAACGCCTAAGGTCGACGTAAAAGTGAGAACGCAAAGCAGCTCATTGACATACGTTCGTATACCTATATTGATGTAGATACACACACACACACACACACACACACACACACACACTATTATATACGTATCACCAGGAGCCGGCTAGTCATTCAATTTGTTTGCGTAACATCTAACGCGTTGAAAAATCCCTTCGACTTCTCGTCCGGTTCGGATAATATCGTTCGAGTATCGTACGAGATCGAATCTCTCTCTCTCTCTCTCTCTCTCTTTCCACTGCTACACATAGATGTAAATGACAGAGAGAGAGAGAGAGAGAGAATTAGAGAGAGAGAGAGCGAGAGAGCGCGCGTAACCTGTACCTCAAATCGTTTCGAGTTATCTCACGTAAACGTATGTGAATGAAAAGAGAAAACGTTTTGAATGACAATAATGTATTTTTGCCTTTTAAAAAAAAAAATAAAAAAAAAAAAAAGAAAAACAGAGAAAAGTGGATGCTTCGAAAACGTTTTCTCGATACGATCGCATATCGTGTTCGTAAAAGCGCGCGTTTCGAATACCACGAGATGGGAAAAGCTCGCTTTTAGTACTTATGATTACTTTTTATTTATTTATTTTTTTTATTTTTTTTTCTTTTTTTCCCCACCCCTTTAAAAAGACGACTCTTATCGTTCTCGCGACTATGTCAAAGCAATAATCCGCATTTAATCTCCAAAGGACACACCTTTCAGAGTAATTAAAAACGAAGAAAGGAAAGCGAAAGATACGGATAGAAGAAGAAAGAAAATGTTCGGTTAAGTTCCACGAGAGATTATTTCCGACGATAAATCCGCAAGGCTTTCTCGGTTCCCGGATAGATTGAGAACGTGAGCGAGCTGTTTCAACGGGGCTACACGTTGATTCGAAACGAAACGAAACGATGCGCCGGCCGTTGCTGTTGCTGTTGCCATTGCTGTTGATATTGCTGTTGCTACTCTGCCACTACTGCTGCTTCATGTAGACGGACATTTTTCTTGCTTCCTTGACTCCGACGACGAGACCAAGAGATCACGTTTTAAAGAATAAAGGAAAAAAAAAAGGAAAGAAGAAAAAAAAATAAGTCGGAATATCTCCAAAAATGACACGAAGCGTTCGCATCTTCCGCCTCGATCGTCCTACATAAAATGTCTTTCCCGTGTATCTCGGTATATACAAGTTTCTGTATATATGTAAACGCGAAAAGAGAAAGCACAGAAGAAAAAAAGAAACGTGAGAGAGAGAGAGAGAGAGAGAGAGAGAGATTAATGTAAAAAGGAAGGGGAAACTCGATCGAAATTTCCAAAAAGAAGAAAAAAAAAAATGAGAGAAAAACCGGCCAAAATGGTGATGTCTCGGGAAATATTCCTGTATGATAGTTTTTTTGTTCTCTCCCTCTCTCTCTCTCTCTCTCTCTTTCTCTTTCTGCCATATCGGATGGGGTGCCTATCGAGGATACCCGATGGGAAAAAAAAAAAAAAAAAAAATAGAAACGGCCAGATAGAGGATGAGAGATAAAAGCCGATATTAGCATGCATCACTAGTATGGCGCAGTGATATTTTCAGATAGGTAGCCGGCAGTCGTCGATTCGTCGATTCGTCGCCGTCGTCGTCGTCGTCGTCGTCTTCGTTGCTTGTTGTCGCGACGAGACACCCCGTATTGCTTGTGGTTGTTGTTGCATATCGTCGTTGTCGTCGATAGGCGGTAGCTATCTACTTTGCATCGCGTCCATCCATGTTCACGCTCGGTTCAGGACGGGTTTACCGTTATATCATCGTTCGTCCGTCCGTCCTCCCTAAGTTCTTCCTCAACCTATTACCTCGACTTTGAATCCCTCGACTTCCTCGAGCTATTTCGAAAAAGAAACTTTCGATCTCGCGCTAGACGACGAACTTATACCTCCTATCTCTATCGAACTGTTACAATTATTCCCCGTTGAGATTTCCCATAACCCGAATGTATAAGTTCTACTTCTCTTTGATTTTCTCCCTCCTCCTCCTCCTCCTCCTCCTCCTCCTCCTCCTCTTTCGTCGTCTAGCCGGTTTCGAGAGACAGACATAGAGAGAGAGAGAGAGAGAGTGCGGTACTAAAGAGAGTTTAGCAAAACTCAAGCTCGATCTCGCGTCGTATCTACATACGTATACATAAATAAGTACGTACGTACGTACGTACATACATACATACATACATACGTATACATACGTATACATACGTATGTATGTACGTGTATTTCGATTACATCTCGCTGTCACTCGAATAATCGACGCGAACTGTGCGCGATCAACGAATTATTCTTATCCGCTTCTTCCGCTCGAAATCACAGATGACATTTCACGCTGCTTCGGCTCGTTCGATCGGGCGGCTTTCGCTTTGCGACACCAGTTTATCCGAAAAATGAGACGAAGTTTCTTTTTCGAAGAAAACAAAACAGAACAGAACAAAACAAAACAAAACAAAAAAAAAAAAATACAACAAAAAATAAACGAAAAAAAAAAAGAAACAATCAACGATATCGCCACGTTTCCTAATCGAATTGAAGTAAAATCGAAACACGTTCTCGCGTCAATAACCGACAATCGCATTTGGTATTACCTTCGACTGGTAGTCACCATCGTTAAACGTTTTGAACGAATTATGATCATAGTAATCGTCAAACGTTCAAACGTTCGAAACGTTCGAAAACGCAAATGTTTGAGAGCCTCTTTAAGACTTTCTATTTCAATCGTGTTTCCGTTTGCCCCGATAATCGGAGTTCACCTCAAGTTCGAGAATTCCTGATATCCCTTCGGTTTCGAAAATGAAACGGGGGGAAAAGTAAACGAAGGCTACGATAAGTAGTAAGAGAGGATGAGGACTAAGAGCGGGGGAGGGAGGGAGGAGAGAGGAGAGGTGGGTTGAGCCTAAGCTTAAGATGATAAAATTAGCTGCTCATCGATTCGCGGAAGAACTCCTGGACCAGCGGTGTTGTTACTTTCACACCCCCGCCCTCCGCCCCTTCGCGCGATTATATCGTTTAAAACGAGTATCGCTACGCGCGTTATAGCGAAAACAGGAACAGGACGAGGTAGGATGTGGTTAAGATACTGCGCCACATCATCCATCGCTTCCTTCTCTCGGTCCCATTGTCGCACGTACGAGTAGTACTTATTATTACTCGACGCCAGAAGTAACGCGATAACGCGGACTTCGACGCGAGATTTCAACAACTCCGACGTTAAAAACCTCGAGAATCCATGGAAAATAATCGATCGTGGACGATCGTTCTAACTTGTTCCACGATAGCGAAATCGATTTTTCTTTTCTTCCTTATTTTGTTTTTTTTTATTTTTTTTTTTTTTTAAATAAGGGAAATACTAATCCCTCGATACGATATTCCGTTCAGTCTCTTCGATATCGTTTACAGGAGGTGTTCGTTTCGTCGTCTTACTTCGACAAAATTAACGATGAGATTCTAAAGATAAGATAGTAGTCGAGGGTTGGTTCGTGGAAGTAAACGAATCGATGCGAACGACGCCTCGTCGCGAGAAAGAAAAAATATTGGACGATATAAATCGGGAACTTTAGTAGGTCGTACCTTCGAGGAAATAATAACTAAACCGTCTCCCCTACCCCTACCCCCCCCCCTCTCATCCCGTTCTAAATTTTCTAACAGTCGTATTACGAAGGATCGACGACGGCGGTTAAAATTTCAACGAAACTGACGATAGTCCGTAGTTATTTATCGTCAGAGGGCAAACTCCTCGTCGACTATTTGCAGGAAAGCTTCCCCATCCCACCCAACCCCCTCGCCCCATTGAAACCACCGAATGAATTATCGATTTAACGCTATTTTGAATTCGGCTCGCTCGAGGGAGTTTGCAATTTGAATCGTGGTTATCGGTTCTTTCACCGATCAACAATGCGATAGTTTGATCTCGTATTATTGTTAACGCGGAGAGAGATAAATGTGATGAATATGGTTGAAAATGTCAAGGTAAACGGTTTAAAAACACTCGTATATTTATCTAAATTCGTACACATTGAAATAAAACGGCACCACGAGTGACACATTATTATCACGTTAGACGCGATTAGAATGTCCAAATAATTATAAGAGCAGGCTCTATATGTTAGAGAAGAGTAGAGAGAGTATGGTAAGTATCGTACGTAAAAGTACCAGACAAATAATAATAATAATAATAATAATAATAATAAAAATAATAATAATAACAACAACATTCTCGCGTGTAGTTGACGCACGGTCGCAATTATTCGTGGATAGATTTACTACTCGTGTTTTTATCTTATTCTCTTTAGAAAATCGCGGGAGAGTTCCCATGAAGATCAACGCGATCCGTCCAAAGATTCCTCGGCCATAAAATATTTCAAAACTTCTCGAATTTCTTCCCTGGAGAAGTCGACGCGGGTGGTGGGTACTGGGTCCTCCAAGAACGTTTCGCGTTTCCTTAACGCTTTATTTTCGTATTTTTTCCTATCGGTATCGCGACCAACGTGACGACGACGATTCTTACTACTACCACTACTACTACTACTACTACTACTACTACTACTACTACACGATAGTATGGAAGAACGAACGACCGTTGGGGGAAAAAAATATAAAGGAAAGAACCTTACGATTTGTTTTGTCTTCTTTCTTCTTGATTCCTCTTTTTCATTTTTCTACCCCCCCCCTCCTCCTCCTCCTCCTCCCCGTTCCTTTTTTTTCGTATCGCTCGACGTTCCGCGAATAGGAACGAAATAGTTAAGAAATTCAGGTCATAACAATCATCTCCCCCAGCATTACTACTCTAACACCACGTGCTCCTTTCGGTTGTCGGCGACTGTCGAGAATTAGGACGATTAATTGTTCGGGTTAATGACTGCGACGCTTCAGAAAAGAATTTAAATATCGACCTGACCGCCTATCAGATTTAATTTTATTCGTGGCTGTACACCGATAAAGAATATTCCGAGATACCAAGGGAAACACGCACACACATTTTTTTACACGAATTTATCCTATCGATACTCAATAAATTTTTCAATTACGGATCCGGTGACGTCAATTTCTCGCACGTTATCGCACACACGTATAATATTATCGATGACACGGATTCTCTTGAAAAATCGAGAACACCCGGTCGATCTCACGATACATTCTTCTTTGTTTGTTTTTTTTTTTTTTTTTTCGTTCGGTCTTTACCAATAATAATCTCATTTTCGAAAGGGTACTAATAAAAAAAAGAAAGAGATAAAAGAGAGAGAGAGAGAGAGAGAGAGAGAGAGAGAATCTGCCTTCTAATTTTCATCGTATTGTTTTCAATTAACATACGTTGAAAAAGGATAGAAGGAACGTTCCGTTTCCCTTTTGTACTCTCTCACTTCCGTCGGTCGATGACGTCGATGATGTTGTATGGATACCTAATACATACATATATGCAACATACGTGTGTACCGTTACGCTCTCCGACTCTACTGCATCTCGAAAAGCTTTCTCTGTAACGAATGCAACAATGTAAAACGATGATGCGATTGTCGCACCAAACACAACGCATCATTTCGTTTTGCAAATGAGTCTACGCCTCTCTCTCTCTCTCTCTCTCTCTCTCTCTCGAATATCAAAGATAGAAGCGATATAAGATTGTATGCACGGATCGACTGATATGTACTTTCTTTATCTCTTTCTCTTGACATAGAGATGGCGAGAGAGAGAGAGAGAGAGAGAGAGAGAGAGAGAGAGAGAGAGAGAGAGAGAGGAACGGAGAAGGAAAGAGGAAACGGTGAATGCATATGCATATTTATTCAGCAAGAAAGCGAGAGAGAAAGAGAGAGAGAGAGAGAGAGAGAGAGAGAGAGAGAGGACGAGGGCTATCGGTGTTAGCCCGGAGAAGCATCGAGTTACTTCCGCGAGATACCAGCTTTTCATGCTTTATGCTCCAAGAGTTACAACATCCTGCAAAGCGTAACAAACATGTGAGCGAGAGCGCTATTGGGAACGGCGCACGACAAATTTATATCGCCTAAGGCATTTTCCCCGTGTATAGAGAACCAAGAGAGAGAGAGAGAGAGAGAGAGAGAGAGAGAGAGAGCACAGGTTGTATAATAATTTATTAGGTTTCTCGACGCATCTTGTACGACGACCTTGTCATGGCCTAACATAAATCTTTTCTCGCCGCGAGTAATACTCTTCCGTGGTTCGTAATACGCGGTGACGACGTATCCGCGTATAAGTTACATCGATTTTCTTAGAAAATCAACAACACTTTATATTGCGTCCATTAACGAAAGCGATCGTTCCGAATGAAATACTAACGTTTAGAATAATTACGAGGCGTAATAACAACAACGAGGTCAACCAAGTTCGTTCACACCGATCGTCTGACTTTTCTCTAATTCTTCGAAGTCGGTCCTACTGGGTTTTAGAAGGCTAAAGTCGTTATTACAGAGCGACGACGTTCTCTAATCTGGCCGAAGGGTAGTAAGGGAGGAAAAGTCCCCTTCTGACAGTAAGGGGCGGAAGGGATGGAGGGAGGGGTAAGGGGCGGGGACGTGAGTCAGATCGTAGGAGACGACAGTCCAGGGCTTATTCGGTCGACGTTGAAACCTAGAACTGATACTCTTCGAAAGGAGAAAGAGGTAGGGTATGGCTTTGTCTTTAAAGACAACCGATACAATCGCCGAAAGCAACGACAGCTAAAGCGACAGCTACAACGACAGCGACAGCAGCAGCAGGAGAAGAAGCAGCATATGGTAACTGAACGGGAACATTAATTGGATAGGTAAGTCAAGCCCCCCCCCCTCTCCCCGACGACACTCGAGTAGTTCGTTCGTTCGTTCGACCGATGTTATGCGTCTAACGTACAGGGTGCCAAAGAAATACGCACGAGTCGATCGAACGAGAACGAATAAATACGTATAAAGAAATCAGAGGATCGATCGAAAGATAAATCAAACGTATTCAAGCATTTACCTATTTCTTACACGTCTCGAGCTCGTTCGTCTTGCTCCTCTGTATATTATATTGTACGAAAGATGTAAAATTTTTAAGTAGATTTTTCGAGCACCCTATATACATGTACATATATATATATATATATATGTATGTATATATGTATATATACGTGTATATATACCTTTCTCCATCGTTCCTAAAGCACCCACATCCCTCTTTACCCCCTGTGAACGTACTACACAATGTATCATCTTTTCACCGGGGGGACCATGCACCGGTCTCGCGTAACACCGGCTTCGAAATAAAGGTGTACGAAGCTACCAAGGACACGAGGGGATGTAGAAATCTACAGGGTATCTTCTTCTTCTTCTTCTTCTTCTCCTTATTCCCCTTCTCCTTCCTCTTCTTTTTATCATGCTTTGTCCTTTGTGTACGAGACAGCTTGGACGCGGACATTGTATACTAAGTTAAATGTAAGCCGAGCCCTTAAAGAATTTGATAAATCTATCGTGTACAACGTTTTAATTTTACCTTCAAAAATTTCTCTTGGTAATTTTTATTTTCATTTTTTTTTTACGTTGAACTGCAAGAGTAGAGAAGAAGTTGATAAGAAGATGAGGAGGAAGATGAGGAGGAGGAGAGGCACTATCAATTCCATTGCAACTACACGGCCGCGATGACGTCTGTATTCTCTCTGTGGATCTATTTCGTTGGACTAAGAGTGAAAGAAAGAGAGAGAGAGAGAGAGAGAGAGAGAGAGAGAGAGAGAAATCGTAATTGTCAATGCATGCTCGTCTAACGTTTCCGTTTGACAGTCGGCATAACTTAAACGTCTGTAACAAACCCGACGAAATTTGACGAATAAATATATATATATATATATATATATACGGATGTTTATCCAGCCACCAACAAAGTTCGACGAAAGAAGTACGACGTTTCGGTTTCCACTAACCTCGTTTTCTCAAACTCCCTGTCGATCGGATGACGGAAAAATACACGGCGGAACTAAATCGAAGTCTTGACACGGGTTGGACGGCTATGAAATCTGTACCTACTTAGTTCCTTGCCAGAAAGGGCAAATCGATTGTTCTACAACATTGTTTTCTCTCTTTCTCTCTCTCTCTCTCACACACACACACACGTTATTATTATATTTACCAAATTTTATTCGTCCGACATATAAGAGGAAATATCAATTATTGGAGAAAAGAGACATTACGAAAGTTTACAAAATATATATGCTATTTCTGATTAATGCATTAAAAAAAAAGAAAAAAAAAAAAAAAATAGAAAGAAAGAAAGAAAGGGAAAAAAGATATATTTGTGATAAGCGTAAAATCTTTCATTCTGTTCTTTTTTTTCGTTTTATATATACATCTTTTCTTTTTTTCTCCTGTTTTCCTTTTCTTTTTCGTTCGAGCTCTCTCGCTCTCTCTCTCTCTTATCTCTTTCTTTTCAAGGTACGCAGCAATTATTGCTAACTAACTCAGAAGCGACCCCGTTTGTGCCTTTTGGCACGTACCTCTTAATTAAACTCATGAGCGAGCACGAGAAGACTCTGTTAGTAGTGTGCATAGGTGATGGTGGTGAGGGCGGGGAGGGGGGGAAAGGGATGAAAGAAGGCAGCTTTAGACAAGTGGAACGATTCGTAACAAAGGCATATAAGGCAATGAGAGAACGTCAACGAATCTCGTTTGAGCTTAAAGAGTTTCCTCCTTCGTGAGGAAAGGTTACGAAGAGGAGGAAGGGAGGATTTTTCGGCGAGAATAACGGATTTCTATGGTATTACTGTGTGAGAAAAAGTGAGAGAAAGTGAAGAGTTCGATCTTTATTACAACGACAAAAGTATATTCGTTAAAAAATTCGATCGTAATGAAAAAGTTTCGCTCGATGCCACACGATAATGGCACGAACACCTTCCACTTCTTTTTCTTTTTGTTTTTCTTCGACTTCTTCGTCTTCGTCTTCGTCTTCTTCTTCTTCTTCGATCGCATCATCGTTCTTACTGCGACGCTTTGCGCATCATTAACATGCGCAATCCCATTAGCATTGGAATCTTCTGTGGTTACTCCCCGTGTGCCGCAATTGGAACAATGATTATTATGCCTCGACGTTCCTTCGGAATTCAAACGCGAAGAGGGAGGACTTATACTATACTCACTTGCGTTTATTTATTTATTTATTTTTTTTTTTTTTTATTTTTTCTTTTCTTTTTTCTTTTTTAAAGCGAGCTTTACGACGAAACAGAGACAAAGGGATTTACGCTACGTTACGAAGGGTTAAGAATTAACGTGTAACAAATAATAATCGATCGTACGAAATAGGTATCATCGAAGGCCGAAATTAAGATCAACTGAATTCTCATAACAATAATAAATATTTCGATTAATATCGGGAATTATTGGAAAATTCGTTTTATCTATAAATTGATTTCTCACGGTTTGTCTCCTCTCCTCTCTCTCTCTCTCTCTCTCTCTCTCTCTCTCTCTCTCTCTCTCTCTCTCTCTCTCTCTCTCTCTCTCTCTCGATCGTCACGAGATGCCTCTCTTCGAACTATTTCGCAAAGAGAGACGATGGAAGCTGACGATGCAAATAACTGTGGTACGTTGACCCTAACACGTTCGGAAGAGTTTGAATTTCTCGGTGAATTTGCTCTCCGAGTCTCCACTTTTTCTCTCTCTCGTTATTTATATTATAGAACGAACTAAAAAGTTTCTCCCTCCTCTCCTCTCCTCTCCTCTCTCTCTCTCTCTCTCTCTCTCACTTTATATATACATTTTATTTTTCCTTTGATACGAGAATAAGGACGACAGAGGAGCGACAGGAAAACGCATTGATTCGTTCATTTATCAAACGCGGTTTGATCGTCATCCTGCGGTCAACTCTTTCAACCGGTCCCGCAAGCCTTTTATTTCCTTCGCTATTCGTGCTTTAGTGCACTTTACCGAAACCAGTCGTGTCGCATATACATGCATTAACTTATATAACCATGAACTCTCACGGGTTTAACGGGGACCGACAATAAAAATATGCACGGTTGTGATCGTAAAAAAGTCCGATCTCTGTGTCATAAAAAGATGATCGGTTAGAAGACAAGAATTACAAGTAAATGACGAAAAAAAAGAAAAAATAAAAGTAAAACAAATAAGTAAATAAATAGGCAGAAAAAATAATGCGTGCGGCATAACTCGTAAAATTTATCGAACGAGTCTCTCTCTCTCTCTCTCTCTCTCTCTTTTTTAAAAGTCCAAACGAGAGTAATGATGGTAGCGGCAGTGTAGTGGTAGCAGTAACAGGAACAGTAGTAGTAGTAGTAGAGTAGTAGTAGTTCTATAGAGGAGTTTGGTGGACTTAAAAGCGTGCTCTTTCTCTTTCTTCTATTCTTACTTGTCCGGTAGTTCGTAAGGCGATTATACGAAAGGAAATCGGATTTTATGGATAATTCTTGTTTCCTGCCGGTCGTAAAACTCGCAAAGCGTTTCGAGTCGAAGAAGAAAAAGAAAGAAAAAGAAGGAGAAAGAGAGTGAGAGAGAGAGAGAGAGAGAGAGAGAGAAAAGAGAGAAAAGAAGAAGAAGAAGAACAGACGAAGAAATAAAAGGCAAGGGGGATACGTTCGAAGTTGAACAAAAAGAGAGAGAGAGAGAGAGAGAGTATTCTAATGCTCCAAAGAGAACATGTGTAGTACGATCTTAGATCGGTCATTATAATAACTCGTAGAAAAATAATAATCGCTTAATTTCCATTCGATTTCGATTTAAATCGGCAAATATTTTTACCTGAATAAATCCAGGTAATTTACGAATAATGGGGGGTGGGTGGGGCGGAGCTGAGGGTGGGGAAAAATAGCGAAGTCGTTCAAGTTCCTATGCAACGAGCAAAAAGTGCATACAGAAGGCGCACACATGCGAGAAAAGCTTTGCTCGAGTGAACGCGCAGATGCGTCATCTTTCGCGTTACATGTGACTTCCAGGTGCACGCTCGTTAGACTCTCTCTCTCTCTCTCTCTCTCTCTCTCTCTTTCTCTCTCTCTCCCTCTCTTTCTCTTTATCTCTCACGCACGCACGCACGCG
>OU426863.1:7353009-7395509 GCA_911387685.1 Dolichovespula media | reverse complement strand
ACGTAAACATCAAAACTTTCTAATCGCGTTTTGTCGCTCAACGAAGGGGAGAATTTTTTATCGATCGAGGGAAACAATGGAATAGGACGGGTGTGAGATTGTTTTCGAGCGATGACTCTAACGCGGCTTTAACCATTTTCGTTCCTACCTTTTTTTTTAGAGACGTTTCGCGCCAAATCCGGCACAACGCACCTGGCGCAACGTCCAACAAACAGCTGTCCGTTTTCTTGCCGATTTTTTGGATATCCAAGATCGGCCGTCGATTTTAACGTTTAAAGGACGCTCACCCGGCCAGGTAGATAATCCCGTGGGATACGTTCGATATCGGTGACGTTCGGTCAACCGACAACTAACTCTCGACCCGTTCCATAACCGTTCTCTCGTAATGCGCCTTATGTTTTTCATTTCGGTCACGTTAAAACGGTCTCGACTGTCTTCGTTTACCTAATCGTTAATAATTACCTTGGTCATGAATATCTATGAGAAATGGCATAAACGAGAATCTTGGGTTTTTTGTTTCGTCGTTTGGACTCTCTCATGGAATTGTAATTATATCAGAATTATTATAAATGCGTTTCTATCTCTATAAATATGTGTGATGATCTATTTATTCAAGTGTTGAGAAATTTAACGTAAGAACAACGACAGAGGGATAAAACAACTGTGTCTTATTATTTGCTTCTAACAAATATTTGTGGAAAGTTGTGTGTTTTTATGGATAATCTTGCCCGTATAAACAGTGGAACGTTCGTGCGGTCAATGTTTACTTTTATATTTATAATCGATGTGTTTGACTTTCAGTATTCCTCTTCCCAGTGCATCTTTGAAAAAGAAACGTATCGACATGTAGAAAAGAACTACGTAAGGTACCCCTCGAGCCAACAACGTCAGATATTTCAAAATTCGAAAATGTGATACTAACCGGGCTTAATGGTCGAAGCAAAACATAAGGAATGGTATTCTATTCTATTCTCCCTGGATGTCAGATAAGCTGAAAAATGTCTGGTGATTCAGGATGGAGTGCTGTTATCCATCATCCTTCAGAATTAGAATTACAGAATTGGAATTGGGAAGAAAACGATGGAGAACAGGAAAGAGAACTTCCTTCGACGGTTGATATGGATGCGATAAAAGGTGGAGGTAGCTGGGATCCTGCTAATGGAGCTAACGGTACTAGAATAAAATCGTATCGTTTCGTTTTAATGGCCCTAGATAAGGCTAGTAAATTATAAGCGTTACCGGTCAGATCTTATAGCGTTCCTTTTTTCTTAGGAACTGACTCGATCGATTCCGAAGAAGATTCTGATTCAGACGAGGAAAGTTCTGGCGGAACCGAGGGTAGCTGTTCTTATTCAGATTCGAATTCAGAATCAGACGACGAAAGTAGCGGAGAGGAAGAGGAAGGAGAAGATACGGGATCTAATTCGGATTGCACGTCCGAACACAGCGAGCAAACATTTTCGATCCAAGAAACAAATTTTGAATCGGTACGCGCAGAAACGTTTAAGTAGAGAAACCTAGGAGAGTTATAAAGTCGACGGGATAATAAGTATAATAAAATCTGATCAATTTTTATCGTCTTGTAATCGTATCGTATAATAAACGTGTTTGTCTTGTAGGGAGCGCTTAAACTAAAGATCACGATGAAGGGTCCAAAAAAGGAAGATATCGATAAAAATAAATATGATAAAAATCGAAGAAATATGACGAAAAAGATCAAAGCGACGAGTCGTGGAGTAAAAGTAAGTGTTTCTTTCTTTTTCTTTTTCCTTTTTTGTTTTAAGCGACGAATTACGTCGAAATGCATATACTATTATTACGTACGATTAGTCTTCAGAATGTAGCAGCGACGACTCCGATTCGTCGGCAAGTCAGAATTTCCAACACGCGCAACAAGCGATCATTCAACCATCGCAGCAACAGCAACAGCAGCAGCAGCAGCAGCAACAGCAGCAGCAACAGCAACAGCAGCATCAGCCGCTTCAAGAGATAAACCAAGAAGACTTGGCAGCTATTTTGCCGGATCAAGAACACGAAGATGCCCCGTTCGATGGTTTCGAGGACTCGGAAAGTGGCCGTTTAGTATCGAAAGCTATCGAACGTATGTCGTTAGGAGCAGACTCGGACACTAGTGAAAACGGTGATCAAAATCCTATACCTGTATATAGTTCTACGCTTTTGCAACAATTCGTTGAAAAAACGGCACTCTTGTCGGAGCCTCGAAAGAGACGTAGTAAATCGGGGAAGAAACTCAACGATAACGAATATCCGTGCGTATCGAACGTTTCCCCGGATTCAGGCATTCAATCTGTAGATAATAGTCCTTTGCATTTAGCGATTAGTCCAGTTAGCCCGCCGGTTCCCGCCCAGCCAATCGTACAGCCGATCGTTCCAAAACCGGCGGTCAACGTCGACAGAGTTTTGTATCCGCCTAAGAGAAAACCGGGTAGGCCCGCGAAGACGGTCTCGACCCAACCACGTGGCCCGGGAAGGCCCAGATTAAAGCCGGAAGTAGCCGAGAAAATAGAAAAAGCCGAGAAACACGAACGAAAGAGTAGTAATCAGTTACAGCAAAAGATTGTCAAGAGAGAGGTTCCTCCGGGTAAAAGGGGGAAGGTAAAGCCCCTGGCAAAATCAACGGCGGTTCAACAAGACGCGTCCATGATTAAAAGAGTTAAAGATAAGAAGCCTTTCCAAAATAAACGGTCTAGTACAGTGAAAGTTTTACAGGAGAAAGCTAGCAAGAAAAACGAAAAAGCATCGCCGGCTAGAGTCAAGTGCCTAAGCAGAACGGTAGCGAATAAAGGTATGCGAGAGGCGACGCAATGTGATAGCAAAGTTTGTAAAAAATTGAAACAAGAGAAACCTAATGTATCATCTAATAAAGGCACGATGCCGGTAACGACGCGTCAGAAACAGCAGTCCTCTTTGGAGCAGCGCAATGCGCCCGAACAAAAAACTTTGCATCCCAATAAGAGAAGCTCGAAGGAAAATAGAAACAACGTTGCGAGTACAACGGCGAGGAAGCAAGGCCCCTTGAAGAAATCCGTTCCGCAAACCACCCGGCGCGTTTTGAAGGAAAACAAATGTAATAAAAAGAGTAATTCGACGTTCGAGACCAACGGTGTCGGCGTCCAGACGTTGATATCCTTACCTATCGGAGAAGTATTGAAGACGGAAAACGTCGAGAATGTATCGAACAAGTGTGACAAGGCGACGCAACCGATACACACCCATTGTCACAAGCACCACCATCACAAACATCGCCGACGATTGTTAATGCCACCGAAAAATCCTATTCGTATAGACCCATGCATCATACAGGAATTAGAAAAGCTAATCGAGGAGTTTACCAGATCTTGTAGCTTAGGGAGAAATAATAATAATTCTAATCATACGGAGTTACCACAAATCTTTCGAGTTAAGAAGCTGACGAAGAAGAGGAAGGGTGACGTTAGCTCGAACGACGATCAAAAGTTAAAGAGACGATTGAAGAAGGAAAAGGTATTATTGAGCTCGGATTCGAAAAGCAATACAAACACGAGTACAAATTCTAATCCAAATGAACAGAGATTGCCGTTGAAGAAGAGGCATTATCACGTGTCTAGTCCACATAGCTCACAGAGTTCGAACGCTAGTTGTACCGATACCAATCCGAACGAATCGAATTCTACCGAAAGCCATATAGAGGAAGCGATCGAGGCGACCATAAATAGATACGGTGGGAGTTCGGCGTCTTCCGTTCACGAAGAGAACGTCGTCATTACACCGAAAAAGAGACTTAGGGATAATGAAAATGCAGTACCTGAGAAACAAGGAAACAATTCCGGTGAATCTTTGGAGGACAAACCGTTGAATCAATTGGAAGTACAACCACGAAGAAAGAAGAAAATCGTGAAAGATCTTAGGGTCACGGTTACGAAGTTGCCGTCCGAAGGTCACGGATTATTGGAGAAAATCGATAAATCTGATAAATCTGCGAACGAGAAAGGATCGAAGAGTCATATCGACAAATCGGCCAAAGCGGACAAAGTGCTTGCCGATAAGGTTGTAAAGGCTGACAAAAGTCAAGCGGATAAGGTGGAGAAGATTGATTCGTCGATCGAAAACGATCACTTGGAGAAAGAGATAAAAGTCGACGCGGAGGAAAATATAACCGAGAACGGTAGCGTGCAGGAGGGCGGGCTCGAAAGGAAGATAAAACAGGACAATGCGTCGAATGTACCAAATCCGGTGAATTCTTCGGCGGCGTTACTTCTTACGAAGAAAAAAATTCGTAGGCGCAAGACCATCAATCGTACGGGTTTTCCGACTTTGAAGAAAAAGAAAAAGAAAATATTTCCGGCCCTCGAAACGAGTACGATAAAAAAGGGAGGGGGAGGAGGGGAAGGGGAAGAAGGAGGAGGGGAAGGAGGAGGAGGAGGAGGAGGAGGAACCGTCGTACCCGTAAGTAATGCGGCGATGCCTAAAGATCAGGACTCCATGGAAGGAGATATAAAGGACACTAAGCTGGATAGCAAGGTGCCACCGCCCCTGTCGGACGAGAAAATTTCGAACGACGTTACCACGATCGAGGACGACGTCAAAGTCAAAAATGGAAATAACGCTAAATCCCAGAGTCACGTAGAGGTGAAGGATTTTGAGGATTCCAATTCGGTACGCAATACGACGTCTTGTCATAGCGGTTCCGACGAGATATTGGACTCTTGTCCAGGACAATTGAGAGTACGCAAAGACCTCGTCGAATCCGACAGCAGTACTCCCTCCGACAAGATATATCCGGTTAAGTTTGAGAAACTTCAAGATTGTAGAATTTACGACGAGAATGCGTCGTTGGAAGAATCTCTCGAAAGATATACTCAAAATCAAAGAATAGCAGAACTCAACGAGGAAAATTTAAAAAAGTTGGAACGCGCGAATGCTCATGCCAACGTGAAGATGGAGTTGTCAGGTTGTTTCAACAATAATCATAAGAAGAGAAGAGGATCGGCCAGTCCGTGTAATTTAACATCGAGGAACGCGAAACGGCTCCGAGGTGCGGGCTACGATACGGAAAGTGACGTTCTTCCTGGGAGTGATGTAACCAGCGACGAGCATGAAACTGGTAAACAATCGAGCATACCGCACACTAGGAAGAAACAATCCAGGTGGAAAAAACGTTATTTGCAAGCAGGCATTTTTTCCGACTACGGTAAGGAAGATGATTCCAAGAAAATCCCGACTGCCGAGTCTAATTCCGGGAAGAATAAATTATTGTGCGATACGAATGATCATTCGACTGCTTTGTTACCTGCCTCGTATCAATGCGGTAAACTTTTACGTCAACGAAAAATGCCATTTCAATTGCCATACGATCTATGGTGGTTACATACCCATTCGAGACTACCTGGTAGAGATTTAGTGCCATCTTGGAATTACAAGTAAGTCGAATTTCGATAGCATATACGCGTAATCATTTTTTTTTTTTTTTTTCCATCTTTTATAATATACACACATTGGATTGTAGGAAAATTAGAACGAATGTTTACTATGACGTCAAACCGACGACATTGTACGAAGCGCAAGCCTGCGAATGTAAACCAGAAAGTGGTTGCGGCGACGATTGCATAAATCGTATGGTGTTTAGTGAATGTTCGCCGCAATTCTGTCCATGCGGCGAGAAATGTGAAAATCAAAGAATTCAAAAGCATGACTGGGCGCCAGGACTGCAGAGGTTTATGACAGAAGACAAGGGTTGGGGTGTAAGAACCCAACAGGCCATTAAATCGGGAGACTTTATTCTGGAATACGTCGGTGAAGTTGTATCCGAACGAGAATTTAAATCCAGGATGGCAACCAGGTATTCTATTTTCTTTTCTTTTTTTTTTTTTTTTTTTTCTTGACACTTACAATATTAAAGCCTTGACTTAATGTTAAAACCAAGAAAACAAAAAAGAAATAATAATTTGTCTTGGCTCATTCTTCCTTTAGATACGCCAATGACACGCATCATTATTGTTTGCATTTGGACGGGGGTTTGGTGATTGACGGTCACCGTATGGGTGGCGACGGGAGGTTCGTTAATCATTCGTGCGAACCCAATTGCGAGATGCAAAAATGGAGTGTACACGGATTACCGCGAATGGCATTATTCGCATCGAGAGATATAAAACCTGGGGAAGAGTTAACGTACGATTACAATTTTGCACTCTTTAATCCGTCGGAGGGTCAGCAATGTAGATGCGGTAGTAGCGCGTGCAGAGGAGTTATAGGTATATAATATACACGACGTTTGTCGGGGGATGACAAAAAAAACGTCGTTCTAGATCCTTGTTGTGCCAATACATATATATATATATATATATTTTTTTTTTTTGGTGATTTTATCAGGTGGAAAAAGTCAAAGGGTGCCAAGAACTACCATTACGTCGATTCCTTCTCAAGTAGAACCCACGGAAAGAAGGTCGGTCGGTAGACCACGTAAAAATGTTCGTAAATCCAATACGGTGCAATCGACGAATTCTAAGGGTATTTGCAAATCCCGTAAAGTTGGCGATTCTAGTCTCGTTAACGCGCCCATGCTGAAACCCATGTCTCACCAACAACGTTGCTTCGCCCAGCAACATCATTGCTTCCTATTGAGAAACTTGGAGAAAGTAAGAAGACTCAAATCTTCGATCAATCAGGTCCAAGTACAAAATGGTAAAGCTAAATTTAGCGGTACGCATAATATCAAGGAAAAAAGTACTGGCGATTCGAAGACGCAATCGGACGCATTCTTTTCTCAATTAACGGCATTAACGAATACCAATGCAAGGACCGTACGTACACGGAGACTTGCACAAGCGCAGGATGATCCGGAGGTGCATAAGACCGCCAAATTAGCTAAGGTTCGTACATTTTTTTGTTTTTGTTTTATATATACGTATATACATACATACATACGTTGAAAAAACCCATGTAAAAATTAATCGCGTTTATCTGCAATTTCTACATCCTTTTTTTACTCATTTTTTGTGTTTCCTTCCTTTCTTTATAGGTGCTAAAAGATTTATACTCTATAGTGGCAAACGCCAACGATGAGAACGGCCAATTATTGTGCACGCCATTTGTGAATTTGCCTGCTAAAAGAAAATTACCCGATTATTACGAAAAGATACCGGATCCTATAGATTTGAGTACCATCGATCAATGTATCGGTACTGGCCATTATAAAACTGCGGAACAATTCGATCAGGATATGATAAGACTTTTCGACAACAACGTCAGGTTCTTTGGGAGAACATCGGAAGTTGGTATAGCGGCCGCAAGACTTAGAAAATTATATTTGGGAAGTAAACCAGATTTTGTAGAAGCCATAACGGAAGCAACGGGCTCACCTCCGTCTCAAGGATTTTTACCTCCGCGAGGATCTACCGCAGGAGAGGAAGATGTTATCAGATGTATATGCGGATTGCATAGGTATAATCGAAGAGGAAGAAAACAAATTTTTTTTTTTTCGAACTATCTTAATAATCACTTAATTCCAATTATTTTTCCTTGTCGTTATGAAAATGAAAATGAAAATTTATCCTTGTTCTACAGGGACGAGGGCCTAATGATTCAATGCGAGCGTTGTCTCGTTTGGCAACATTGCGATTGTGTCAAAGCCGATACAAGCATTGAATCGTATTTGTGCGAAAGGTGTCAGCCAAGACCGGTTGATTTAGAGATACCGTTGGAGGGTGAGGAGGAGGAGGAAGGCAAGAAACATTATGTAACGTTATTGCGAGGAGATCTACAACTTAGACAAGGAGATACGGTATATGTATTGAGGGATACACCTGAAAAGCATACGTATAAGACTATTCAAAAGCCTGATTACGAACAGATGGATATCTTTAGAATTGAACGACTTTGGAAAAATACCGAGTAGGTCTTTTTTTGAACGTGAAGAGAGAATGAATAATAATAATAATAATAATAATAATAATAATAATAATAATAATAATAATAATAATAATAATAGAAAAAGTAAAAAAGAAACAATCGAGCCATACGAAGGATATCAACGTTTTCGATCAAATAATATTTCATTATATTACAGGGGAGAAAGATTTGTCTTTGGTCATCATTATTTGAGACCCCATGAAACTTATCACGAACCAACTCGAAAGTTTTATGAGAATGAAGTTGTATGCGCTCCGTTGTACGAAGCAGTTCCATGTGATCTCGTTGCCGAACGTTGTTGGGTCCTAGATCCGCATACTTATTGTAAAGGTATTGCAGTCAAAATTATACACGGTATCGATGACGGGGGATGTAATACCCAGACCGTATACACTTTACAAACGTATACGCCAGTTATTTTCCTTCCTTTTATTTATTTCCTTTTTTTTTTGTTTTTTTTTTTTTCAATCGTCAAATATTTATATTTGTAATATTTCATAACGAACATAGGCCGACCAGTCGGATCCACGCCAGAGCACACTTATGTTTGTGAGTATCGCGTTGATCGCGCCGCGCGTCTTTTTACCAAAGTTGCCAGAGCCAGACATCAGGTGTGCACGAAACCCTACGCATTCGAAACGTTTCCGCAACGGATCAAACATTATCGCACGTACTTGGTAAATCTTATTAATACTCATATAAAGTTGGTGTAAAATTAATCGATCGGAGTTTTAAAACCGATATACGTCGGAGAAGAATCGATTTGAGAAATCTATGTAATGTTAATCGTTTTTAGCCACACAGTCTTGATGGTATTAACGTTGGAGGTAAAATTAATAAAGATAAGAAAAAGAATAATCAAGATGCCGATGGTAACAATCAGAAAACTGAATCGACCGACAATACTAAGGCAAATAGTAAGGATAAAGCGTCCAATAGCAGGACCAGACGGAGATCGAGTGAAATTTTAACTATTACGCCAAACGTCACGTCTTACGCTCAGGTAAACACCGATCGATATAACGATTACGATTTCTAATCGTTGGTTCGACTTTTTCCCACGTCTCATGAAAACGTGCGCTCGTTAAAAACAAATCTATTTCAGAGAGAAGAACAGAGAAAGAGACTGAATGGCATTCTGATCAATTTGTTGCAAAAAATGCCAAACAAGAAGGATCCATTGGATTTATCCTTCCTATTAGAAAGGAACAGACGAAATCGTAAAAGACCGATCGGACTCAATCCGTGACATTGGATAATACAACAACAATAATATTGTGTTATGTGTAGGTAAAACAAACTTTTACTAAGATTGGGGTAGATAAACTGGCTAATCAGTAAATTAACTCGGTACAGCAATACGTAAATGTACTATTTTGTCCTTCTCTTAAAGAAAATGTCGAAAAAGCGTTTCCTTTTTCATACAACCCGTCCATTCATATAATCCGTATTGGAAACGTAGCCATGCATTACATTTCCTGGATGAATTACATGAATTAAGATGTTTTTATATATTGTTTTCGTGTGTATAAAATGAAAAAAAAAAAAAACACAAGGAAAAAACCAAGCAAAAAAACACAAGAAGAAAGAAAAAACTACAGAAAATTTACTCCGCTCGGAAATTTTCTAGGGTTTCTTTTTTTCTCGTATTTTTATGCGAAGGACTGTATTTTCACTGGCACTTTCGAATCTTTGTATAGTACTTTTTTATGAGAAAACTTATTTGAAGATAAGTAATTGTAACGAGAAGATTGGCTTTAATTTGGCCAATGAAATCTGGCATAATATGCTGGCATACTGATACACGAAATATCAGTACTGATTCGAGTTTCAGTGAAAAAATAGTCGCTAATTATTTATAAAAAAAAAAAAATAAAATAAAATAAAATCCCAAATAGTATAGCAGGTACAGTTTGTAACTGTTTTGACTTACTAGTGGTGATTTTCATATAAATAAACAAAAAAAAACTATCTAAAGATATACGATTTCAAATGCATATAAAGCAAAAGAAACGTTATTCTCTATCTGGGTGTAGCAGGCTACTTTAATATTGAAAAATTGTATAGAATCATTTGTAAATCCTTTCATAGTTGATGTAGTTAAATGTACAAATAATGAATTACACAAAGAAAGAGATCATACGAAAGAACAAACGAAAATAATGAACATATAGATTAATAGAAGGAAAAGAGAGAGAGAGAGAGAACGTGTGACAATTTATTGCACAAAAGTAATATTATATTTTTCATAAAACTCAGTGTCATTTGAATTAAGTGTATAGTAGGTTTTTCAATTAATAGAACAAGTTTGACTAATGTATTTAATTTATCTATATGGGTTATTAAAACTCAAGAGTGTTTAAACATTGCTATGAATTGAATTGTAAATAAATATACATATATATATAAATATATATATATATATATATATATATATATATATACACACATATATATATACACACACACACACACACATATGGATATATAATATCATACGAGGTGTATTGTGCGAGCACATTACGAACACAGGAAACACACACACATACACACACATGCACGACATATAACGGAGAGACATGTGACACCAGCTGCTGCATGCACACAAACACAACTTACTATTTATTGCTGCATTAAAAAGTATGGTAATCATGTTATATTAATGTATTTAATATGCATATGCACTTAATATGCGTAAGATTTATTTTATATTTTAATTGTAGGGTATTACCTGATATACTTTTATTTTCATTAAATTAATCGTTTCATCTAAGCTGACGTAAGGCGAAAGTATTTGGTGCGAATTGTGTGCATTTCTTAAAACATATATATATATATATATATATAGATTGGTCGATTAACAAAGTATATTAAATATATTTTAACATAATGATTTGTTTTACATTTATAATCAATAAATTTTTATATTATATTGTTAGTAGGAGGATATTTAAAGAAAAATATTTATATAAGAGGAGAAACTAACAAAGGGTGGAGGTATCATGGATACTAAATTAGTTTAGCGCGTGGTGATTTTATTAAACATTGGATATCTAAGAAAGCTTGAAAACTCTAAATAATAACATATAGTATACAGACGGGCGAGCTACTATTATCCATGACAGATATTTTGGTTTCTTTTTTAAAATAGATATATCGTTCTACACAGTTTTACAGTTAATGTCATATAAACTATACGGTGCACTTACTACATGATCGATAATTGTGTAACATGGATCATCGTTTGGAATCATAACATTTATGCACGATATGTGTATTTAGGCTTTCTGGAAATGCTTTCATCATTGCTATATATATAAACACAGATAATACCATGACGTTTATTATGTTATCACAATATACAAGAAGCTATTGACACCGATATATTCAAATATATAAACTTGTATTATATAACTTTTATACTAAGTGTCCTTCAAATATTCATTATCTATCAATTACACATCCATTCTATAAAAAGTAAATAAAATACGCGTCATCAAGCATAATGAAATATGTAAGTCTATAATTGTACGCGAGTAGATACCTCTAAATTAAGAATCGTTTTCTAATCGTTTACCCGTTATCCTGTTTTTCATTCCATACATAAATGTAATCCTTTCGAAATTATACAAATTTTCATATTAGCACATAATAAAGATCAACGAAGTATCTACTCTTATGCTTTGTAATATTACAAAAATACTTACATATTAGTGGCTATAACAACAAAACACGTAATCGTTTTATCTCGCCCAATATGTTTTTCGTCTTACGTCTAAATTGAAAATAAGCGAAAAGGATTTAATAAAGCCCGTGGAGACAGACAATGTTGTAATCTCGGATTAAAAATAAACCCGTATTTCTCGTTAATCTACAAATCGTGGTAATAAACTTTATACTTTTTACTCTTCGGATGATTGAATATTTCATTGAAATAATACATACAAATTTCTCGATGATTAAAGCGGCAACTCTATAAATTGTATAAGTAGAATATGTACAGATTACTGTATTTCTTTCTGAAAAAGATAAATATATACATAAAAATCGAATTTACTGTCCACTCGCATGCGTTTTATTCGAAAATTTCACTCCTTTCCTTTTGATCGTTGTAACTTTAATGAGACATTGTCCTTCGTAAGAAATTGAAATTATTTCAAAGGCATGTACACAAATGTAACGATAGTTCAAATAAAAAAAAGTAAAATTTCTCTTGTTTTCAGTCTGCTATCACTTTACATAGAATTAGAGTGATAACAAAGGTATACATACGAGGATATCATTGTAAACGCTATATTGTGATATTTTTTTCTTTTTTTGATGGACAATTTATAGCCTTATCAGTGCAAAGATATAGGAGACTAAAGGAATACCGAATGAATATTTTCTTCTTATTCGAATTTATTTAGAAAATATACACTAATTACTAAAATTATTATAATATAATGATTATTGATAAAATAGGTAGAAGAAACCTTTTATTTCTTTGAATAAGTTTGTACACATTTTCGTTAACAATTAAATTTTATCGATTATGCACTATAATCTTTCTCGTATAGAAAAAATTTCGAATATGACGCATTTGGGTGATTTTACAGAAGGCATTGCGAATATTGTGTGAACTTTGAATTGTGGTAACATTATAATGGTATTCTATCCTACGCTTAGTTTAAATAAATTTTCTGATTATTTCTTATAAAATATGTCACACTCTCTTCGTACTTCTTAATATTTTCACAGTTTGAATATATAGTCATCTAAATTCTAATTTATTGTATGATCAACTTGACGTACTTGGTAAAGACTTTTCATTTGAAATGTCTCTCTCGCTGTACAATCTTTTTCTTTTCTTTCTTTTTCTTTTTTTTCTTTTTTTTTCTTTTTTTTTTTAAGGAAGAACAGACAACAAGATTTGCATGTTTAATAGCACAAGTACGATGTACTTTACTATAAATTAAAGATATTCGATGGTAGTATAAACATTTCCCAAGTTATCTGCCTTACCTACGTTTTCTTTTTTAAAATTCCATTATAATCATAATCGGGTTAATTATTTGTATATTAACCCTGATTATTCACATATATATATATATATATATATATATATATATATTATTTAAAAATGCAAGTGCTTATACTATTACAACATACATAGTTACGTAATGTTACTTGATCACAATTATGACAAAATTTTCACGATATATATTTTATGCAACTAATCCGTCACTTTTTAACTTTCTACAGAAAAATGAGTATGAGAATAATATATAATACATCATTTTGAAAAGAGAAAAACCACAAAATTCTAATTGTTATTATTATTAAAAAAGGTATTTGCATTTTCGAATATATAGATAGAGGAATTACACTGGATTACAGATACATTTAACATGCTACATGAGCAACGGAAAGATATTTTATGTTATTTATTTTATAATTTTTAAATTTACATGCTATAATATTTTGTCTCTCTGGAAATTAATTTCTTTTCCCCTTTTTCTTTCTTTTTTATTTTTTTACTTTTTATATATATAACTTATCTCGTAAACTCAATTGATCGTTTTTATTATTATCCTTTAGAAAAGAATATAAATAAAAATATATACTTTTGTTTCCTTGCAATTCTGATCTCTGTGACATTTGTACCAAACATTATATTTTTGCCTATATCATTTTCTTTCCCCCTCTAGTTTTGTATATAAGGATAAAGATAGTTATTAGACTTTACAGTCCTTTCGTACAATAAACAATAATTTTGTATAAGCCCAAGAATAATATTCATTCGTGCCAATCTTTATACACCATCACTGATATGGAAAGTTGAAACAAAATTGGTTATTTGTTCTTGATTTTCTGCATGACAAAATATAACAATATTTTCGTTTTAAATTTGTCTTAAAATATAAATATAGAATACCAATTATTTTTGCATAACTCAATAATGAGATATGTACATATTTACACAGTTTCTTTCATAATAATAATGATAAATGATTAAAGATTGTTGCCATAATACTAATCATGCAATGTATCCATACATAGTAATATTCCTCTTTAAACATTTGTCATAAACCCGTTATAAAAGTAATAATTATACTATTCATATCGATTAGATGTCAATGTTATGTTAATGCACTTGCAGAATTAGAACTACATTTAATCGACAACTAAATATATATATATATATATGTATATATATATATACATATATATATGTATATATGTATATATATGTATATAATATTATGTATAATATTATATATATATATATATAATATAATATTATATATATTATATATATATATACATATATATATATATATATTATATATATACATATAGTAGGATTATTCTCTATGATATAGTAATTAAATTTGTAAAATGATTTTGCTTCCTGCATTCTTAATGCACCACTTTGTAAAATATATAATTTAGAATTTTGATACGATATAATTCTAATGCCTTTATAAGATTTGTTTACTGTATTTTGTTGAAGCATCGAAAGCATATCGTTTATTGCTATTATGGCAATATTTCCTAAAAAACATACACATTGCAAGATAGTGAAACAAATAAATGAATGTTTATTGCTACGTTTTTTTTATCTAGAAATATATTTTCTACTTGTGTTGTTGGGACTGTTGGACGTCTGTAGTAGCATTCTGAGAGGGAAAAGAATATGTCTGTGTATATCCTTGCCATCTTTGTGGTTGACTATACTTAGCCTCTGAATCTTCAGAGATTTCTGTTACACTTGTGCTTACCTGTAAATAGGAATACATGTTTCATGCATATATATATATATGTATGTATGTATGTTACGTATATTTATTAATTTATTTATTTATATTTAGAATATACTGACTTCAAATATATCATTGCAAATAATTGATTATTATAAATCAATATTTTTACAATCGGTTACTTTGACACGCTATGCTGGTACGATAAATTTAAGTAAAGCCAATTACTATTGTCTACAAAAGAAATATTTACTTGTAGTAGTAAGCAAAGTATATAAAAAAAGAAAAGAAAAAAAAAAACAATAGCATTATTAGATAGAAGCTTATTTTACTGAATGATATCCACCATGGTTTTTATAAGCAAATAATCTTAATACATTTTAAAAGATTATTATTGCTGTAAGTAAGCACTTACTTTTTGAAGTGTAGTCTTTAAAAAATATCTCATTACTCATTGTTCAATTTTGTGTGTACAAGATTATTTTGTCTATATACCATTAGTGTTTGTACAGTTTTATTACTATCTTAAATGAGAATCAGAAAGTGAGGTAGAGTGAGTGGTCCTTTCTAAAAAATAATATAGAACATTATGAGAATGTTCAGATTTTTATATGTATTTTTCTTTGTTTTTTTTTCTCAAAATATGTGTAGCAATATAAATATTATTTTTAAACTCCATCAACTTCTTTTATACATATAAACACAAAAAGAAAACAAAATAAGTTTAGATATACGATCATTCTCTTCGTCGATGTATTCATCACAGTCATTTAATAATTCTTTTATATGTAATGTGCAATATGTAACAGCTTGAATTATGCTATCTTATAGCATACTCCTTTACTCCACGTTTAGAAATCTAAAAGTAATTCGTCAGTATGAGACGAAATAATTTTCAGCTATTTAAACTAGTTACATAAATAAATATGTGAGCAAAAGTATAGAAACAAGAAAAATTGAAGGCATCTATACCTTACTTTCTGTTCCACTCTGGTAACATTTACTGTGCTGGATTATTGTTTGCTTACAGCTTGGCTACCAGCTGCAGTTGTCTGCCCACTTGACTGCTGCGGATCCCAATACTGATTATAATACTGTTGGTTCCAATTTCCATTCCCATAACCTTGTTGATTGTAACTACACTGGCTGTACGATCCTTGTCCATAACTCTTCCAACTGCCTGATTGCTGCTGTCCTGCCCATCCTCCTTGTCCCCAACCTCCTCCTTGCGATTGGCTGCTATTCGACCAACTACCACCTTGTTGATTCCATCCTGATGGTTGTGATCCTTGGTAACTACTATTAATAAACGAAAACAAACATCAACCGATACACATTGTTTTCTTGAAAGACGGTGGGTGGGAGAGAGAGAGAGAGAAAAAAAACAATCAAACACCTAATCACACACACACACACCCACACACACACACACACACACACACACACACACACACACACAGTCAATGAAAAATATCCTTTATACCTTGCAGAGCCCCATCCACTTTGTCGCGCTACTGATCGATTTCTATCATTTCCACTTCTTCTGTCATTATTCCCACCTCTCCTATCTCCTCCACGATGTGGCGGGATAGGCATACCACCTCTGCTCCTCCAGTTGCTTGGTGGACCATACCCACCACTGTGTCTCATATGACCTCCTCTTAAAGATCTGTCTCTCCAACTTCCCATACTACTACTACCACGCCACATGGAATTACGATTTCTATTTGAATCTAGAAAATCAATACAGAATCAAATCATATTAATATTATTATTATTATTATTATCATCGTCGTCGTCGTCGTCGTCGTCGTCGTCGTCGTCTTCGTTATCGTTACATAAGAAAACGGAAGAGAAAAACAACATTACTCACAATTATTTCTTCTGTCGCGATGATCCCGATGATCTCGACTATCTCGGCTGTCTCGACTGTCTCGACTATCTCTACTGTCACGACTATTTCGTGAATCACGGTTATCTTTGTGGCCTTCGCTCCTATCGAATCGTGGTCGTTTACTGGCAGATTGTTGACCATAACCGGCTTCCTTTCCTTCTTTGTTGTACTTTTCAATTAATTTCCTACCATCTTCCTTGTTAAGTTCGACCCAAACCGTATTATCGAAGAGTTCTCCTACCTCTGGAGCACTAAAATTGGCTTTAAAAATGAAAATTTTGATTAGAAAATTTCAACAGAGAACGATCAATAATCGCACGTAAAATTTATTTCATCCTTAGGATTATCGATATTATATCGTCGCAAAAAAATAATTCTAAAAAATTTTCAACAAACCTTTCATTTCCATGACCACGGAATCAGGAACAGCTTTTCCATCAATTGCTTCATGCTTAGCAGTACGTGATTTGAATTCTTCGTTAGTCGGTACTACAACTATCGCCTTACATTGAAATTCACGGAAATTCTTCATTTTTCGTCTTTGTGCGGAAGGATATACATTTGTCTGTATAAGTTTCATAAAAAAAAAAAAAAAAATTTATATACATATATAATATATATATATATTAGAAAAAGTTATAGTGTCTTTTAGATAAAGACACGTCAATTTGATCTTTCGATTTCAACGATATATAGACGTGTATTTATATATATATATATTTTGACAATACTATTTCTCACCTGATCTAAAATGTAATTACGTCTTCTACTGCATGCCATTTCTAATAACTTGTTTAAAGTACGAGTACATTTTTCGATAAGTACTTCCCATCTACCATGGTAGTTTTGTTTTCGTGGTTGGCCCATATTCTGAATAAAAATTCGAATTATTTATCTTTTACGAATAAATAACGACCGAGAACGTGTTCTTATCTTATATACGTACTTTCATTTTATCAACAAGCGTGCTTATCCCCAAAATATTGTACATTTTTTCTGGATATTGTGCCGCATGTTTCGTCGCCCACACAGTTTTTCCGGCGGCTGGTAAGCCGCACATCATTAGAACTTCGCAATCCTGTTTTGTCTCTGGTCTTCGTGGTCCAGGGGTACTATTTTCTAAATCGACGTTACCAACTACCATGTATCCTTCCAAAATTTCTTCGCTCCATGGTTTCTCTTGGCCAAAATTACAAGTAAAAGTACAATTTTTACTTAGAACATGTGGAAATAATGCTTTATCTCCAAGCTCTTCCTTGGGTATAGAAAATGCAGTTCCTAAATCTTTTCCATTCAATGTATATGATAATACAACGTCGTTTTCAAGTGACATGTCCGCGTAACATCCAATAATGTCATCCTTATTAAATTGTGATCCATAATCTTCAAATTTATTGTCCGTACATTTCTTTCCTATCCCACTATAACCATAACTTAATGTATCTTCGCCAAGTTGCATAGAAGTATAAGAGGCGGACCATCCTACGCGAAGTACATGCGAATATTCTTCATCTTGTATGTTAATAGAACAGCAATCAGTGATCTTTGCTTCGTAATATATTTTTCCGCTTGTGTATCCGTAAGATGCTCGAGCTCCTGCCCATATATAGCAGAAACCATCATTGTGCATCGGCGTAGCAGATACGAAACCATCTTTGTCAATGAGCAGATTTAAATCTGAGTCATCTAAAAGCATCATAACATTGTTGATTAATTAAGTCTGAATGGAACATTAAAAATGATATATATATTGAGAACATTGAAAATATGAATAACTTACACCAAGATAAAACTACAGCAGAATTATTAATTTCAGGTTCATTTTCTGGTAAAGGTAATGAAGGAAACTCTTCGGGAGGACTGGAAGATCTCTTACGTTTTCTATCATTATGATCCACGTTCCAGTCCTTATTATCTTCCTTTATATTTTCTTCGCGTTTAACTTCTACCATTTCCACATCCTTTAATGAAATGAAAATTCTATTATTAACAAATCATTAATTCATTAGAAAATAAAAGAAAATTAAAAATTCATATGAAATTACCTGATCAGGTATAGATACGTCGTTATTACATTCCTCTTCAGTCACTTCCTTTGCATCTACCTGTTGTTGATCATCTTTCTCTACTATCGTTTCTTTTTCCTGATTATTCTTTTCATCTTCCAACTGTTCTATGTCAGATTCTTTTTGATTTTCACAAATAATTGAAGTCGATTGTTCTGCCGTCGAATCTTCGTCTTTTTCGACAACATGTTCCACCGCTTCTACGTTTTCTTTCATTTCGACATCGCCGTCTGTATCGGAAATATCATCCTTTGATTGCATATCTACTTCATTTTTTTCATCATCTTTTTGCGATTCTTTGTTCGATGCATTTTGATTATTTTCATTTACCGCTTCAACATTCTCTGAAGCGCTTTCGTTATCTACAGTTTTTTCTTCCTTTTCCTTTTCCACGTCGCGCTTTTCTCTTTCATTCATTTCTTCTAGATTATCCTCAATTTGTTTACTCGAATCTACCGGTATCTCAGAAGATTGTTCCTCAACTTGTTCCAACGCTTCTTCCAATGGCTTATTTTCCAACGAATCTTTCAAGGGATCATCACTAGACGAATCTTTCAGGGGATCATCATGGGGCGAATCTTTCGGGGGATCATCACGGGGTGAATCTTTCGGGGGATCATCACGGGGCGAATCTTTCGGGGGATCATCACGGGGCGAATCTTTCGGGGGATCATCACGGGGCGAATCTTTCGGGGAATCATCACGGGACGAATCTTTCAATAATTCATCCTCTGATGTATCTTTCAGTAACACATCTTCTGACGTATCTTTTAGTAATGCATCTTCATCTGCATCGGCATCGGCATCGTCTTTTAATAAATTATCCTCTTCTTCTTTTTGATCTTCGCTTAAGTCTTCCTTCAAGTCTTCGGAAGTAGACATTTGTACTTTTTCTTGCGCAAGTATCATTGCATCTTGTTCATCTTCTTCATCTTCATCTTCATTATCCTTTTGCAGGGAAGGAGGAGTTTTTAAATCTCTTTCGGTTGTTATATGTTCTTCTGGAATTTGTTCCGGTATTGAAGTCAATACGTCTTTTGCTTTTTCTAAAGATTGTTCTTTATTTGGCGTAGATGGTTTATTAGACAACTGCGTTGTTCCATGCTTTGGTGTACTTCTGGTACTAATTTTTGTTGGCGTCAAGGAAGAACTTCTAGAGGAACGACTAGGTGTTCTTGGTGGTTGGACTGATTTTTTACTTGCTTCCTTCAAAGCAGTATCGTCTACGTTTTCTGTATTTTCGGTCATCTTTTGTTCTGGTTCTAAAATGGAAGTAAATATTTTTGTAATTGACAAAAAAAAAAAAAAAATAGTCACTAGAAATGCAGTACCATATTGATGAAGGTAAGAAAACAACACTTGTGGTGACTTTATTATGTAAAAGTATTAACATAATACACGCAATATTACAAATATATTAAACGCAAAAAAATATAATTTTACACAGATAAATCGTATGTTACGTAGGTATAAATATTTTTATCCGAGTTAAGGTTTTTAATAACTATGCTGTAATAATGATTAACGCTAAGAGTAAAATAAAAGAAAATGGAATATTTATATGCAGTGTAAAAATGTTTGCAATATAAGAACGATGAGATACGGTTACGTATATATTATATAGCAAATCGATAATGGTGTTTACGAAATGAGGAAAGAGAATGGTGGCAAAGGTTGCACAGGCAAGTTGTTTACTGTTTCAAACGCAAAACTTACTGTTTTCCGTTTCCTCTTCCAACGCCTTACGAAGTCTCTCAACAAGCACCGCTTTGTTGCCTTTCGTGTCAAGACCTCGCTGAGACAGCTGCGATCTTAATTCAACCACTTTTAATTTTGCCGGATCCATAGCGTGTATTATCCTATGATTTTTCTCGATTCACACACTTTTACCTCACGAAATATTCACAAAAAGTCCCATACACGCGCCAGTGACCCGCGCTACATATACAATATGGCGGTACGACTGCAAACAACGCGTTACGTATGATCAGTGGATTTTATTGGTCAATGTAACGTTGGATGTTGTACCACTGCTAACTTCACGGCTAATAGAAATGCTTGTCATTCAAATATCGGTAGGAAACGCGAGCGTTCATTGGTGCAAACAAGGCGGGATTTGCTCCTATTGGCCAATACCGTTGGGATGCATCCATTTGCGAAAAAGAACGAGCCTTCCGACGAACTTTAGATGATATCGTTACGCGTTCGATATATTGATAAATAAACGCAATTCTGATAATCGAAATCGATTTTCATCGATTATGTTAATTAATACATAAGATGTCTTCAAGAATGTTGGATTTGACGGCCTAATGTTTCTTTATTATTTACGTTTTCTATTTTTATACATGTAATTCATAAAAAATTTAATATACGTTTTTAACATGTGATACTATATTATGTAGTGTATGTATATATACAATCATATAATCATACGTAGGAACTCAAAATACTTTATTTAATATCGTCATGAATGCAATAAACATGAATTGGTTAAGCTCAGCGGAGGGTGAATCATTGATGCATCATTTTTATGTTAATTCATCTAAGAAGAGAAGATTTTATGGTAATTGACAATTGTGAATTCTTATGATAATTTCTTTCGTATATCTTATAGAATAAATTTTATTGATTGCTTTCAAGATATTAGTAAAAGAAAATATGTTCTATTCGGTAGCAGATATCTTCTGCTTTTAGGTATCTTGGAAAAGCCATCATTGCCATCTTCTATCGAGGAAGTTACATATAAAATTTTTATGATAGGTAGATCTGGTGTAGGAAAAACTTCTGTTATAACTCGTTTAGCTGGTTTCTCAGAACCCAATAACTATATTGAAACGAATGGCATAAAAAAGACAAATGTATTTTGGCCAGTCAAGATATGGGATAAAGTCATATTGTTTAAATTACAATTTTGGGATACATCGGAAAGCAGTATTAAAAAATATAATCATATTTTACCAGTATGCCTATTACTATATCATAATATATGTATATATATATATATCAAAAGTTAATTTATACAAATATATATATATGTGTGTGTATATATCTTTGTAGACATGTAAAGATAAAGTAGATGCAATCTGTTCTGTATTTTCGTTCGATGATGTAACCAGTTTTAATGACATACCTTATCTGATAAACACAATGAGTACAATCAAAGAAAAACCTGCAAATATAGTAATCGGCACAAAGTAAGATTATATAAACAATATTTACAATAGATAATAATCATTGAAGTACAAACAACCATTATTTTTATTATATTTGATGTTAACAGATTTAAACCATGGTCAAATTCTATGGTAGAAGAAACTCAAGTTAAAGAATTCGAAGATAAATGGAAAGTGAAGATTATTAAAATTGATTCAAATAAATTGACCAACAGATCCGAACTTTTTGACTGTTCTTATCAACTAAATACTATTTGCAATATTTTGTGGAATAGAGACAAAGAATTCATATCCAAACAAATTGTTCAAAGTTAAAAACTACTGATTTATTTACGATACGTCGTTATAAATGCATATATTTTTCATTTTTTTTTTTTTTTTTTATTATTACTCGACTTAATATCAAATATATTGAAATTGTAATTTTAAAGTCATGCGATTTTCGCGCGTTGAATCGATTGGAAGATTAGCAAAAGTCAAGAACCAATCAAATCATAGCCGCCATGATACATTTCGTCATTTACGTAGGAGCAGGCGTAGCAGACGGAAGACCGGCGACATGGTTCAAGATTTCTTTTGCATTTTCTAGCGTAAGAATTATTAAATTTCCATTCAAAATATATATCGGTATATATATAAAAGACTGTTTAATAAGATAGGTTAGTTCTTTCCTATTATTATATTCGATAAAACGCTGTACTTCATATTATACGTCGTAACATATATACTTACTCTCAAACAACAAAAGTTAAATCCTTTTGTATATGTATTTAAATATGTATAAAGGCGCATTGTTAAATGTAAACATTATCAAGGATTACGGATGTAAACAATACGAACGATTGAGTTTTCTCTATCGGTCATTAGGTTGCGGTACTTCGTCGAAAAATGTAAGTTCGACGCAATAATAAATCGTATTAAAGCATATCACATCCGATATATTTAATTAAAATAATGGAGTCTCTACAAGCAGCAACGATCTCCGTGCGACGAGATGTTTCTCATCATCACCAGACGATTGATATTATTTGCGACGTAATATTTATTTTGCGATGTAACGCAAATACCGTCGACGAGGTAATGTCTATAAAATAGAAAAGTATTCGTTAAATTAATCTATTACATTCGGAATCGATTCCCCCCCCCCCCTTAGATTTGTATACCTTCGTTGTCCATTATTTTTATTCGTATTTTTATTCTTTATACCCGTACTAAGAAGAAATTCGTTTAATTTTTATGGCGAACGGTCGGTAAAACAAAAACGTAGGTCGATAATAATTGAAGGCATCCTGTTTTACCGTCGTAACACCGATTCACAGCGCAATCTACTACTACGGCGAAGCGTTTCGGTAAGAAACATAGATTTCTATAAAAACCAAGTTTTATTTTACGACGTAACTTCGACTATTGTAATTTTTTACGAAAGATTTCTCTAACGATATCAGCGATTCTTATCTGTAGTTTCGATCGAGTATAAATATTATAACGTAATTAGGAATGATTTGTTTTTTTGAGGGGGGAGGTATACGTATATATATTATTCGTATTTTAGCGGGAAACGGATTAAGAAAAGCCGGTTGAAAAAAAATCACATGCAAGCTTAGTGTAATGGTATATTTGATTGTTCCATTCGTAAAAGAGGACGAAGGGCGAAATATCGCGTATAAAAATGGATAGATCAACGATGCTTTTTATCGCGCTGGGTGTTGTTTCGTCCGAGATCATTTGGCAAGGATATAAAAGATATCGTAATTTGGGATGGAACGTTTTTTTCCAAGGTTCTAATATTAAACAGAAGAAAGAATCTCTAATGGAGGTATTATTTTTCACGGAGGAGTCAGCTCTTTGTCGACCACATATTAATTTTCCTGATGATTGCAAAAAATTGAACTGTGCCGTGGCTAATTTAAAGTAAGAGCAAGGAACAATTAAATGTCTCGTTAATAATTTCCATAAAAATGTGTAATTTTGTTATGTTAATGTATAATATTTCCATCGTGTCGTTGAGAGAGAGAGAGAGAGAGAGAGAGAGAGAGAGAGAGAGAGAGAGAGAGAGAGAGAGAGAGAGAGAGAGAGAGAGAGAGACAGAGAGAGAGACAGATTAGTGTTTTTATAATAATATTTTTCAGTAAATTGAAAAAGTATTTGAGATCTGCCAAATACACCATAGACGTGTGTATGTACTTTTTTACTTCTCAACAATTGTGCGATATTATTGTGGAAGCACAGAAGCATGGAGTCTCGGTTAGAGTTATAATTGATACTAATATGGCAGAGTACGGCAATAATCAAGCCTTGTCTTTACGTAAAGCAAGTAAGTCAAATGCATGATAATAGGAATGCTTTGAACGTCAACCGAGCTACAAACAAATATCATCCAATGTATCATTGTAAAAGCTTTCGTATCTCTTTTATACAAACCTTATATATATATATGTTTCATGCGATAGGTCTATAAAGTAAGAATTCTTAAAAGTGTATATATTTACAGGTATTAAAGTTAGAACTAGACCCACGAATAATCTTATGCATCACAAATTTGTCATAATCGATGACGATATTCTTATCACAGGAAGTGCTAACTGGACAATGCAGGCATTATTTGGAAATGCAGAAAATATTATAATAACCAATCATCCTGTATTACTAAAAAGATTTGTAGAAGAATTTGAAAAATTATGGGAGATATATGACAGTGATTTTGTAAAAATAGATTCATTTGAATCCCAAGGTACAGAAATAGGCCATTTGAAAACGTTAGAAGACAGATAATATCGATAATGATGATGTTACGATACAATGTTTTTTATTATTTTTTTTTTTTTTTTAATAAAGGAAAGTAAATTTTTTATTTTTTAATAAATATTTAATATAATTCGTTTTCAAAACAGTTCAATCATTTTATTATTATTTATGTTTAATTTGGCATCGTTCGTAACGTCATATTTTTATATCCGTCGTATTTATTTATTTCTCAAGTGCTCGGGTCTTTGTACCAGGACGATGGAATTTCTTTCTTATAGTACTAAGCCAAAGTAAACTTTAGGGGAGTTACCATGACGATCCTGACGTCACTTACTATCACCCTACGTTATTCCTTGCATTATACTCTCTCTCTCTCTCTCTCTCTCTCTCTCTTTCGTATCTGTACTGTAAGACCTTTAGTCCCTGTATTAATCAAATTTTCCTTTGTTATAGACGATTTCTTTTTTTTTTCTCGTAATACTCAAGATCATTACAACGAGCGAGCACGCCGAATCGTAATTACGATCGTGTTTCTCAACACGATGGACAACGAACATCTCGAGGATAATTCCGGTGGACGTTTTGTTATTTAGTTTCTATCATCCTTGAACGTGACGTCACACAGCCGGACTATACGTCAACAGTCGACTCTTGCGCAGGATCGGTGGTCAGGCGTTAAAAGAACGTGTACATTGATACGTTTAATGACATCATAACAGTATCTCTAATAGCATAATACCGTAATACCAATTTCAAGTAATTCCTTTATCAATTTGTTCGCAATGTTTGTCTACGCGTTACTCGCGCATTTATTTCCATCAACCCTAAGTCGGTTTAATTTCCGTCGTTATGCATCGAAACTTGATACGATTCGAGAATGAAATGACTAAGAGCTAAATGGCTCTTGCACTTTCATTAATCTAATATTAGATGAAATTGAACGTCGAGCTCTTAAACCGTGTTTGAATTCATAAAGGAGATCATAAAGAAGTTAACGGACGACGGAAAGTTTTACGAAGCACAATTCCAGGAGTTTTAACGCGTGGGCAGTTGTCGACGATAGTTACGAGAAGGAGAGCTGTGCATTTTGTAGGTTTCCTAAAAAAAAAAAGAAAAAAAAAGAAGAAGGAAAAAGAACGAGTGGGAGAAAAAAAGAACGCGAGGATAGTACACCATTGGGAAAGTTTTTGAGTATTGCGAGAGAGAGAGAGAGAGAGAGAGAGAGAGAGAGAGAGAGAGAGAGAGAGAGAGAGAGAGAGAGAGAGAGCCGCCGCAGCATATAAAAGCTGCAATATTTCGTGAGTTTATAAGCTCGTAAGGATAGATATCTCCGTTACGACTGAATTTTCCCCACTGGAAACATGCTCGACGAAGCTTCTAACGTTTCTGGAATTACCGTAGCGTGATACTCGATGAGATGCCGTGGGATGAAACGAACTTTAGAGATCGAGAAAGGCATGTTAGAGCCACGTGTGCTCGATATATGTATATACATATATATATATATACACACACACACACATATATATATGTGTTAGTGTAAGCGTATGTACATATGTATGTATAATATGTATGTACGTGTACATCGTGGTGGCGATCTCACAAGGCCTGGGAATAGACGTACTTGACATTGCTTTAACGTTCTATTATACCGTGTCGAGGTCTTTTCGTTGTAAAAGAGGAGGTCGACGAATAAGGCCGAGTCGACGTTTTTCTTGTTTTCTTTCTTCATTTCTTTTTTTTTTCTCTCTCTCTCTCTCTCTCTCTCTTTTTCTTTTCTTTTCACGGTACTTCATGCAGTACGTACGTACGTTAAATATAACGTTAAATACAACGGCGAAGTAACAATCAACGTTCAACGTTTTATCTCTCGATTCCGTGTAAAAGTAACGATCAAAGTTCGTTATCAGTTGCAGATTTCCTTTTATCACATTTTTATTATCAATCTTATTATTATTATTATTATTATTATTATTATTATCGTTGAGAATTTAAATATGTCAATCTATTCGAAATTGTTCTTATATGGATGGATGTACATATATCGTTTTACGTATTTTCCTGTCAATGTTTCTTTGATATTTTGCAGACGAGCAATTTGACGTCGAAGAAATATGATCGATTACGAAGAAGCGTTAGAAACTCGGTGGTAGTGTGTTTGCAGTATCGTAAGGAGTATAATAGAGTAGAATTCTGTACGTTTGCCTTCGAGGGGTTGAATCTTTCGTATGTATTATAACGAATATGCCCACGAGCGCGCTACACCTGCGATCTTAATTCCGCCGTTGTGGTTCGCGCGCGTATTGATTGAGTATTTTTAGATCTGCCAGCGGCAACCCTGCCGGCGTCAAATATTAACTCGAATCCAAAAATAGACTTCGCCCCGGCATCAGAAGCAACACCAGCAACAGCCCCGACTCCCTTTTCGCTAGACAGCACAAAGATCAAGAGCGAGGGAGAAGGTGGAGAGAGAGAGAGAGAGAGAGAGAGGATCGCCGAGAGGGTTGGACCGTGCGATCTCTACTCCTTCTTTTTTTTTTTCGTGCTCGACTGCAGCCCATCGAAAAGGGTGGAAAAAACTACGCTCGCTCGTTTGAATCAAGAGAGAAGAAGGATCCGAGTATTTTTCTTTCTTCGGCACGTTCGACGTACGTACATACATACGGAACGTGTATGCACGTGCGCGCACACGCGCGCGTATCGAAAAATGCAATTTCACGTCTTTGCGTCGTCGCTAATTTCGGCAGAAAGCCATGGAGTTTCAAGTGCGTCACCTGGGAGTCGCAAAAGAGAGAGAGAGAGAGAGAGAGAGAAAGACAAAGATTTATATGCACGCAAAGACAAATCCGTCCCATTTTCTTCAACTGGAAAAAATCGTAAAGCTTTCGGAGAAGGCTATGCGCGTAACGAAACTTTCTGTCGAATCTCGCCTTTCCCAGGATTTTCGCATTTCAGAAAATCAACTTTATTAGTAGGTACATTATTTCGAGTAAAGAAATCGCAAATGAAAATCGAACGATTGATAACGATCGATCATTAGGTTTTATTTAATATTTCTAGGTTCGCATCGAGGCATTTACCATTGAAGTCGTGTCATTCACTCGAACGCGTATATTTCGAGATAAACGACTTAAGGATCGAGAAACTAGATCGCTCAGTGACAGGGAAGTCCACCTCTATTTAATAATCTACCTTTCATCCACCCACGCACGTCGACGATTTCCGAAGAACGATTATCAATCTTCCTGGCGTTTCCATCGGTCACGAATGCCTTGGATTTTGGCAGCGTTATAATCCTACCACCCTCGTATTCTTCCAGAGTGATTTTAAACCAACGACAGGTGACATGCTTTAGTACTCACGCAACCCAGATTCGTACGAGACGTAAACTTTATAATATCTCAAACTCGGTAGTTGCGTCTGGGTTTGCGACGATCATTTTTATAAGACAAAAGATTATCCATCGTCCCTCGCGTTCTTGATATTAACGTAAATTAATCGTTCAACGTTTCGTCGCGGATTGTCTTTCGAGATATCGAAAGTTGAAACAAACAAATTCGTAGAAATGAAATTTTCTCGATGACTAGGAGGACGATATACGACTACAACTCGAGAGAGGAGACGTCGTCGTCCATCGAATTGTGCAATAAACGTTACCACCCCCGTCCGTACGGTTCGGTTTATGTTTCCTCTTTCCTGGGAGCGTGTGTATTTATATTTTATGTCGAAGTTATCGAAAGGCGTTGAAACGGATTCGACGTTTTTAGATCTTCGAATGATTACCGACTCGTAAGTCTTCGGAAAGATCGCAAGCAGCTTAGACACGTTTTACGAGGTCACTGACCATATTCTAACGATCGAAAGAAACTTCGCTATATACCTCGTCGTATCGAAACGAAGGAGATAATCTATTTGGTACGAAAGGGAGGTCAAATAGTTTTGGACAAAGAAAGTAGTTAACGACGAAGTTGGTTTAAACTTTGAAAGGTGGGACTCTCTACTAATGATTTTAATTAGGGATTTCTTTTAAAGACGAAAAGGTACGATTCTCTTTATCCGTTCGTTACGAATGCGTTCTCTCGTAACGAGCGCGAGCACGGACAACGACGTATGTAGTGTAGCTTTCTTGGATCCAAAAATAAGAACGTACCGGTCCACCTGCCTTCGATTTTTGTTCGTTTACCGAGGGACCTGTACATTTTTAGAAGCATCCAGTCGCAGAGAGATAACCAGTTTGGTCATCGAACTTTATCTTCCAGCGATCTGAAAATTGACCGGAGGAAAAGCGAGGACGAGAGAAGGGAGAATCTCTCTCTCTCTCTCTCTCTCTCTCTCTCTCTCTGTCTCTCTCTCTCGGTGCATCGAGGAATGAGGGAGGAAGAGAGAGATAGCCTGTGTTTACGCCATTGGATTATCGTCTTTGTTGTCGCCATCGTCGTCATCGTAGTAGTCTGCTGCACCACCTCCTCCATCTCGTACGACGTCGTGTTCGTTGCGATCACGTTTTTCCATGTTGCATGCAGGAGATAGAAAGAAAAGGAGAGAATAGAAAGGAAGAAAGAGAGAGAGAGAGAGAGAGAGAGAGAGAGAGAGAGAAGGACAGACAAGAGAGGGGTGCTTGAACCCTGGACCGTGGTTGAACGGCCTTTAAGTTTTCTCGAGTCCTGGCCAAGCGTCGGTTCCACCTCTGGCAAGCTCCTCCCTAACGTCCCGCCGCTCTTCCCCGAACCTGGCACGAGCGAGCGTCCTGAAAGAGGCGGCTCTTTGACGTCAGAGGGAATCGGGCAACGTCGTAAAACGAGACCAGCCACCGAACCGAAATACACCGCCGAGTGCTGTTGGCTGCACGTCGCGAAACGCGCGCGCCTTGTGTCTCTCGCGTGCCACGCGTTTGCTATCCCGATCAGGGTGGGGTCAGTCGGGGTTAAACAACCCTCGTTCCCCGTCTTATCCCGCGCTCCCACTTATACCTACCCTATTCAAGAGAGGGTCTGCTGCATCTCGGCCGATATGTATTAGCACACGACGTCGCAGCGGGACCGATCCCCTTGTGTTTACCTTTTCATTTTATCCCCTTGCAACGCCGTCACGAATTTTCCATTCCGCTCCAGTGTTTCTCTCTCTCTCTCTCTCTCTCTCTCTCTCTCTCTCTCTCTCTCTCTCTTCCCCTCGTCGTATTTCGGGGGGAAATTTATTGATATTACCGCTACGGTATGAAGGGGAGATCTTTGAACCAACGGTAGAAGAGCCGGGTGGGCGGGTGGGTGGGTTGTGGGACAAGGGGGGGAATCTTGATTATTTTCTCTAGCACTGCATCTAGCGGGGGTCTATCTTTGCTCGGTGTACCTCTTGAACGAGCCGCAATCGGCGAGTTATTCATCGTGATTTGCGTCTCCTGTACTTAACGTCTCAACGGTTTACGTCTCACCAGTTTTTCATGTCCCTTCTTCTTCTCTTTCCTTTTTCTTCCTTTTCTTTTCTCTTTTTTTTTTTTTTAAATCTTTCCAAGGCATGACGTCCAGGGTGTTACAGGTAAAGCGTTAAGGCGTTAAAAAAGCAAGGTAAAACGACGTCGAGCGGTTAAATATTGCTTGTGACCGATGCCACGCCAGGGCGCGGACTGATAGAAGTAGAACATTGTCCGTATGACGATGTATAAATGGGTTAGCGGGTATGAAAATAGTCACCGGGGCGTTGGACCTCTGAGGATCGATGCGATTTCTCGTCCTCGTCGACGACGAAGGCGAGAGAGTCTCTTGCTCGTCTATTTGGACCGAACGGACGGGACGGGGGAGGGAGGAGGGGAGGAAAGTCGTTTCATTGAATTTCCTCGAATTTCCATCATCCCTCCCCCTCCCGTTCGCTCGCTCAAAATTATTTCAATCCGATCGCTTCGATTTATCCGTTTTGATCGTTTCTCACGATCATTTTCTTCTCTCTCTCTCTCTCTCTCTCTTTTGTTTCTTTTCTACGGATAATTCAATTAGATCGTTTCTTTTACATAGGACGTTTCCTTTATAGAGGAGACGCTCTCGAGTAACTTTCGAAATGGAAGTTCTATCGATCAAGGGAATTGATCGTACGAGAAAGAGGGTATATAACGCAAGATCTGCTAAAAAGACGAAGACATTTGCGTCACGCTGGAAGAGGTTGTAACTCATTCGATGGGTTCGTAAACACTGTAGAGAGAAAGAGAGAGAGAGAGAGAATCGTGTGTGGCGCGTTATACCTATCTACGACAAGTATATTGGATGGAGAGCGAGATAGAGAGAGAGGGAGAGAGAGAGAGAGAGAGAGAGAGAGAGAGAGAGAGAGAGAGAGAGAGAGAGAGAGAGAGTTGGACGTTTGGGTCGAGCGGTTCGAATGAGACGAGGAAAATCGTCTGTATTGAGTTGGTTCGCCGAACGTGAGAGCTTGTCAAAACATGCGCCTAAGAATACGCGTATCGCGATCGGAAATAGCAGGACGGTGGCCCGAAATAAGCGAATCGCAAGATAATGGAACGCGGGTGCATCCTGAGTTAGTCGAGCGAGCGAGGAAGATGAAGACGAGGAGGAGGAGGAGAAGGGAAGGACGTCCGGACGTTGGCGTCTCGTGGCATATACCCTCGTCAGGTGTTACGTCCTCAGCCGTGGCAAGGCGGCAGTCGATGACACCACGAACGAGACGACGAGCAGCTTCTTCTCTGGACTACGTGTCGCCGCTCTCGACTTTACTTGGCACCGAATCACGAGCGTGTCGCGTTAGACGTCGTGTCGGAGTTTAAACTTAAAGTCGAACGCTCGATTGATACGTTTGCCTTCGTGTGAGGCTTGAGAATCCCTGGATAGAGTTCAGAAATTGAATCCGATTGGAACATATAGAGACCGATCGACACGATCGGGCTTGCGAAAAAAAACTTCCTTAGGTACATATATATGTATATGTACTTTTTGTTTTTTGCCCTTTCGTTTCGTTTTATTTATTTATTTTTTTCGTTTCGTTTCCGAATCTTCGAAGCGAAACGGGTTCGTGAAATTGATTCAAATTGTCTTCTTTTCTTCCCACGTTACACGCTTTCCCTCTCAAAACGTTCTTTTTTTTTTACCCACCTCAAATTTTACTACAACCTAACGTATATCTCGTTTGGACCCACGATCGTTGCCAAGAAATAATCCACGATGGCAACAAATCGTAAGATTCTCACGTGAGATAACTCGGTGTAATCGCGAACATATGTTCCGTTCCGAGTTCATCGTTCTCGAATAAAGTATGCGGATGAGGAGGAGTATGCCGGTGATGCGAGAAAAATCTTTTATTATCCGACGATGTACTTCCTCGAGCTTTAATGCTTTCGCGGAACGATGTACCGCAAAAGTTTATAGGCGAACTTCTCGAAAGCACGACGTCGTTAGACCTCACGAGTTTGCAATAAAAACTTTGAGAAATCGAAAGCGAAGAAAATTGGATGAGTAGTCCGATTGTACAATACGAGAATACGATCGAACAAAATAGTTGAAATAATATTGTCCTTTGTTATTTTCGATTAAAATCAATGGACCATTGTCTTCTCGCGAGGGACGATATAGAATTTTAATTCGTACCGTAACAAATTCGATTTGTGATATAACAAAATTTGCGCATTCGAGATATTTTCGTTGGGATATCGTTTAATCCGATAGAGGCAAATTTTATTCGAGATAATATTTGAAATCGTTACCACCCGTGGGAGGAGAGTATTCGATTAGTCCATATTTGTGGTTTTTCAAGCTGACGTACGTGGACCGTTCGGCTTTGGCACGTTAAAAACTTTGAAAAAGAGGAAAAGAAAAAAAAAAAGAAAGAAAAAGGTTAAAGGGCGGACATTTGCCAGCGGAGCATGCTCCATCATTCCCCGGTTGTAAGAACTTCAAGGTTGAAATCAAGATGCTTCGCGCAATTAGTCGGCTCTAATTGAACTTGGTACGTGCTTTATTTCCGTTCGATGGACGAACGAATGAATACGTATATATTTCCATTAGTGGGAAGGTCGAACGGAAGTATCCTCGAAGCTACGTTTACTTTCAAGAGTTTGCATTTTATTAATTGGTATTCATCGATATTACTCGAATGAAAGTTCATAAAAAAGGTTGATATTTTAATACACACACACACATATATATTTTCGTCATTGACATTTACGAGGGTGGGTGGGTGGGTGGGGGGAGGGGCGAAATGTCACGTAAAAAGGATAAAGGTGGCCAGTCGCAGGTGGCCCGTACGACATAAGAGCAATAATATTCATTAATTATCGTTTAATTTGTTGGTATCGGATCGACTACAAGCGGCCGTATCGTAACGTTGCGTTTATTATCGGCAATAGAGAAATATATCTCCATATTGCGGAGAGTACCATGCGTGGGCGAGTTGTGTGGGAATGCGCGCGGTCTTCCGTAGATATTCCCCTTATCCCGGGCATCCGGGCTTCGTCGTCATGACAACACACACCCTCCGACGAGCGACCACTGCACATTCTCCTCTCCTCGAGCCACGGGATCGTGGCGGGTTGCAAAAAGCTACAACCGACCGCTATGGCCTGCCGCGTTCTAATTAATTTATTCGTTTATATCGAATCGATCGAATAACGACGACTTATCGACTATCGACGATCGTTCGATATCGATCGACTCGGTTTATAATGACTCCGTTAACACCCTTCCATTTATCTCCGATATGTCGGACTTACTGTACCTTCGAGAACAATCGTTTCTCGTCGGCAGCAAACAAGAATTCGTATCGCGATCTTTTTTTTTTCCTCTGCCACCCTCCCACATCCAGCCCCGTCCCGCTCCCTCCCACCTCCCCCTTCCCCTCGTTCCTACCACCTACCACAAAGTGCAAAAACTTAAAGGTAAATTTCCGTTTTATCCGAGACATGACTCACGTAAAAATATTTGGATGCCGTTCCAAATAGTACAAGGTCGTGGGATATATTTTATTACGAGTGGTTTGAAAGTACGATTCAATATTTTACTCGACTTGTATTTCTGGGTCACACATCGCGTCTCTTATTTATACGTAACATCGAATGCGAATGTTGTATTAAAGAAGGAAGGAAGGAAGGAAGGAAGGAAGTCGTGGATCGGTGTTGGATAAATTTTTTTTTTTTTTTTTTTTTTTCAAATCGTCGATAGGCGCGTTGCGGCGAGGGTAAGGTGATCCATCAGACAATTTAGAATGCATTCGATAACTGTTTTATATAATTTCAACGTTTATTTCGATATATACAAAACATTGCTTGACGTTTAACAGAGGCCACGCATCACGTAGTTACAAACTTTGTCTTTATCCGTCAATTTGTTCAAACCAATAATACCCTCTTGCGTATAATTTCCTCTAAGAAAGGATCTCTACAAAGAGTTTTGCCTACTGAAACATCATTGGGATTAACGTACAAATGTAGAAACGCGTGTACGCAAACTTTTTTTCGACTTTCTTCATCGTAAATTAATACATCTAAATCGTCTCGTCGCTCGAAAAGCGGACAAACCCGCTCGGGAATCCTCGCATTCGAGAACCGAGTGCGTTTGGCACGCGTACGGTCACACGTCTATTTACAATAATCGTTCTATTCCAACGTTTCGTACGCGTAACGTGCAAAAATCGATGACATCGAACCTCTCAAAATTAGGCTGGCGTCAGAAACATGTTAATCCTTGTAAACTTGGCGCAAAAAACATTGGCAAATTTCTCCTTTGGTCGTGCGTAAAGAAAGAAAATTATACTGGTCGTGCCAATAAATAGGGGATGGGGAAGGGGACGTTATCGAAGGCGTCGATATTTTTACAAATTATTAACTAATAACGTCGATATACATTGAAACATTATGTAAGCTTATTAATTGGCTCTGACATCACCCGCGTTTCTGTGATCTCTCTCTCTCTCTCTCTCTCTCTCTCTCTCTCTCTCTCTCTCTCTCTCTCTTTCTCTCTCTTTCTCTCAATTGCAGGCTCTGGTTAATGGATATCGATGAAAAGAAAAACATTGACATGATTTGTGCCAATTAATGAGGAGCTCGATCTGACGGATTAATTATTACGAGGGTTCGTCATCGATTTTGACTCGCATAACCATTCGATATAGTATGTTAACATACACTATTCGAGCATTGAAAATAGAAACGATGATTATGGTCATGAGGCGTTAATTTCTTACAGCTTTTCTAATATCCAGTCTATAGCTCATCGATAGCAATAAGGATGTATTATTTATTTTGTTAGTGATCCGAAAACCGAACGTTACGCTGGTGGTGGTGATGGTGGTGGTGGTGGTGGTGGGGGGGGGGATGTAGCCTCTTGCAAAGTCGTTCCTACGTACTTTTATTATCACAAATACGTCTTATTTTATTCCCGATTCACTTTTGGACCCACGAAGTACAACAAGGAACGAATTGACGCGAAGCTTGCTTGTTTTCTCTCTTTTTTTCTTTTTGGACTGTTCCTTTTTTTGCTTTTTTTTTTTTTTGGTTTTCCTCAATTTCGTTTTCTTACTTTATTTTTTCTTGTTTCTTCGTTCGTTTGTTCCTGTTTTCTTTCTTTTTTTTTTTTCTTTTTTTAGTCAGTATGTAAAGACGACGCGTCAAGAATAATTCTCTTTCGTTTTTATTTCAATAGTATACGTATCGAGAAATATTTATGCATGCTGAGAGATAGGATATACAATCGTCGAGACGTCGATGGAAAAATTGTTTACGACAAAATATAATCCAATCGTCATATGCTAGATAATTAAATAGCGTATATAAAAGATAGTATTAATTTTGGAGCGATTAGGTACTCAACTAGTCGGCACCAAAAATGCCATTCGTCATTTTTCTCGCGACTTTCGTAACGATTGCATTTCGTTTTCTTCTTGTTTTTTCTTTTTTTTTTTTTTTTTATTTTCTTTCTTCTTTTCATCTTCCTCTTTTCTCTTTCTCTCCTTTTTTTGTCTTTTTTTTTTTTTGTTCGGTGCACGGACGTTCGGCATTCGGACATTTGTATTTTAGGCAAAGTTACTCTCTAACTATTATTCTTTGCTATTTACAATCGTCGTTATGGAACAACGCCACTAGTTATCTCATCCTCTTACTTTTCTACATCCTACGATAAATTTCTACAAGAATATATGTATAATGTGTGTGTATGTGTATGTGTATATATATATATATATATATATATATATGCATTTTCTATCGATTAGACAACGATCAAACTTTCTAGTCGGTCTTTGAGCATCCGTTTTGCTTTGTTCTTTCGTTTAATCGGATATAAGAGCTTTTTTTTTTCGTAATGCTTTTCAAAATTACATACTCGTTACGATAAAACTTTCTAGTCAAGATAATTAATGTTTACTGAATTTGTTGTTTAAATATTCGGTATAACTCGTTTGTAATACTTTGATAGAATTCGAACGATATCATATTGACTATCGAATATAATATCAAAAAGAGAACCTCTATAGTACTCGAATAATAATTATATCCAATCGTCGAAGCGTCATTTCTCGCGTGAATATTTTAGGATACTAATTGATTACCTTGACCTCGATCGCGTGCAAAAATGTAGAATGAACGCGAAGAAAAGGGAAAGTTTGGTGCGACCGATATAAAATTCGTGCTCAATCGCGTTAAATCCGCGTTTAATCTCTAAGGTTTTTCTTATTACAAGGACACAGGTATTTGACTATTAAGTTTCGTCTGACATTTATTATTGTCTCTTTGGCTGGCCATCCTGACACTTCGTTAATCCTTATCGTGTCACGATCACTACATCCTCTATATCACATTCATTTTTATCTACTGGCTAGACTCTTTCGTACAGCTAATGAGAAAGAAAAAGAGATGAAGGTATAGAGAAGGTGCGAAGTAATTGTTCTCTTCTCTTCTCTCTCTCTCTCCCCCCTCCCCCTCCCGCCTACGTCCTCCTCTCGCATTATCCTCGATAAGTCACTCGTCGTACACTCCTCATGGAGGGATCATGCGCGACCTTACGACCTCGTCATGCTTTTTATCGTTATCGCCCTTGAACGATTTCGAAAGACGCGGAAGAGTTCATCGATTATCGGTGTCCCGTCAGATAAAGTCTATCACACAGGGGTATTACTGAACACGTTGGAGATGCGCGATCGATGAATAAAATTGCACTCGACGTCCACGACGTCATGGATAATGCAGTTCGATAGGTTACTACTAAGCTTATTCGCCACCGCGTCATATTATTTCGCACTCTCGACTTGGCCGTCGACGTCTGCCAGGCTGTACTTGCGTTCCTGCTTGATGCTCTGCAAGCAAGGCTCGCTTAAAGACTTAACCATCTCTCACATATTCTCCGTACCAAAGCCACCTATGAAACTGGGATCGTGGATGGTCGAATCGCATTGCATAACCCATTCCCAGATCCTCTTTGTTACGACCTTTTGATCGACCGTAGTCTCGAGGCCGTAACTGTTCAAGAGTTTTCTCAATTTGTTTTTGTTCTCGTCCACGTTGTGACGATCGTCCACGATCGTGTCCAAATATAGAAGGCTGTCGCCTCTCCTGGCTAGGCTCTCGTTTACGTCGACCGACGTGGATGTGGCACTGTGACTGATCTTGCTTATGCACCAAGAATCTTTGAGGTATTTGTTGATCTCCGTCACGTGCGGTCTCTTCTCGGGTTTGTGCTCGAAGGCTCGCCTAAAGTACCTCAAAAGCCGCGGCGTGAAACGCCTGAAAGTCGGTGGTATTTTGGTGGTACGCCTTTTGAGCCATCTCTGAAAACCCGAGTAATCCGGATCCTGGATCAGGTCGGCACTCTGCCAGGGTGGATTGCCCGTCAGACAAACGAAGAGGACTATGCCGAATTGCCAGCAATCGGCGCTTCTCTTGCAGGCGTACCTTTCGTTCTTAATAACCTCGTAGATTTCGGGCGGCTGAAATGGGACCCAGGTGCATCTGATTTTGTTAACCAGACTACCCTCGCGTTTGGTACTACCAAAGTCGCATAGCTTTATCTTGGACATGTCTTGAGCGAAGACCAGGACGTTTTCGAGTTTAATGTCACGGTGGGCAAGTTGCTTGGAATGAAGGAAGTCGAGAGCCGAGGCCAATTGTCCGGCGATTCTCTTACAGGCGTCCTCGCCCAATCCTCCGGCTTTTACGTTCCCGGATAGATCCCCGAACGGCGCGTATTCCTGGGCGAAGAAGTAACATTTCTCGGCCTTGAAGGCAACCGCGTAAGAACATAGTATACTTGGATGCGGACTGAGGTGATAGGAATAATGGAATTCCCGAAAGAAATCCTTTTCGGTTGTGAGCTCCTGATGGACCGCCTTTAGCACAACCCTAGTTTGCGTTGCCCTGTGCGTCGCGAGAAGTATCTTAGCGAAACTACCCTCGCCTAACGTCTTCTCGACGTTGTACTCCTTCGCCAGATCCAACTCCTCGAGCGTTACCTCTTGTATCCTGTGGATACCCGATTCCTTCTTCTCGTGCAGCTTCATCTGAAACACCAAACGGAAGGATTATAAATTACAATGATCGTTCACGCGTGAGATACTAAGTTGTCTAAAGACGGATTTATGTACTCTTAATTGACGTCATTATTTCGACATCAACGAGGAAATAACGCAACGCGTTTCTATTATCTAACGCGCTCGTTCGTCTGACATTAACAGGACATCGCCGTTGAACCTTTGCGAAATCGCTCCCTTTTCGTATCGCCTGGATTAAATTAATCGAGCGGCTCTAAAGGTATTAATCGATCTTTAGGAAGTTTATCGTCTCAACGTCATCCTTACGTCAGCGGAGTTTTCCGGTTCAAAGGATTCCTACCCCGAGGGTGAGTTGGGGGTTAGGTGGAGGGGTAGAGAGAGGGGGGGGGGGAACGGACGTAGGACGGGGATTCAGAAGGTGGAGGAGCGGCCGTACGATTTGACGCGCGAACGCATCGTTTTACGTGGGGTGCTAGAAACTGTCTCGACTTTGTAATCCGGTTTCTCCGTGCGAGGGAATCGCGTTAGGATCGAGTGTCGCAAGTTTATTAGACGTATCGATTATATTAAAGTCGACCGGCTCTCGATTGGAAAACGATGAATGCATCGATGACGTTAGACGTCCGTGAGGGAAGCGAGAGAGGGTCGTCTGGCCCGAGTGATGGATGCCTTCCTTTCTTCTAACGCGTGAAAAGAGGATATTTACGTTTCCGATGCAGCGACAAAGCGCGTTGTCCTATTTCAAAAATAGTTATATGTCCGTCCGCCTCGAGCTTCGGCCGTTCGTTTAATCCACGTTGGAAAAGCCATTCTATCACGAAAGTCATTCAATTAAGGAACGATTCGATCGATATTGATAATAAAGTTTGCCCAGTTCCCTCGAGAGATATATTCTCCACGGCGAACGGTAAAATCTGATTTCATCTTAGTTAATCAAACCGTTATGGAGCTATCAAATATATATTTAACGTACAACATTAATATCGATTTTGTGGTAAAGACGTCGGAGCCGAGGCTCGAACGCACGTTTTCACGTGCGTCATTCGTCCAGCTGCATGCGCGCACGATGTAAACGTACCGTCCAAATCGTCGGGGGATCTCTTTCGGAGATTTATGCTCGATCCAACGATTTATAACTTTGTTGATTCACGCCACTGCTCGATAATATATTCGCATGAGAGAGATAGAGAGAAAAAGAGCGCGCGAGAGAGAGAGAGAGAGAGAGGAGAAGACGTAGGTAAACAAAATAGTAATAAAAAAGAAACAAAGAAAAAAATCGATTGAATTAAAAATACATAATGTCCGAGAGGAAATTAATTACGGTCGTCTTTTTAGTCAAGATAACGAGGAAGTCATTCGAAACTCGTGTCCTCGACTTTTTCTTTTTTTTTTTTTTTTCTTTACGAGTTTTTATAATTTCGCAAAGACGTATTCTCGAGCTATCCACATGGCTGGCGCCTTTGAAAAGGGGAGGAAAATTTGGAACCGACCTAGACAGCATGGATCGGTGGAAGATGCAAAGTTCCTGGAAGGAGAAAAGAGCATGGCATAGAAAGCGGCAGGAAGGCGGTGGGTGAGGACGAAAGGAGGGGGTGGCCGGGTGAACCCAGGACCTTTACAGCCGGCTCTCCTAGATCAATAGCAAGGACCTCGCTTTGGCCAACGCAATCTGGCTAGCAGAGTAGATCCCTCGACTTTCTAGAAACCCTGACGGAATCGAAGGAGCTTTTTGTTGGCATCGATTCAAAAATAGGGACGCTCGTACAAAATCGACTTTTCCTAAATTTATCGTCGCGTCGATTTTCGCGTTCTGACATGTGTGCATCCGGAAGTAAAAAAATTTATATCGGATCTTAGCACGTCGAGAGATTTGCTTCATTCGAGCGCATTTCTTTTTCTTTTTTCTTTTTTCTTTCTCGTCGAAGGAGAGTCACCATTATTTTTTCTTTATTTTTACTAGACCGGTTAACACCGGTTCTCCCTGACAAGCCTTAGGCGCAAGTATATTTAGCATTTCTGTTTACCGTGTCTATTTTAATGTCGTGCGATGGATTGAGAGAGGGAGGGATAGAGAGAGAAAGAGTGAGTGATTCTTTGGCGTGAATGCGTGTCTTCGATGAAGCGATTGAGAAAGGGTTGAGTAGCGTGGAAAGGATGCACGTGTTGACGAACGCGTCTCGTTCGTCAATAAATTTCACGGTTCGACTCGGATTCTATTTCTTTTATTGTCAAACGACGTCTTCCAGGTTGTCATTTTTTTTCTTCGATATTTTAACGACCTGTCCGTTCTTATTACAAAAGAACTAAACAATTATAGGAATAGATACGGGCGAGTCGTTTTTACGAGGGAACGACCCACCCAGTGAATCAGCAGACTGCGTAACGCCATTGGATGACTAAGTCAATATTCTTTCTTTTTCTTTTTTCTTTCTTTCTTTCTTTCTTTCTTTCTTTCTTTTTTTTTTTTACGAGTAACAAACCGTCGATACTTGACCACGACAAGCCTGACAGAATTAAGAGTCGAAAAGTTCGTGATATTTCGATACGTCGAATTTATCTCGATAAAATTCGTCTAAAGGATTTTATGGGCCACTCGATACGTACTTTATGTGAGTTATTATGGGCCGCTAAAGTTAAATTTGTTGCATTTGGATGATAAACGCGTCCGAGAAATGGATGATTATCGATTCTACGTGGATGATTTTATTTTTGGCGAAACTGGATGTACTTTATGATTCTCTGAAATTAAAATATCGGCTATCTATTTTCGAGTATACAGTACGATATATATATATATATATATATATATATATATATATATATATATATATAGTAGGGACGTTTTATCGAAAGGTCCAACGATCGATACTCGTTGACATAATCGTTCATTTCCTTCGGGATTGAAATTAATTGTTCCATATTTTAATATCGAATTTAACATCGAGCCAAGTGGTCGAACGAACGAACGAACAGGTTGGATGATCGATGACGCGTCAATCATAATTATCATCTCTCGCAGGAATGTCGTATCGGGGGAGATCGTTAAACGTAAATTACAGAGGTCTCTTCGATGACAACCATAAAACCAATTAGTGATACTTTACGCGTATTTAAAAGAATTAGCTTAAACGCCTCGTATCGTCTTCCTCGGCGATCAATAATCTCCAAGTATTATTACTCCACGTTATCGTTGCTCAAAAATAAAAAATATAAAGGAATATCGCACGAGGTAGATATCCACTTATCGATACGCGGACCGTATGTGTACGGCGAAACGTCAGACTCTCGCGTCCCATCGCGTTTTTTTGGAATCGACAAATATCACGTAAATATAGACGATAATTTTCGACTCGTTATCTAGGAAATGTTCCATTAGCGATAGACGTTGATCGTTCCTGTCTAAATAGTAGGATTTACGAAAGCCGTCTAAAATTGAACACACTCGTGTTCTACGAAAATCGTTACTACGATAGTTTGAGATAGGAGAAGTAAAGGGGGGAGAAAGTAGACATAGAGATAGAAAGAGAAAGAGAGAGGAAGGAATAGACAAATGGATTATTAATTATTTTCAAAGGCATTATCTCAAAGAGGCGTGTACTTAGCGATGACAATGATCGAATATTTATGAGATCGAATAAAATTCATCGACTTAATCATTTTCAAAAGATTTATTTCTTTTAACGAGATACGGATTGCATCATATATGTATATATATATATACATATCTATGAAGCTTTGAGAACTTACCACGATTGTAGAAGGGCCGAATAAATTATCACGAAGGATTCACTGCACAAGCTAGACGTAGAATCTTCTTTCTCCCTCCTTCTCTGTCCCTATTCACGATAGATTATTTATTATTCGAGATCACTCGAGTGTCCGTTTCACTTCTTGTCTCTTGTCACCGAAAGTGAGTACTCCCGAGTATCTTCTTTCTAATTTACATCTTCCACGGAAGGAGGGGTGGTGGAGGGTGGGATCAAAGACGACGTTCTCTCTCTCTCTCTCTCTCTCTCTCTCACTCTCTCGAACGATCCGACGACAGTCGTTTAAAAATACAACAACGAGGCGCGAGCGAGTATATCACGCGGAAAAAAAAGAAAATAAACTTTGTCACACCGATCTCGGCTTTCTCCCCTTTTTTTTTTTTTTTTTATCGAATAACGATCGACGACGAATCAACGTAATTCAATGAGATAAACGTAATCGTCGAAAGAATAAAAGAAGCCGGCAGAGCGCGTTAACATTTTCGGTCGTGCGCGTATCTCGCGTCTGGAGGCATCGCGACGCCCAGCGTCGCTTTTATAGACGCGCCGCCACGACGCGCAGACGTGAATCGAGAAAGAAAGAGTATCTACGAGGATGAAGTAAGAAGAGTATAACGCTCGTTACCCTTATCATTTTTTTTTCTCCTCTCTTTTTTTTTTTTCTTTATCTCTCTCTCTCTCTCTCTCTCTCTCTCTCTCTCTCTCTCTCTCTCTCTCCCCCTTCCAACTAG
>OU426863.1:7318009-7350509 GCA_911387685.1 Dolichovespula media | reverse complement strand
CCTACGCGTTTTCCTCCTCGAAGGAACGACGAATCGATCGGGTGCCAGAACAACGATATTGGGTGCAGCGTCGCGCGCAAGGTGTAAAAAAGTAAAAAGTAAAAGGAGAAGGAAGGAGAGAAAAGAAAAGGAAAGGAAGAAAAATAAAAACACGAAAATAGAAAGAAGGGACAAGTCGAAAGAGAAAGAAAGATGATGGTAGATACGTAAGTAGCCCCGTGACACGACGCTTCACGAATCGTGGAAAAACATAATTAATAATATTCTGCCTCTGGGCATTCCCTGAAACGCGCTATCTCGTCCCTGACGCAACCTGTATTTACGTCGAGCCCCAAAAATTGACTCGTGACAGTTATCTTCCCTTCCCTCCCACGCCCCCGCCCTCCTCGTATCCCCCTTCCTTCATTCGAATATGCAATTTTTCCCGGAGATACCAGATATATATCGTGTTCTTTCGTAAAGAACATAAAGATACAAAAAAAAAAAAAAGAAGAAAAGAAAAAATGTAACTGGGAAACTTTATCAACGTTTCGACAGATCAAACCTGTCAGTAACTTCGGGGTCTGGGTTGATCGATTATTGGAAAATGAAAATAAAACTTGACGGCCATGGCGAAAGAAATTGGGAATAATTTATTATTTTTTTTTTGTTTTTGTTTTTTTTTTGTTTTTCATCATCATCATCATTAACAGAGTGATACACATTCGTGGAAATTAGAACGATCACTGTTACATGTTTGAAGAGCGTTTCGCGGAATATATCAGATATAAAATTCATTCGTTTATACATGCCGTGACGATTATTTGTTCAGGAATTAAAATAGATTACGGATAAATATATTACAGATTGACAGGAACGTGTACAGTGACGACTTTGAGAATGTTTTAATCGTTTAAAGGTAAAAATTCATTATTCGTACATATAATAACAATAGGATAAGACGTTTTACGCGAGCATAAATATATCGTATGTCATTGTTATTAAAAATGCAAGTAAAAATGATTGTATATTTCTAGATTAATTTTCGTACGTGTATTAGAGAGGATCAAGCATCATCGTCCTTCGTAGAATCTTGCTCCGTATATTCGTTGCACATGGATTCGTTATAATTTGAACTGGTACAGATCGTGTAATCCGATTCTGAACCTTCCTTAGAAGAGTCGTTTTCTGACGACACGTGGGATGGATCGGACTGATGCTCGGCAGAATCTGATATAAGTTTTATATTATCCCCCGAGGTTATACTGTACAATGACTCCTCTTCGGAGTCTTCGTAATCGATGGAGGGTAGCTCCTCTCTGGAAATCTCTTCGTTAATGGTGCTCGATGACTCCGTTTCGGAATTGTCGTCGGTAGAAGAAGTGGAAGATTTAGTTTCTTTTAGAACAAAAATACAAAAGAAATATATATATATATATATATCAAAAGGTAGTATCGATAGACAAAAAAAATAAACGAAAGTCCACCTTACCGAGATGTCTCAGGTCATTCATTAGACGAATTATCTGATCCCTTAATGCATCCATGGTATTTCGTATTTTCTGTTCGCGCTTTAATAGCTCTTCTCTCTTATTTTGCTTACTTTTACTACGCCTTCGTCGATCCAACGATCTGTCGTAGCCTGTAACATTTGAAAATAACATTTAAAAAATGAAACGAATCCCACGTTTTGACGATCGGTACTTTTAGGGCGATTCTTTCCTTACGTTTTTTATATTTTGATTTTTTAATTTTCACTACTATTTTTTCCTTCGTAGAATCTAACTCTTCGGGCGATTTAGCGATGTTTTCCATTTTAACGTTTGTCAATTCCGTCGTATCCGTCGGATTTGAAACTGCTGCTACTACTGCTGCTGCTGCTGCTACTGCTGCTGCTGCTTCTTCATTATTTGTTACTTGCAACTCTCCATTCAAATCCTTTTCCGTATTCACATTCTTATTTTGATCCTGTCTACCGGGATAATAGATTACTACACGGAGGGAACAATCGTTCTTGGGTTCTTCTTTCACTTCGATCATATTGTCGTCGCTATCCAATTTCTTTGGTGTGCTAGTATCGAGCTGGAGACCGATATCATCGTATTCTTGAACGTCACGAACATCCTGCTTCTGATTACCGCGTAATCCCTGCTCCTCCCCAATTAAAGAGGTAACATTTGCAGTCTCGTTTGACCGAGATTTTTGCGACGACTCCTCGAACCCTTCGTCCTTCCTCGTCTCCGATGAAACATTACAATCGTTTTTATCAGCGAAACCGGCCTCCTCTTTTTCTATCACGTTTTCCTTATTTTCCGTTTCATTATTTTCCTCGACTCGTTTCCCTTTCGTCGAGAAGGTGGATTCGACGGGCGAATTCATATCTTTCAAGACACGTTCATTTATTATCTCTATACTATCCTTGATCTTCTTCTTGCTGAATTTTAAGATAATTTTCCTCTTATCTCCGCTCGATTCCGCGTTCTTCGAGCTATCCTCCTGACAAGTAGCCGATAATAATTCCTCCGATTCATTCCGACGCGATCCTAGATCGGTAGATACGTAGAGATCGGTCGAAGCTTTTTCCAACATTTCGTTATCCCCCTTCGACGAGGTTCTATCTTCGATCACTTCTACGACTTTATTTCCATCGTCAACGCGAAAACCAACTGCTCTCGCGTTTTTCGACTCGACGACGTCCGCTGCCATTTTCTTCGTTGCAGCACGAACCTTCTTCGGCTTCTCTACTTTCTTCTCCGTCGTCTTCTCCTCGTCGTTCTTCTTCGTTCCTTTCTTTTCCCCTTTCTTCGTTCCTTTCTTACCTCCTTTCTTCGCAATCTGTTTCCCCCTCGTTCCGACTTCAGGCGAATCTTTCCTCTCGACGACGATTTCTTCGTCAGGACTTTTCGACAAAATGTTCGACGACGTCTCGGAATTATCGTCCTTCTTCGTCAAACGTTTCCTCTTGGTCTCGACGTTTGGCGATTCCTTGTTCTCATCGACGTTTTGTCCACCGTCAGGACTTATCCTCAACAAACTGCCCGGCGACGTTTCGGGATTAACGCTTTTCTTTGTCGTCTGTTTCCTCCTCTTCGTCCCTACGCTCGGCGTTTGTTTCCTTTCAACGGGGACTTGTTTATCAGGATTTATCACCACAATGATCGACGACATCTTGGAATTATCGCTTTTCTTCGGCATCCCTTTCCCCTCCTTCTCCGCCTTTGACGATTCTCCGATTCGTTCGTTAGTATCTCTCGACGAATCGCTAGTTGACGGCACGGCATCGATACTTTCTTCCTTTTCCAGCACGTACTTCCAAAGAAAGGATATCTGAAGTTCGTCCATTTTATTTGCGTTCTCGTTGATCACTTTGACCAAATCATTTCGATCCTTTTGACGAAAATATCGGACGAGAATCGTTTTCAATTGATCGTCTGCGAAAAGAAAGGGAGAAAAAACGAAAGAAGGAGAGAATAAAAAGAAACACGTAAAATTATATCTGACGGGATGAGCGTTACCGAACGATTTTAAAGGAGGTTTCGGATGATCGATTTTTAATTACCAGATATTTGTGAGAACCGGTTGAAATAATTCTGATCGGATGCGAGATTGCCCTGGCGTAGATCCTCGACGTATCTCCATGAGAAAATCTCTTCGACCACCTTGATATCGAGAATACCATCGTCGACATCCTTTGCGATTTCTTCTTGAGTTTTACGATCCAATATAAAATTTATAATCCAGGTTGTTAAAGCGCGATCAACGGGATCTGCGAATTCATTTAAATCGAACGTTTTATAATCTACGAACAAATGGATCTTATGCGTTGAAATGAATTGTCTTCATTTTTGTCACGAAGGGCTCGCCACCACGACTCTCGTCGATCTTTATATTTACCGAGATGCTCTTGCGATTTCGTGCTCATTCTCTAGCTATGTTACACCGTGAAAACGAACGGATCGATGGATAACGATTGTCTAACTCGATACGGTTACAAATAAGTATTCGTTCGATGGGAAAGGTTAAACGTGTTTTCTTCTAAACTTTCTTCCTCTCTCTCTCTCTCTCTCTCTCTCTCTCTCTCTCTGTGTTTCTCTCTTCGTTTCTCTTTCAATCTCTATCTTTCTCTCTTCTTACTTTCCGAATGAAAAGATCATCGAAAACAGAAAGTTCCAAAACATAAATAATAAAACACTTATCTTCTCGTTTTTGGGATGAGCCGATGAAGATGAAAGAGACAAAAGGAAGGATGAAAAAAAAAAGAAAAGAAAAGAAAAAAAGAACAACGTACCTCCTTGCTTGCTTGCTTGCTCACCTCAACAACGTAGAGTATCGTGTGTTGCATCAACGGACGTTTATTTGTAAAAACATCCTGTTTATTCGCAGGAAATAAATAAGTAGTAAAAGCCAGTGGGCCAAGTGTTCAGACGCGTTATATCGAGAGACAAAATGGAGGGATGCAGGAGTCGAGAGATCTTTCTCTTCTCTTCGTTTTTTTTTTCTTCTCTCTATTTCTTTTCTTCCTTTCGTTTATCGTTTTTTATTCAAGATCGATTTAAGAAGCCATCAAAGTCCGACTAGTATCGATATAGCTCGTACAACGCACGAGAGAGATATATGTAACGTACAGCGAATAAATTTCGGTCCTGTTAAACGGAAACTTCGTTCTACGATTGGTTCGACCTTTGCCGTTGATTATTGTTTAGATATCGAGAGAGAGAGAGAGAGAGAGAGAGAGAGAGAGAGTTTGACGATCGCCTTTCCGAAACTGTTCATCAAAGGTCGGAGAAGAGAGCAAAGGATGTTTTTTTTTTTTTTTTCACGTAGTTTAACGTTGAAAACATCGTAACGAAAAGCGACTGTTCTCTCAATCGATTAATAGCAAAATTATTACAGTACAAACGACAAATGAATCTTTTTATTCATTCTCGCTTATAACGAAATATAACAAATTTTCTATATTCTTTTTAAAAATCTTTTGGTATAAACGTCGATGTGAGTAGTAGCGTAACGGTTATGGATTCTCGTTTACGTGATTCGAGGTGGAAACGTGGGCGCTAATAAATTATATTCCAAACGAATGATATTGTAATTCGTAGAAAAATGAGCTTAGCAAGGATAAATAAAGATAACGGGAGGTAAAGAAAAGAAAAGAAGAGAAAAGGTAAGGAAAGAAAAGAAAAAAAAGAAAAAGATATCATTTCCTCTTACGTAACGTCGATTACGTAAGGATCGTCAATATTACGGGACTTTAAAAAGAGAAAGAGAGAGAGAGAGAGAGAGAGAGAGAGAGAGAGAGAGAGAGAGAGGTTTGCGACTAGGCCTTAGGTACGTCCATATCGTTTTTCTTTATCGTCGTTCCTCCCCTACCACTTTCTTTCACGTTTTTTTTTTTTAACCCACAGTTACAACGTTTCAAACGATTCTCTTTTACTCGTATAAGACACTACGTCCCAACAACATCGAGCATCGATTTCCGTTTACTTATTAACGTCACGGACTTTACCTACGCTTCGTCGACGTCACGAATATTGTTTCTAGAAGATATATATATATATTTCCTTCTAACAATAGGATCGCGCACGTCCAAGCCCAGAGAAAATGATTCGAGAGGATCTTCGAATGAATAGAGGATCCCGATGACTTTGCGTACGAACGAAGATACAAGATCGATCGACTTTTACCTACGCGATGTAAAATAGTCCGAAGCTCGAGAAAGAGGATTCATTTTCCAATCTAAGAGGGATAAAGGGACGGAAACGAAGAGGAAGAAGTCGAAAGATTGAGAGGAGAGAGGAGAGTACCACGGGGATCATCGATGGATCGAGTAGAGTCCTCGTTGTCCTCGGAAACGACGTCGTGTGTTACGCATAGAAGAACGATGTCGTCCTTCGCCCAAGCTATTCTCGATGGACGTTTTGTTTATTAACGTTTAACCGCGTTTCGCATTATATATATATATATATATATATATATATAATTAATAATATATAATAATTATATTATATATTAATTATATATATATGATTATCTATAATTATAATTATATACAATAATTATATTATATATTAATTAAATATATATATATATATAATTAATAATATATATATAATTAATAATATATAATAATTATATTATATATTAATTATATATATATGATTATCTATAATTATAATTATATACAATAATTATATTATATATTAATTAAATATATATATATATATAATTTCGAAGGAACGTCGTTGTTCCTCGCTATCACCAACGGCAGCTGGGTGATTGGGGGGGAGGGCTTGCCATTATTTCGTTCGACTTAAAGATGATTTCTGCGAAGACAAAAGGGAATATTCAGGATTTCGAGGAATAACTATTTGGCCAGTGGCGAAAGTTTTGTCTCGCGTGTCGTGGGTGGTTGGGATAGAGAGAGAGAGAGAGAGAGAGAGAGAGAGAGAGAGAGAGAGGGAGAGAATGAATTGCTTCTTCGGAGCAAGCGAAAACAAATTCTCACACGCTTTTCGGCGCTTTTGATCGGATCCCCAGTACCGATAGTTGTAATTCTTCTTTTATTAGGCCACCTGGTCGAAAATACACGGTCAAAAATATCAGATGCGAGAAATCATTCTCCAATTCTACCGACAGATATCGCTGTTACCCTTAATAAATTATCATATATACCAATGCGCGTGCTTATTTTAGGCTTGCCGAACGTACGTCAGCGGTTTTCTTGTTATCACTTCCTCGCGTGCCCGCGCGGCAAAGACAAGACGTAGAAAGAGAGAGAGAGAGAGAGAGAGAGAGAGAGAGAGAGAGAGAGAGAGAGAGAGAGAGAGAGAGAAAACGATAGAAAACGATCCATTCAATTTCTGTTGCAGTAGAAAACGCGAAAAGAGATGTTATCGTTCTTAAGAGGATTTCGAGATGGATATTCTACACGCACGATACGCGTATACCTTCCTCTCTCTCTCTCTCTCTCTCTCTCTCTCTCTCTCTCTCGTTTTCTCTCTCTCTCTCTCTCTCTCTCTCTCTCTCTCCCTGTACCGACCGGGCGAAATAGTACAACCAAGATTTTGTTTTGATTTAAGGCGTTGTTTGTTTTGATTTTTACGATACCCATCCGTAGAATACTTACGTATGTGTGTGTAAGTATCTGGAGTATCTCCGATATACTCTCTAGAATTGACTTTAAACATTTGATTATATAAAACGGAATTATAATAGGATACACGTACGTTCGAAACCGTCGATCGTATCAATTATAAATTTGTGAAAGTTCGCGTTCGGTGAAAAACTATTCGGAGAGGATATCTCTCTCTCTCTCTCTCTCTCTCTCTCTCTTTCTCTCTTTCTTTCTCACTCTCTTACTCTCATTCGTTCGTTTGGTCTCTGACGAATTTGGAAGAAAATCGAACTCTATAAATGCAAAAACGGCTCTCCGGTGTCATTAACTTAATGGAACGTTGGCGTTATGGGATTTGCATTTTCACGCGTTTCTAATATAACGGAGTGGCGCAACGTATTCTTTTTATATAACCGTAAGAGCACAGAGGCAACCGAGACGAGAGCACGATATGCAGCACCGTTGTTGTGATAGAGGCCAAATATCTTTCCGGTAAATAATTATAGTTTCACCGAGACGAAATAAATTTGGATAATTGAATGAATTATTGATCGATGCGTCGTACAGAAATAGGAAATGGTAATACGAATAATTCGCGTTACCTTTGCGAATCGTATTTATTATTTCATATTCTAAGCTAAAATAAACATACCTAATGTATATATATATATATCTTTTTCGAAGAAAGAAAAAAAAAAGAAACTAATGTATAAATCGAAACATCGATAAGACGAATCGAGACACATCGTAGGAAGATTCTTGTCCGTTTGATTTCCATTGAAAAAAGAAAAGAAAAAAATAAAAGTTCCTTTCCCGTAAGGAACGTCATTCGTTTGAAATATTTAAATGACAGTGACGGTTCGTCGCGCACGAACGGACGACAATGTATTTATGTATGTATGTGTGTAATACGTATGTATACATGGACAGAGCGAGAGAGAGAGAGAGAGAGAGAGAGAGAGAGAGAGATTTATTCGATGGAAAGAGAATGGTCGATTGGTCGATTGAGAGATTTAAAGACGGAGGTCTCGTCAACAAAGAAAATTGCTTTGACAATCGGACTGAAACTCGTTGGCAGTTAGCCGAGGAGTTTGCACGAGACAACAGCTACTACGTAGCTTTTAACTACGTACGTACTTCTACGATATACCCCTGTCTATTTGTATAAATAATACGTTTGGGAATACACACAAAACATAAACAAAAAAAATATATATATATATATATATATATATAGAAGATTCACGTTATATTCTTTTTCGTGCGATCGACCGCAGAAAGAGAGAAAGAGAAAGAGAGAGATAGAGAGAGAGAGAGAGAGAGAGAGACACGAAGACGGTGGTACGTACATCGACTCGCGTCGTTCTCCTAGAACAAGTTCATAAACCACATAGAATTAACTATCTATTAATAGATCTGGAACCTGTTCGGCAAGTTCGCCTAGCGCGATGCTTTCGGCCGATCTAAAATCGTACTTCTCGCGCCATATGGATATCCAGGAATATAATTTAAATAGCGATCCTAGAATGAGATTAAAGCGAATCGAATTTGTCTCTCTCTCTCTCTCTCTCTCTCTCTCTCTCTTTCTCTCTTTCGGCGAATAGAATTTGACGTTACGGCACGAGCACGTTCGTTTCTAATCGAAAATTAATCACTCGTTTCACTCCCATTTATTTTCGTTTTGACTCTATGCCGTAAGTACAGCGATACTGTCTCTCTCTCTCTCTCTCTCTCTCTCTCTCTATATATATATATATATATATATATATATATATATATATATATATATATATATAGATACGTACAACATGTAAGCCTTGTCATATCGATCGAAAGATTTTATATGGAGACATCGAAGTGTTCGTTTAAAAATTTCTATGCCGTGCCTTTAATTTTACCTTTTTTCTCTTTTCCTTTGTTCCTCTCTCTCTCTCTCTCTCTCTCTCTCTCTCTCTCTCTTTCTCTTCAGAACGAATTTGTTAGATACGAATTTATCCTTGGGTAAAGACACAACCGTTCTATTGCCAAGTTCATAGCGCCTACACATAACACGCTCCGATTGTTCGTCCCTCTCTCTCTCTCTCTCACTCCCTCCCTCTCTATCTTTTTCTCTCTTTTATTTTACACCTCCGTACAACGAAGATCGATTACAATGAAACATTGACGTTTTCAGGCCCGTCGACGAGTGATGCAACGAGCGTGAATAGAAGGACGAGGACGCGATATGCACGTATGCACGTATGCAGTTGATATATGTACGTATATCTCCACTATGTACCGTTCGAAGGATATAATAATGACGTCATTGATGTCTACCAAAGATTCCCGCGCTCAATGCCGAGGGTAGGGTCGATAATTTGCATAGGCGCCGGGTAAGGTATCGAAGTGGAAAAGAACGTGTGGAAAAAAACGTGATGGGAAGCGAAAAAAAAAGAAAGGAAGGAAGGGAAAGAGAGAATGAGGGGGAGTGGGAGAGAAAGAGGATAGAGAGATAGAGAAGAGGGTTGCGTGACGTCACCGTTCGAACGACGGTATACCGACGAGTGACGTCATCTCCTTTCATCTCTCCTAACGTCGAAAAGATCGAATCGGAAAAAAAGAAGGAACATGAATGGAGGAGGGAGTAGTCTTTATGGGTGAAGAAATTGTTAAAAAAAAAAAAAAAAAATACGATTTCTTAGATTGAACCTTCCTTCTTGTATCGCCCATCTATCATCTATCCATATATTTATCTATCTATGTGTGCATGTATGTATGTATGTATGTATGTATGTATGTATGTATGTATGTATGTATACTTGTATGTTTCCTCGCACGTTTCTCTCGGACGAAACGGATTCGATCGAATTTCGAGAGAGAAGGATAATTTAACAGGCACGCAATGACGCGCATCAGCTAGCTCACTATCGTTCAATAAACCGTGAACGCCGTTCGATTTTCGACAAATAGACAAACAACCGTTGGACGCCACTACGGCCCATTAAATTTATTTCTTTTCGTGAAACAATATTTATATCCTTGGAAATGGTCGATAGGATTTTCAACGTATGTATGTACGTACGTACGTATACGTACATTGATATACGTACATACATATCTAGATGTGTATCTTGGTATTAGAAATTCGATCGAAACGTGTTACGCAGATCGTGACGCGACGTCATTCGGTCAGATTGTCTTCTATGTTTAATATGAATTTCGCTCTCTCTCTCTCTCTCTCTTTTTCTATACGAGTCACGAAACAACCCTCCAATAATCGGCCGATGTACCGTAAACGAAGTCGTCGACAACGCCGATCGATATCTCGTTGCTAATTCGGGCTTGGGTATATTTTATATTTAGCCTCGACTAGTTGAAAATAGAAGAAAGTTGTAATATTTTCTCTCTCTCCCTCTCTCTCTCTCTCTCTCTCTCTCTTTCTATCTCTCTGTTCGATCGAACGTGCGTAAGATTCCGGCTCATCGACTTATATATTAAAGGTATAAGATACGTACGTACACATACATACATACATACATACATACATACATACATACGTATATTCACACGTACGTACAAATATATCGTTATCGTTAAAAAGATCGCTAAGACTCATCGCACGTGGGGACAATAAATTCAAACGCAAATTTTAGCCGACGGCGACGATATCGCATTGTATTCAATTCGCAATTATGTCCTCTCGAGCATTTATTTATCAACGAGTTATAATTTCGTACCTTTGGTATGCGTTCGTTCTTTCTATGCGTGACCTTGACTCCTCGGTGTAACAACGTACCTTCTTGAAATGCATACGCCTGAACGTTAATGCGCTACGTAATGGTATCCGATAAATATATTTATATACGAGCGCGATCGGGATATGCCGGACAATCGGTGGGAACGATACGCGCAAATACGTCGATTTGTGATAATTGAGAGAAAAGAAAGGAATAAAAATAATCGAACGAACAACAAAACACACGTGTTTTCACGAATTCGTACGTTTTCAAGAAAACAACAAAGTACGTTTTATTGAATGACGAGCGGTACTTGTCCTTTTCTTTTTTCTTTTTTTTTTTTACCGCCCTTTAGGTCTCGATAATCGATTGTAATTGATGATCGATCGTGTCGTCGACAATTCCTTGTTTAATTAAAATTACGAATACATATATATATGTACAAGGAAACAAAGATATATTACATTTTATTATTATATATTCATTATATATTGGAGGAAACAAAGCTCGAGAGAAAGAGAACACAAAGGATCGATGATGGGTGATGAGAAAAGTAAGAAGAGACATTTATATACGTGGGAATTTCTGAATACGTAATTCGACAGATGCTCGACGATCTTTATAAATACAACGTATTGAAGACGCATTCGAGACGATCGCGGTCCCTCGTGTCTCTAAGAATTTAACGTGGCGTGCATTAATTCTCGGATAAACAAAATGCGATGGTTACGTATCCTATGCGTTTAAAGGAGTTATAGCATTACGCCCGTTATTACGTTTAAAAGGAAATTACTTTTATCAAGTTTTTAGATTGGAATGCGAACGAATAGATTTTTTCGTTGTTAAAAGCATTAGCATAAAGGGGGCATCGATCTATCGGAGTACAGCTTCTTGTAGATAGAAGTAAAAGAGAGCTAAAAAAAATATATATATGTATACATATCGAAGTAAGATAACAACTAAGTGGAAGAACTCATCGAATTAATTACGGCAGCAACGAATGTAAGTGGTTTGGCAATTAAAGTCGGATATATGTAAGTCGTCTAACGAATACGATTTGGAGAAGAAGTTTCGTCGAAGAGCCGAGGTAAGAGTCATCGAGAGAAACCGCTTGACTCATCAAAATAAAACGTTGATCCATGTTGTAAGACCAGTGCCGGTGGTGTTGTTGTTCCTGCCCGTGTATGTGCATACTCGTATACGTATAACCATATAAAAGTGTCATCGTGCCATTCGCCGAGGATAGTTGGGCTCGAAGCTTCGAACGAACATGATCGAGGTAAGGGATCCTAAAGGAATGCCCAATTTATACGTGGATTCGTTATTTCGTAGTGAGATCGAATTGTTAAAAGACCAAAAGTGTAGATTGGATATGCGTGTGCGTTACTTTCTTCGACGACGGAGCGAAGAGAAGAGAAAGATGGAGGAGAAAAAAAAATGGTTTCTCAATCACGAAACGAAAAAATTCGTCCTTTTCATGATTATCCTTCTTTCCTCTTTTCGTTAGAAGAAATCAATTTTTTCAAAGAGAGTGCGTCCGTCGTTTCATCTCTCGGCTAACGGGGTCAAGATCGTTTGAAAAAGGACATAAAATTCTGCTTATTAAGCATGCGTGCGTGCATGTACGCGTGTGTTAAGTTTTCGCAAGTGTTCTGTCGCGTGGAGAAATTAATAATTATTCTCGCGCGTTTTTCCCGGCGACATTAAAATATGGTCGGGTTTGTAATCAGTGTGAAAATGGTGGCCCGTCTTTTATTCGGGAATGCGTCATTTGGGTCAAGTGGAATGCCATAGAATTTATTATATTATAATAGTCGGCGTGGGTGTGAATGTGATTTGAGATATTTCAGACTTTTTAGATTTCTGTCGAGCGAAAAGATATTTTTCGTCAGGAAACATTCAGGCGTGTATCTCTTTCTATTCTGACGAAAACGGATCAAATAAGATGATCCTTTAAATCCTTTTTCTCTTTCGCTTTTTCGTCCCATCAATCGTTACTCCACAATATCCCACGCGATTTTATAGTTCCTCTGGTTTTACGATCATTTCATTTCATTTTATGTTCGCAGATAATTATACTGTTCCTTGGCGTTTACGGAACGCTGGCCGCTCCGTTCGAGCCGTACACGGATCGTGAATTCCGTATGCTAGGCAATGACGCGGACGACGACACCGAACTCGTCGAGGCTCGTCTTCCCGGTTCGAGAAATTTAAACGAGAAAGCATTGCCCATATCTCGCCTTTACGCCATCGTCGAAACCGACAGCTTACCAGGCAATCAAAATTTAGAAGAAAAAACTCAGCTACGGATGATCCTACCTGGGACCGAAAATCTTGCGGAAAAAAGTATACCCGATTACGTACTTAAGAGGATGGCCAATCCAGAAAATCGTCGTATCTCCAGTCATCCTGATTTCGAAGAAATACCTATTCAATGATAGGAAGGAAGTACGATCGTTGTTAATTAAATTACGTTAGTACCATCGTCGTAACATTTGAACGAAACACATCGATCCATCTTTTCTCGTTATAATATATTTTTATTTATGTTTTAGACAAAATTAAATCAATCAGGATTTACAGTTTCTTTTCTTTTTTTTTTTTTTCTTTTTAAATGTTCGTTTATTATAAATGCGACGTCGATTGGGCGTACAAGGCATTTCAAGAAATTTATGATACTCAAAGAAAGAAAGAGAGAGAGAGAAAGAGAGAGAGAATATTTAGCAAATGATTTTTATTACAATATTTAATGAAGTTATGTTTTATCTTTCCTATGTATCGTCATTATTACGAATATAAGAGAAATAAAATATAACGGGAAGGTAGGTGTGGATGAATGAATAAAAATAAAAACTATCATCTGTACTTGGTTCATCGTACGTTCGATTTACGCGGTGACGTATCACGAGAGCTTAGTTCGAACGATTCCTACCTTATCGGTAAATACGAACGTTTTATCATCTGATTATCGTTGGATCGATCGTCGATAAAACAGAGCACAAGGTGAGAAAACCTTTATACCGACTGTGTGTGTATACGTACAGTCGATATAAATGTCTACGAGTTTGACGAAACGTTCGTAAGATGGCAGCATTTGCGTATACCAAGAAGAACAAGTTTGCGCGGGTTATTTTTTGAATCGTTTCCGACACAAAACTAGGATTTATTGTAACGAAAGAAATACGACGTACAGATTGGAACGTTTTTCTTTTCACGTAATAACTTTAAACAGCAGAGGGATTACGTCCCGTTAGATGAAATCGCAATAAAAGGTCTGTATACTCGTTTGAAATTTAAGCCAGTCGAAAGATGAAAGTTAATACGAGCAAACGATTAACGACGAAATTGTAGTGGACTTACTTGCATTTCTCTGGTTTAGAGAGAAGCTTTATACCAAAATTAATTGAACTTATATATATATATATATATATATATATATATATATATATATATATAAATTCAGTGAGACACAAGTTTGATGTATACAGGAGGTACTGTATCTTATGAGCTAGCAAATGCAGATCGTCAAGTACGAAGGTAATGGATTTTCCCTTTTAGAGAGAAACGCGTTTTAATACCCATTCCATCGGTCTCTCTGTGCGAGATACTTTTACCTTCCTTTTTTTCTCTCTCTTTCTCTCTCTCTCTCTCTCTCTCTCTCTTCCCATTTCCTTTCTTCTCTATTTCTCCCACTCGGTCCCACTTCGGCTCTCTTTCCTCTTTCTCCTTTTCTCCCTTTCCCCGTTCTCTCTTTATCGAATGACAAAGCTCCTGCGAATTCAAGCAGCTCACTTTATATCCCTTACCGAAGGGATATTCGATTAAGCGGATTATTATCGATCTGTTATCCTTTTGTTCGATGATCCAGCTTCAAAAAGATAAAGTAATGATTTATATAATTCAACGAGGATGATCGCGATTTGCATCGAGAAATGACATTAGCTACGTTTAAGGTCGATCGATAATCCGATCGATCGTACCTACCTTTCGATATTTTTTATCGTCCTTATCGCGTTATTTATTCGTCGAGGATTGAATTAATTTGTTAGAGAAATATTTCGAGAAGCGTCGTCTCCTCCATTCTCGCGTTTACCAACCGACCGTTTGACCTTTTGTTTTTTTTTATTTTTTTTTTTTGGTAATCCGACTCGTTGCGCCTTTCAAATTTCTATGCGCTCGAAGCAAAACAAAGCGAAATGCATTTCGACTTGATAATAGAGTACATACGTTTGGAATATTCTCGATGGTAATTAACTTAGAACGATTAATTATTGCGATCAGATTACGTAAAACACCGTGCGTGGCGCGTATTACCGGTACGTAATATTACGTACGCTTCCTTCTTTGTTTCCTTTTTCTTTTTTTTGTTTTTTCTCTCGTCTTTTTTTTTTTTATTACCAGATGCCTGACTCGCCTTTTCCTCGCCAAAATACATATTTTCCTCGTTAATTACATATCCGGTGATTACTTCGCGGTAATGGGGGAAACAAATTTTTGACTGTGAGAACAAACAAACGATTTCGTTAGGAGAGATAATGGAACGGCGAGATCGTTTACGGGATTGGAAAAATGTATTTTTCTTTTTTTTTTTTCCTCCCCCTCGTCATTCCTCGCGGTACAGGTACATCAGATGTTCTTTTAAAATGAAATTTCGTTCGGACAAGCTGTGTTGTTTGGCTCGTCGGGGAAAAATTTTGTTGTACACCAACGAACATCAGCGATATATATATATATATATATATATATATATATATATTTCTTTTTTTTCGAAAGAAATAAACCTGGTAAGTACCTATGTGTGCATATATATATATATATACACATATATAAATCTGTACGGGTTAATAACCGATGCAAAAAATCATATCACTCGAGCGAGCATACACTCGTGAGTTAGAAAGACGGGTGTTAAAAACTGGGACATTTGCATATCCTCTGATGAATTACGAGTTTCATTTCACGCGCTTATTTACTGGTCGGCATTAATCTTGAGTGGTAGGCACCATCCCCTCCCCACCTTTACTATCGTCCTCCAACATTCCCCCTCTCTCTCTCTCTCTCTCTCTCTCTCGACCGATTTTAAACTTGAAAAACGTTTAAAAGGTAAATCGCGGATGGAGATTACATTGGCGCGGGTTTCTCCATTAAAGTTTCACACAACGTTCCTTCAACTCGTTTCAATACAAAGTAAGAAATAAGAAGAGAGGCAAGAAAACGCTTAATGTTGGTTACGGATAGGGGTAGAGGGGTAAGGGTAGTAGACGCGTGTGCGTGCGTGCGTACGAGATGAGAAGAAAAAAAAGAAAACTCTCGTGTCGTTTCTTTACGTTTTAAACGCCACCACGCTGTACACGACATTTTTCATTGTACGTGTCTTCATCGTTCCTCCCTTTTCGTTCATTCTATTACCTTGAAAACTTTCGAATTGCTTAACGAGGAGGAAGCTTTATTCGGCGTACCGATTCTCGGACGGTTTCGCAAAAAAAGAAAAAAAAAAAAAAAAAGAAAAAGCAAAAAATAAAAAAAAACTACCTCGAATAAGCGACGACAGAGACGACCAATTTAGCGTTAAATACCGAAGAGATAAAAAAAAAAAAAAAAGAAAAAAACAATAGTAAAATAAAAGGAAAGAGGAACAAAGAATAAAATAGAAAGGTTATTAGCTCCCCTCCCTCCCCCGACCACCGTACGAATAACGTACCTTCGTGTTTACGCGTTGGCATTTAACGTTTGTTTGCGAAAAGAAAAAAGGCAAAAAAAAAAAAAAAAGAAGAAAAAAAAACAAATGCTCTTACTCGCGAACACGCGATCGTCATAACGATCCTTGTACGATTCAATGGCTTTCACCAGTCCCTCCTCGCCCCTTCACCCTCTTCCCACCATCCCTCCCTCCTCCACCACCACCTTCTCCTCCTCACCTCCGGCAAACTGACCGAGAGATCGACCATTTTACGAGCCGATCATTCCCGACAGATTCATATGGGAATTTATTAGTACGGTCCAAAATCCAACCCGTTCGTTCGATCGTTTAATCCGCCACGATTATTACATACACAGTCGCTTTTGTTTTATATCGGACGTACTCGTTCGTGTCAGAATTTTTTTTTTTTTGTATTTTCACCCTTCTCTTTTTTTTTTTTGGTATTTTTTCTTCTCTCTTTTGTTTGCTTGTCTGTGTGTTCGTTCGTTCGTTCGTTCGTTCGTTCATATTTTATCTTAGCAAATTTTCGAAAATACCGACTTAACTCTCTTAGAGAAATGTTACGTACGATCGTTGCTGTTAATTCTCTCTCTCTCTCTCTCTCTCTCTCTCTCTCTCTCTCTCTCATGGCAAGAAGATCATCGTACAACGTAGAGCCACCTTAATAACATACAGCTACGAGGAATAATTGATGAAGTACCTAGCACGATTATCACCGTGTTCAGATAATTCCACGGATTGTTATGAAAGCCAGGACGTGAACAACGATGTCGATGATCGATCGCTCGAGTGTGTTGGCGATGTGTAACGTTTACCTTACCACGCTAGGCATATCGCAATATGAGCTAATAGACGGCGCACCGTCTCGTTTTCAACGATTATGCGATATAACACGTAAATACCGAGGCTCATGGGAAAGTAATAAATTGGCTCTCTTTTGTTAAACGCAACATGGTTATCCATGGTTAAAGGGACAATTATCTTTTCTTCGTTCTGACAAATGAATTTTACTTGTCGTAAAGAACATATTCGGACGTTTTACCGTTTTTGTTTGATTATTCGTAAACGAAAAAAAAAAGAAAAGAAAAATAAACGAAGACAATCAAAAAATAAGTAAATAAATAAATGAATAAAGTCGTCGCTTTGCGACTGATTCGTTCAGAGTTCTCTTTTTTCTTTTCTTTGAGACCATTTCTTTCCTCCTTTTTTCTTTTTATCAACTTCCCTCGTAATCGATGTCCGTTGAAAATGAAGATGAAAGGGGGGGAAAGAAAAGACGAAAGGAAAAAATCAGGAAAACAAGAAAGAGGAAGGGAAAAGGGAATGGGAGGGAGGGAGGGAGGGAGGGAGGAAGGGAGAGCAGGAAGGAAGGAAGAATCAGGGGGGGTGTCGAATAATTCAAAGGCAATTCGTTCCCCGTCGCAATTAAATGTAATCGAATCTAATTCGTGCGATTGCGCATCCATTTACACGTACCTACGTACGCAACCAAACAACCAAACAACCAACCAATCAACCAATCCACCCAACGCACGACTTTGCGTTTGCTTGGAGGTTTCTGCGGGTTGGAGGAACGATGGAGATACTCGATATCGAATCAAACATCTTTTTGACCGTGTAATCAGTGGATTCGTTTCGTTTACGACCGGACAAAGTGAAATTCCATCGACAGATTCCGGATTGGAGTTTGCCCGATCGAAAATAATACGGGGAAGGACGGTTTGCAACGTCCTTGGAAAATTTTCTCAAATCGCGTAGACACGTAGTCGTTCGTATCGTGCCGTTAAGTTATACGCCATTGTATTCAAACGTACAAAGCTTTTTCCCAGAGAGAGAGAGAGAGAGAGAGAGAGAGAGAGTCCTGTACTCGATTTATTATCCTGTTATCTGTAAAAGGGTATACACTTGTATAAGTGTATCAACGTGTTCAACGTTCCATACGCGGATATCCTAATTTGTTAACGCATAATCGATAATGTTAAGAATGAAAAAACGTCTCGTTTTGTTCCTCTTTCGTCTTTTCCCCCCTTTCCCCCTTTCACCCCACAACCCCTTTTCAATTTATTTATTTATTTATTTATTTATTTATTTTTGTTAGCTTTCATTCGGATTTATATCGACGACTTCGTAAAGTGTAAAAAGAAACTCTATCGTTATTGCGAGTCCATCGAATCCGTTTAAAAACTTATGTTTACAGAAAGGAATAGGAGGAAAGTCGTGTGAACGAATGAATGAAAGGAAGGATGGGAGGAAGAAAAGGAAGGAAAGAAATGGAAGGAAGATGGATATTGAGAGATTGGAAAAGGGGGCGAGAGGAAAGATGCAAACAAACAAACAAACAAACAAACGATCGAACGAACGATCGAACGAACGAACGAACGAACGAAGAGAGATAAAGGGAAGAAGAAAAAATTAAAAAAATAAAAAAGTAAAAAAGAAGGGATAGAATTTAGATCGAGGATCGGATAGAGGGAATCGCGAGTTTCGAGTGAAACGTCCTCGTCGTTGTCTAACACCGTGGATAGGGCACAGGAAGTTTCCTTGCATCTGCATGTGCACTGTGCAGTCGAGAGAGATTGTTAGGAGGAAAACGTTACAATGCACCGTATTACCAAGCCGCTACCGTATTATACCGCAGTGGTGGTAGTGTAGTGGTAGTGGTAATAGTAGGAGTTTCACCGAGTATACTTTGCGCCACGCGTCGTATACCGTGCCGCGTTCTAAACCAGGCTTTGTACGCGTCTCTCTACGAGAGTTCCTCCTCTCGCGTGCTATTAGCCCTCTTTTTTTTTTATTCTCTCTCTCTCTCTCTCTCTCTCTCATTCACTCACTCACACTCCCTTTTCCCTTTCGACTTTTATTTCCCGTCGAAAGAAACGTACCGCTCTCGCACTTTTTGAAAAATCTAAAGTGCGTTCTCGTGAAACAGAATAAGAACAGATGCCGGTTTAAAAATAGGCGAGTAACATTTCCATCGTGATACATGCTCTCTCTCTTTATCTTCTCGCTTATTATTATTATTTTTATTATTATTATTATTGTTGTTGTTGTTGTTGTTGTTGTTGTTGTCTTCGTCGTCGTCATCGTCGTCGTTATTATTATTATTATTATTATTATTATTATTATTATTATTATTATTATTATTATTATTATTATTATTATTATTATTATTATTACGAACTTTATCGTAATGATAATAATAATTATTATTATTAAAGTAATAAATTCTTCGTATAGATATTACACGCGAACGTATGCGCTATGAAATATCGAGATATAGGAATTAGCGTTCTCTCGCGTATGGATCTCTCTCTCTCTCTCTCTCTCTCTCTCTCTATAATCTTGGAAGCTCGTGTGCGACTAACGAGATCGTTATCGTGTGGTGTTTAAGATAAATATACTCTACGTACGCGCGTAGGAAAGTGGGAAGGCTCGGGAGAGAGAGAGAGAGAGAGAGAGAGAGAGGGGGGAGAGAGAGGGGAGGAGAGAGAGTGGATGTATGTACGTAGTTCGGTAGCAAAGGCAAGTATGCATTTCTCACGAGTATGCAAATGGATGTGACAGTCAAAGGGTTATTATGCATACGTAAGTATTTATGTGCATTCGCGTATTCAACTTGAGAGAGAGAGAGAGAGAGAAAGAGAGAGAGCGGGCGGGCCATGATTGTGCCTGAACAATGGGATCCGTTGCTTTGTTTACCGAACAACTATTGACGCTTATGGGCTTTTCAGCTTGACGGAAATTGGAGAATATTTTGCCGTTTGCGCGACGCACGCATTTCCTCTCTCTCTCTCTCTCTCTCTCTCTTTCCGTTTCGCGACGCAACCTCTCGCGAAACAGAATCGTAATATTTCGTGTCGATAACGTATCTTACTCGTCCTCCTCATCCTTCTTCTCCGCCTTTCTCCTCCTTCATCCTCCTCCTTCTCCCACCTCTTCGAACTTTCCTCTACGCGATAGAGCTTGCACGAGTATCGCGCTACGTGTACGAATGTATGTATGTATACATGTATGTATGTATGTATGTATGTATGTATGTATGTATGTATGTATGATGTATGTACTTGAGCACACGTACGTACGTAAATGGATACGTGTATTTATTAAAGTGTCATGTCAGAAAAGATAGGGAAAAAAATTTCATTTGCATGGCTAAGTAGAACATTTCAAATCGTGTTTGGAGACCGTATGTTATCTCTTCTCTTTCGGTGGGGTGGGAGGGTGGGAGGGAGGGAGGGGAAGAAAGATAAGTTTAGGAAATGACGTCAAAGAGAACCATCGAATAATTTTAACTTTGTAGAAGGAAGTCTACCTATCTATCTACCTATCTACCTACGTACGTACGTGTATATATATATATATATATATATATATATATATATATATATATATATATATATATATATACGTAAGTATTTATGTACATATACGTACGAATAAATTCCTCTTGGATATCGTCTGAAAGACGAGGAATCTTAAGGGAGGAGTTACCACTCGCAGTCGTATTCGCGTCAATTGTTTCCGACAAATTGTCGTTTCGCATCTGTCAATTTGAATGAAGCACGGAAACCATCTTTCCAAATACACTCCTTCAAGTTTCTCTCTCTCTCTCTCTCTCTTTCTCTTTATATATATATATGTGAGTACGTATGCGTGTATGTATTGTATATATATATATATATATATATATATATATATATATATATATATATATGTATTTCTCTATCTCTCTTTTCCATCGTCTATGGCATCAACACTCCATCGAGTCGTAGAAATGTAATATACTCGTTGCACCGTTGAAGATTTTGCCGTGCGACTTGACGTAAGCCGTCTATTGTTCCGCGATACGTTTCTAGGAAAGTGGAATTTTACATATGTATATATATATATATATATATATGTACATTCCTCCTTCCATGAGTTACCGATACTTCTCTTAACCAATTAGATAAGTTTCTCCATTAAGTTTAACGTTATAAATGTTGGTACATAAGACGCGTCATGTTAAATCTGCATACATTAAATGTTCTCCAGTTATTATCAGGTATTTTCTAGACTAATTTCTCTGACGCCCCTTATATCGCGTTCCTCGTGGAATCATTCCATTTTTTTTTTTTTTTTCTAAGAAAATTTTACGAAAACGACGACGGTCCTTACTTCCCGCCATAGAAAAGTTTTAGAATCGACGTTCCCGTGATCGGACGCGCGTAAACGTTCGTTCGAAAGGCCTCGTGTTTTATCTCGCGTAAAATAAAATAAAATAAAATAAAATAAAATAAAATAAAATAAAATGCAACGGGGAGTAGGGAGTTACGAGTATATTTTGTAACTGTGACTGCAACGAAGGTTGCAAGCCGACGATAAATGAAAGAAAGAAGGACAGGAAGGATGGTTGGACGGTTAAAGGGGGAAGGGTGAAAGTTTTAAAGGAGAGAACCCTTTAAGATCTCGAGAAATGAGCTGACTCGGCACTCGGAGTCCTCTTCTATTTGCAACTTGTAATAAAATGAAAACGACCGCGCCCGATGAGAGAGAGAGAGAGAGAGAGAGAGAGGGGGAGAGAGAGAGAGAGAGAAATTGCGTTGCTACCCTTTGCTTCGGAATAAGTGGAATTACCATTGTTTTAAAACCGGTTGAAGTTCCCGTTATAGCGAGGGATAGAGGAAAACGAAGGACGAGTCCTCTTTTGTAATTCGAATACGAAATAAACTTTTCACGCATTAGTTATAAAGCGGACTGAATACAGATAATTATCTGCTGCTCTTTTTCTTTTTGTATTTTCTCTCTCTCTCTCTCTCTCTCTCTCTCTCTTTTCTTTTCTTTTCTTTTCTTTTCTTTTCTTTTCTTTTCTTTCCATGTCTTTTCTTTTACCCAGCGAACGATCTTTCACGTTCGTTAGAGAAAAAAATCTTTAAAAAATCATGAATTTCATCGCAAAGGGACGTTAATGGGAACAGTGTTCTTAGAGGAACGGGGTGGGGGTTGGAGGTAAAAGAGGGGTTTGGTCGAGTAAAAGAGGATGTCCTAGCGGAAACGCATCCCCGTTAGTGGAGGATGGCTCGTTCTCATTGAGGAGGACTCACGAGGATAATAACGATAATAATGGAGGGGAAAAAAAAAAGAAGGTTAGAGTTAGATGAAGGGAAAAGATTTTTTTCATGCAACAAAATGGTCGCATCGGGCCAGAGGTTCAGGGTTTTCGGGGTAAAAGTTAGTCGCCTAGAGCTTAGTCGGTTAATTTGCTTAACTAGCTCATTTCTCGCCATCCTGCACCTGCGTTCTGTTGTCTCTCTCTCTCTCTCTCTCCTTGTCTCTATTCTCATTGTTCCTTCTTTGTCCACCTGGGTCTACACTTCTCCATTTCCTTCTTGTCTTCGTACCAGCTACAGAAGCTGCGTAGTTTCGCGTTTCGTATGATGAACCGGGTTTATACGTCATAATTAGACTCTCAGGAACGCCAGGAGCGTCTAGCGTCGTACTACTAAGTGATAATGATTGGGTTAATAACGGGTCACGCAACCTGAATTATTTTATCTACCTGGTGACGCCAAAAACGTCTAGGGTTTTATTTATCCGTACGATTAGCTCGTCCTGTTCGTTCGCTCGTTACTAACTAAATAGGATTCGATGATCGATGGGCCCGGCAAATTAAAACATTCCGTGGTAATTAAAAGCTATTTCTTATTTTTTCGCATATATATATATATATATATATGTATATATATATATATGTATGTATGTTATATAGGAATATTTTATATTTATAGAAAGAAATTTTATGAAAAAAATTTTTTGCGTCCAACGACGTTGCGTGATATTTCTATATTTTTTTCTTTTTCTTTTTCTTTTTTTTTTTTTTTTTAAACAACGACAACGTTCAATCAACATCAAGGGGATGAAAGCAGTCTCTAGACATTTCTTTCAATTTTTCATTCGACCATTCTGCCTCTTGTGTCCTCGATGACGATATTCGCGCGTTACCGTCTACGAAACATTCTCGTTACGTTATTGAACGTAGGTCGTGATGGAGTAATCGTAAAAACTACGATAAAATTGTCGTTTCTACGGAAAAATCGAAGAGGGCCAGATAATATTTTTAGTTTACGTTACTATCGCATGGACATTCGGTTATATTCGGAAAAAGGTATAAGGGAATATTGATTGCGACTGCCTAAAGTTCCATTTTCTTACGATCTTGCATATTTACGTGTACGAGAAGAAACGACGAAGATAAAGAGAAAAGGAGAGAGAAAAGGAGAGAGAGAGAGAGAGAGAGAGAGAGAGAGACTGCACGTTATTTGTGACGTCTATACTCAATTTTTTCTTGAAATATCCCATAGTCGAATTATTCTATATTTATTTAATTAAACTGTCAGAGATGAAAATTTCTAAAGCTGACAATTTTATTATTAGAGAATGGTTTATGAGGAAAAAGATAGGTAATCTTATTACCCACTTTGGACTTATTTTCATGTACGAAAATGGAAAAAGGGGAATCATTACTTTTGATTCGTCGCAGGGGAATTCATTCTCGTCTTGGTAATGTATATATATATATATATATATATAATATATATATATAACTCGCGGTCGAGCTCGAAAGGAGGGCATCGTAAAAAAAGTAATAAAAGGGTTGTTACCGTGGGTCAACGAAATGGACAGTAATTTCTCTGTTTGCCGGATGGTTCTCTCTCTGTCTGTCTCTCTCGTTGATTTACAGGATGCAACAAACGCAACGGCGTACAAGCCTCTGGCCGCAGTTCGATGTTACACGCACGCATCAACGAGCAATGGATCTGCGTACCGTCAATGATTGAAAAGCCTATCAGAGGGATCGACGAACGGGAATCCCTCCGATTTTGATATCGTTCGATATTCCGTTCTATTTATTCGCGTCATATGATTACAAGGATTCGCGTATTTTTCATGTTTTTTTTTTTTTTTTTTTTTCTTTTCTTTTTCAACGAAAAATCCTTAAGATCGTTATTATCCTGTTTCAAAGGCAATTTTCAATGGTCCGCCGATTGAAAGTTTATACGGCTATTTCGTAGGATCCAAAGTAGCTCGGTAGAAAATATCTTTGAAAGGAGAATTCTTTCGATCTCGCGTCAAAAAGGGATTTATATAATCGATTCGAAAAAAAAAGAAAAAAGAATCGAGGCGTAGGTATGGGTCTCTTTCATGGTTCTTTCGTCGTAGAGAAAAATAAGAAGAAAATACGCTTCGAAGAGTTTCTCTCTCTCTCTCTCTATCTCTTTCTCTCTCTCTCTCTCTCTCTCTCTCTCTCTCTCTCTCTCTCTCGCTTCTACGTGTTGCACTTTGAACCTAAATGAAAAAAGTGTGAACGATGGTGAATTCGCGTGTCCGCGTTCTTTACGTTCTATAAAATGAACGAGATAGAGCACGCCTCTCGTAGAGAGATAACTTCGCGGATCGGTGAAAAACAAGATTCATAGTTCCTTTATAAAAGTTCTCTAATAAATGTACCATATGAATTCTGTTGGTCGTTAAACCTATCTCGTTGCGAACGTGGACGTGAATTATTTCGAAGGGAATTAATCTATATTAGCTTTTTCTCTATCTTTTTTCTTTTCTTTTTTCATTGTGATCAAATATAAATAACTACGCGCTTGAGTAAACGTGAATAGCATTTGCGAAATATTTTCTTCAAAGGTTCCTCGCAGGATAAAGATAATTGGTCATTCAAAGGATCGTAAGGTACAGACGTGTATAGATGAATGGAGAGAGAGGGAGAGAGGGAGAGAGGGAGAGAGAGAGAGAGAGAGAGAGGGAGATGAGATGAGATCTCTTCGAGATCGCGAAGGATCGTAGGAATGTCCAGGATTCTCGTACCAATAATCCGACACGAGATTCTGGTGGAATGGTAAGGGAGAAGGACCAAAGCTCGGCCGGCTATCGCTGTGATTAGATTAGATTGTGCACCGCTGGCCAGCACAACGTTGCACTGGCTATTTGGTTTATCGAGTGTATAATCCGAGCGAATAAACGGGATCGGTAACTTGGCAAGCGAGTAGTATACCTCTTCAAAATTCGCGTCTCTTTTCCCTTTAGAATCTCACAGAGAGAAATCCCTTTTACGCGAGGATGTTACTCGACGGACGCGAATTTATGAACCTTTGCGCATCTTTCATAAATCCATATAAGTACGTATTTCTAATTCATACGCGTGGTATCATAGCCGAAACGTATCTCGTATCGTTCGGATTTTGAAAAGACACGGGCACTTGTATGGTTCAAAGGGCGACGGCTCGAAAACTTCGTCGACGAATTTTTAATGGTTACGAAACAATGCGCCGTACGTTTTGCAATGCAAGAACGTAGGATTAAACTAATGGTTGGGATATATCCGTGGGAATCGCATAGGAACGATTAGAATTAGAATTCTCTCTAAGATACGCGCCATTAGAGCCGTGTGTTGGTTGCCTTACGAGTATTTCAAGATGCAAGAGAGAAATCCTTGAAAGCCGTCGTGGGTTTTCGCGATGCGTACGTGTTTGGAATTTTACAGGGCGGGAGTGGTGGTGGTGGTGGTGGTGGTGGTGGTGGTAGCGGGGAAGGGGCGGAGAAAGACTCCGCGTACTTTTTCTTTCTCTAGGTTCTTCCATTTCCCAGGCAAAAAAGTATACGTATCTGCCTAATTAAGCTTTCTCCCGTGATTATACTTTATAATTGTAATGTCTTGAACGTAATTGTGAAATTACACTACGGGATATACTTCGTTCGGTACGGTTTTGTTGTTATTGCAAGAAAGGGAGAGTACGTGGGATTGGATTGAACAAAATTTTGTAAGCAAACATTTTTGGAAATCGTTCGATACTTAATTTCAAATCAATCGATACTCATAAAACGATTCATACTTATATTTCATTTCAAACCAGACAAATTTTTATCCTAGACATCAGTTTAATGCACGTTTTACGTAATTATAACGATGAATTCATTTAGGTGACAATTAACGGGTGTATTTAATTAGGTCGAAGGATTTAATGTAGCACAAGGTTAAACAAAGTTCATGTTCTCGGCAAGCCGTAGTCGGTCCAATGGTAGTTGACGGGCGCGGGTTCTCTTTTGACTATCTTCTCTCCCTTCACCCCGTTTACTCCTAGTAGGAAATATTCCCAGGAGAGGAAGGAAGAAGGAAGGGTAGCCCGCTTTATAAGTCTGGAGCTTCTCGGGCGTCCTATATAGTCGCGTTATTTCCTGGAAACTCAGACCGCCCGCCTTTCCACGTTTCAAACCTCCTTCGTTTTCGTTCTCTCTCTCTCCGTCTCTCTCCCTCTTTCCTTTTCCCTCTCTCTCTCTCTCTCTCTCTCTCTCTTTCTCTATTATGTAAATGGTAATACATTACGTTGTCACAGAGGGTGTGAAAGCTATCCGACGTATATAAGGCATATGTACGTCTACACCAAAGACGACGCGAGCCATCTAACTCTTTCCATCTCGTTTATCTTACATTCCAAAGTCAAGAATATACACCGTCGTTGCACCTTCTTGCAAAATAGAATGGATCAATAATCGATTGGGAAGAAACAGTCGCAATGAATGAACGCGGATATCGGATCGTTCCGACGATACAAAGAAAGCGTGTACGCCGTCGACGACGACGACGACGACGACGAACTTTGTCCGTCGTTGAATCGATTCTCTTATGCATTCCAAACGTTGAAACATCTAAACGCGACAACGTCGAAAATTATTAATCGATTAACACTCTCGATAATTTCATATTTATTTGTATGATACGATTAAACGTTGACACGGCTCGCGTAACACCACGCGTTAAACGTTTCAATAATTTCTAATTTATTTACGTTCAAATTTAAATGTTAAATCGGTCGCGGATGATCGGTCACGCGTGAAGTCAACGAAAAGAAATCTTCGATCGGGCTTCGAAGGTTATCTAGGATCAGTTCTTCTTCGTACTCCGACGAGTAAGCATCGAAACCCTCTCTCTCTCTCTCCCTCTCTCAGGACGTCTTTTTTGAAAGCATCGACGTACGTAGATGTAAAATAAGCATAATTCTGTATTCATACATTTGCTCTCAAATAATTAATAAAATTATTACCGGTAGAGAGCTCTTCTCGGTAACGTCGTACAATTTTTAGACGAACTCGCGCACATGTAAGATGTATTTTTTTTTTCGTTCTTTTTAAATATAAATATGTTTTTCATCGATTAACCATTCGAAGGTTGCATATATATTTTAACCAAGTCTACAAGCGTATAAACGTAAAAGAGAAAATCGACGTGGACGCCTCTTTTATTATCTTTAATGCATAATAAAGTTATCGGTATTCGAACTTCCACTCGATTACACGTTTCACAAAATGTACATTTTGTTGGACGATTAAATCGGACAAAAACTGCTTCTTCTGCCGTTTACGCGCTTCAAGTTTCTCTCGAAGAGCTTTCCTCGTCGAGCCTTTCGAGGGGTTCGATAACGAGCGAACAACGACGCTCGGGAAATAATCGTCGATGGTGGTTGCTACTTGGGAGTACGAAGGTGGTTAACGGAGGAGTGAATGAGACTGTACGGTGGGATGGATGAGGAGGCAGGTGCGGGGCCGGGGGTGGGATTAACTCGAGCTCGGCAAACCTTCATAATTAGAGCGTGATTAATTTTCCTTGTTTTTTCAAATTCCCTTAAGTCTTTTAACGAGTGCGATTCTCCTTGTTCGCAGTGTTTCCGTTGTTCTTACGAATATTTTATCGAATTCCTCGATTGGTCTTTCAAAGTAAATACTTTTGCGATTTCAATCTTTCTACTTTTTATTTCTTTCCGCGAAGTAGGACGGATGGATGGACGGATGGATGGATGGATGGATGGATAGGTGGATGGGTGGATAGATAGATTGATATATATTGGTAGAGAGAGAGAGAGAGAGAGAGAGAGAGAGAGAGAGAGAGAGGGAGAGAAAGAGAAGGAGATTTTCAATGATGAGTATCGATCGAAATTTCGTGAGTGATTTTGCGAGGTAGTAGCGGGGATGATACATTTTCGTAAAGTGCGGAGGAAACCATCTTTGGCTTTGCACGTTCATGGTTGGTGGTACGATCGTGATAATAAGGATGCGATGGCATGTAGCAAAGAGACGCGAATCAAATTCTGCATTATCTCGCTAGGTCTTGTGGCTTATCGGCCGAGCTATGTAGATGCTGCTGCTGCTGCTGCTGCTGCTGCAGCATCTATGCGTTTACGTTAGCACTTAACCCCGCTAGGGAACAGAATAGATTTGGTTGCATCGAAACGTTGAGACAAGGAGAATATAGATAGAGTTTCGAGAACGTCTTGGCTCCGATGTTGCCTTTAATGCCTCCGCATTCCACGTGTAATTGGTGCACTAGCTATCAGAAGACACGAGCTGAAGATACGGCTAGTATGTTCTGTATCTCTCTCTCTCTCTCTCTCTCTCTCTCTCTCTCTCTCTCTCTCTCTCTCTCTGTCCTGGAGATAAACGTTTCCTTTACGGGCAAATGCCTAAGCTACAATAATCATTGTTAAATTGAACGTTAAATATGTTTCAACGAAATAAACAACATTTCTCGCTATCCAATCTCTCGTCTAACAATTAATATCATATATATACACACACACACACACACACACATATATATGGATCCCAAGATCGAAGGTCGACGTTGAACTTTTTGTTTGGCATAAAAATACGAAAAAGAGGGTTGAAGCGAGTGAGAGAGTGAGAGAGAGAGAGAGAGAGAGAGAGAGAGAGAGAGGACGAGGGTATAAGAAATAATATTCGCGTAATCTTGGGAAAGCTTAGTTCGCTGAATGCGAAATGGCCGGTGGTTGACTTTTAGCTGTATAAGGGATATTAACGAATGAATTCACAAGGTTGTAATTAATGAAAAATTTTCAACAAATAAGAAAATAGAGAATGAGAAGAAAAGAAATGAAAAGGAAAGAAAAGAAAAGAAAAGAAAAGAAAAAATAAAAAGGAAATTATTAAAGTAGGCCCGTTGGTTTATGGTGAATAATTTATGAGGACAATGAAAATGGGAATGGTATTGCTTTTCAAGGGAGAGAGAGAGAGAGAGAGAGAGAGAGAGAGAGAGAGAGAGAGAGAGGGAGGACAACGCGACGATTCGACGATTCGACGAGAGCCTAGAGAGAAAAATCTCGACTCTCTAACCCAGCCTCTGTCTTTTTTCTTTTTTTGTTTTTTACGGAGAACAAAGGGCAACGCTTGCTTGGTCTTGCCAAAGTCGACCGAGAAGCGCTCGAGAAAAAAATGCGAAAGAGAGAACACCGTTCTTTCGTCGAGACTCCATCCACCCTCTCCACCCGCCCCTCCGACCGTCCGACCGACCGACCGACCGACCGACCGACCGTCCGACCGTCCGACCGACTGCACGTCGTCCATTTAACACGGACAAGTGCCTAAAAATGGCACGGCGGAAGGAACTCTCGTTACGGACTCTCGCGAACAATACGCGACGCTTAAGGGTCGACTAATCCGACGAGGATTTTCTTTTCTTTTTCTTTCTTTTCTTTTTTTAATGTGCCGAAAAATTCGCGTAAGGATCTTCTTTTGATTTTGATTTAATAATTAAGAGAGAGCAAGATTAATATAGATAGAGAAATTTCTCTCGTTATTTCTCAAGCCAAACTCGTACAATGAAATTCTTATATTACGAGAGAGAGAGAGAGAGAGAGAGAGAGAGAGGGAGAGAGAGACAATCTAGAAGTAATAAGAATATCATCCATTGAGATTCACCTCGATATAGAATAAGTTCGTTAGGTGAGAGATGGAGATAATATATATAATGCAAAAATCCTTTTAATCGAATCGCACCGTGAAGCGTTTTATTTTCGTTCGAAAGGATTGTTTATTTCTTCGGGAATAAAATAATCGTAATGATGAAATTAATTGGAAGAAAATCGTTGATCTCCTCGAACGATTTCTATCGCGATCGATCGATCGATCGATCGACATTACTATAAGCTATATAAGTTATAAGCTACTATGAGCCTCTCCGTTTCCTTTCCGACGATATTATTGGCCATCTTCGTGCAGCGAAGAAGAAAAATGAAGAAAAGAAGAGAGAGAGAGAGAGAGAGAGAGAGAGAGAATGTTCCAGTTTTAATATAATATCCTGACGAGTATGCGAGCAAAGGGGGTGTCGAAAACAATGAAGCAGAAGGTAGATGGTTGAGGGAGTTGAAATAGGTGGGTGGAGGGTGGAGGAAGGGAGGAGGAAGGGGGGAGGATGGACTTTCTCGCGGTGGAAAGAAGAAGAAATGAACTTCCAGTGCAACGTTGTTGCTTTCCGGTTGGATGACACGGACTATTGCCGGTCTCAAAGACGAGTAACATTGCGAAACTTCCTCCTCGTCCTTTCCCCGACCCCTTCCCGCCCACCCTTCTTGCCAGCCCTCCCCTTTCCCTCGCCATCTCCCCTTTCCTCGTTCTCGTCTCGTAGATTGCGGTCTTATAAAATTACGCGGAACAACTCCTTGTCGAGGAAGTAGCTTTCTCTCTCTCTCTCTCTCTCTCTCTTCCACTCTCCTTTTAAAAAGGAAAAGGTACGTATTTGTCTTTTTTTAATAATGTCATTGGGTGGAGCAATGAGCTCAAGTGCATCCAGAAACTACGAAATTTCTCTGTTCTTACTTAAAGAGACCCAAAGGCATCCACGGCTCTTCTTTCTTCTTTTTATTTTTTTTTTCTCTTCTTTTTCCTCGGTTACATTTCGTTTTTCTCTCCTCTATCTCTCTCTCTCTCTCTCTCTCTCTCTCTCTCTCTCTCTCTCTCTCGTTCACCAATTTCCCGTCGAAACGTTCCCTCAGAGTCTAACGAAAAATTCCAGCGAGTTAAATATCCTTTTCGTTCCTCTCGCTCGATTACGCGAATGAACGCGAAGACTTATTCGGTGCATCGGTCGTGCCACGAAATAAAACTTTATGGCAAATCCTTTGGTTTTTTTTTCTTCTCTCCTTCTCTCTCTCTCTCTCTCTCTCTCTCTCTCTCTCTATTTCTCTCTCTATTCTCCTATTATCTCGCACGGTAAAAATCGCTTTTTTACGTTTACAAAAGAAGATAAAAGAAAATGAAAAGAAAGTTAAGAATCGTTAATCGAGGGGGATGAACCACGGCAAAAATTTTTATTCGTAGGAGGGAATAAAGGTGGACGAATGTGGGGAAGAAGGGATTATAAGACGTCAAGTTGAAAAAGGAGGATGTCGAACGAAGGGTGGCCTGATTTAGTATCTCAGCGATCGCACGGTAGTTTTATTAAAGCAACGAAACTGCTCGGAACGAAGGAGGGGAGGGTAGGGGAGGGGAGGGAGCGCGCGTTTCTCTACGCCGTCGTTAATTTCACCGCGTCGATTAATTTCCTCGCGGCTAAACTCGGCGTTACCTTCGATAGCGGAACGTTTTGTGGGTCTGGGCCGACTTAAGGTCCGTTTACAAGCGGGATATACGAGAGAGAGAGAGAGAGAGAGAGAGAGAGAGAGAGAGAGAGAGAGAGTAGCTTTTACAAGCCCCCGTGCAAACTAGGCTCTGTGTGTTTTACTCCCTTTAGCCAGGAAGAGGACGTTCTAAACTAGTTGAACGCTTGCCGTAAGAGAAAAGAGGGAGACGGGGTGAATGAATAAGAGAGCCCCTGCAACGCCAATACAAGCGTGGATTTCTCGTTTCTCAGCGAGAGTTTAATATTCGTTCGCCGTGGTTCTTGATAACAGCGCCGCACGCTTATCCTCTTTCATCTCGACCTACCTACCTACCTACCTACCTATCTATCTACCTACCCACCCACCTACCTACCCACCTACCTACCTACCTACCTACCTCTTCCCTTCCCATACCCGTCTATTTTCTTTCGCGTTATTTCCTTTTTTGTTTTCTTTTTTCGTCCGTACCAATATTAATAACCGTGCTCGAACGAATCGCGAGATAGAGAAACGATGGGATAAGATAGTAGGAATGATAAAAACGAATGTGTTGCGTCCT
>OU426863.1:7288009-7313009 GCA_911387685.1 Dolichovespula media | reverse complement strand
TTTCTCTTTTTTCCTCTCTTTATTTTTCCTCCTTCCCTTTCTCTAACTCCTCTTTTTCACCTCTCCCTTCCTCCCCTCCCTAAACCTTACCCTACGCTTATCTTCTCTCTCTCTCTCTCTCTCATACCCCTCCCGTCCACGCTCCCCCGTTCTTTTTCCGCTTTGATGCGGAAAACCGCGACGGTGGTCGAACGATACGATTTTATCGAATTGGAAATGGCGAATTTGCTTGTTTATCGTCGTCGAATCAAACACGTAATACGCACGTTCTTTTTTCTTTTTTTTTTATTTTCGTGAACGAAACGTATCATTAAATATTTGCGAATTAATCCGACGGCAACTTGACGGGAATAAACGATTGAAAATAATTTCGTACGATTCGTATTTGATAAATGGATGGATGAGATGGGCCGTAGATCGATCGATCGATCGATCGATCGTGATTTCACGGATTTCCATTAACCGATCGATCCATTTTATTTTTGTTTCAATTTTTTTTTCCTCTCTTAGTCGCGACTTAGAAGGCGAGATTAAACGTGAACGAGATCGTGACGAAGAAATTGATATAATAAAATTTGTTGAATGAACGTAAGAGCAGACGAATGAGCGGGCCAGGCAGGCAGGCAGGCAGGCAGGCAGGCAGACAGGCTGGACGGAGTGGGAGGGGGGGGTGGGGGTGCGAGGAGAGGGGCAAGAAGAAATTGGTTTGACGCTTTATGTAAATGGTATTATCTACTTAAGTCGTAATCGAAAAGGAGGAAGGCGGCTATAAAGGGAGGGCATTATAAATGGAAGATTTGCTCGAATGTGCGTTTTAAATCGATTTCCCACGTCATGCATAGGTGGTTACGGGTATAAGCATTGCTTCCTTTCCTTCCTTCCTCCCTCCCACCCACCCACCCACCCACCCCTCTCGCATTCACGACGCATAAGTGGTTTAATCGTTGAAATCTTCTCGACTCGACCTACGAACGTATACGTACGCACACACACACACACACACACACACACAAATATACGTATACAAAATTCCTTATGTAAATGGTCGATATCGATACTTAGGGAAATTAGGCGCGATAACGTGTGTTTCAACCTCGACCTTAAAGGTCTCCCGAGGTCTGTCTGTCTCTTTTCCATTTCTTTTTCTCCTTCGTGCGACTACGTCACGATTAGCGTGACGGGGTGTGGTTATCACGACGAGCGTTTCATGGTAATAAAATCATTGTCCTACGATTGGATATGAAAATAATGATAAATTTCCGTCGGAGCGAATGAATAAACTTACTAGAAATACGTTGGAAAATACGTCGTCGGGTACGTTTCCACGCGTTTTACATCGTTTTAGTTAAGGAACGAAGCGAAGGTAGTAGAGCTCCTCTTCTATCGTGCGTGTTATCGTCGAAGCTACCGGCCTCAAACTCGGGTCTAGGAGTCTCGAAAAGTTATCCAGAAGGTAATGGCGGAGATAAGTCTTCCTGGGTGGAAAGGGAAAAAGGTGGGAAGGGAGTGGCGAGGGGGGTTGGACGGGGGATGGGAACGAGGAGTATGGTAGAGACGGGAAGAAGTCGAGTTAAAGGGAAAAGAGTGCGTTCAACGTAGATCGGAAACTTGTTACCAAGCCGACGGTTCGAATCCAGTCCGTAAAAGTCGCGGAATACCCTTTTTCTTTCTCTTCTGTTTTTTTTTTTTCTAATTTCATTTCATTTTTTTTTTTTTTTTCTTTTCTATATTTTTTGCATCACGACAAAGCGACGCGTTCGAGCGCGACGTTCGAGAATCGTCGTCGCCTTGTCGGTTGGTAAAAGAATTTTGTCGAGTCCATCATTCATTCATTCATTCATTCATTCAATCATTTTCTCCTCTTTACTCCGTGCAAGCGACACGGCCTCGAAGAGAGTGCTTTCGATCGCTCGATCGATCGATCTAAGTGCTTGCGATAATACCCCGAGATAAGTAATAGTAATGGTCGTTTATGGGTTCTATTAAAATACGTCGATACATTTGCAATCGTTTATTTTCTACCATCGTACGTATTTTGCACATCGGTCCTAATCTTTTTTCCCCCCTCCCCACCCCTCTTTCGTTCTCCCAACCTCGTAAGGGACGTCCCATACCCACGATAGTTTCCGCGTTCGATCAATCATTGATGGATCCTCTTTTGAGGGCGCCAATAAAACTTTTACAGGGAAAAGTTCCTTATCGTGTATTTACTTGCAACGTGGGAAACGTACATATGTATGCATCGATGAAACTACCGGAGAAAGGAAGGAATGAAAGAGAGAGAGAGAGAGAGAGAGAAAGAGAGAAGTTAGGAAGAAAGGGCTAACGTACGAACCTAATAGAGTTGCGTGGTAAGTACGCTGGCGTGTCGGTAGCGTGCCTGGAGAAAATCAAATAAACTCGCTCGTCCAGTGTTGTTTCAATAAGAAAGACATTCCATGAATATTTAATTAAAATTTTATCACACCGGCTCGGTATCCGACCGTTGTTTTTTGTCTTTTCTCTTATTCCCCCCTTTGGAAAAACGTCCGGGGGAAATGTTGCGGAATCATATTCGGAATAATATGGGTGGTGGGGGTCGAACGTCCAACGTATTCTCCGTTTCGCATTGACGCGTAACGAAATGAATGAAATTAAGGATCGAAGATATGTTATGGCAAAAGGGGAGAACGATCTCATCGGTTGTTATCATTTTATTAATTCAAAGTTTGCTTCAACGTAGATAGATGGTGAACGTTAAACGCACAAAGTCCGCAGTCAGCTATGGCGGTTAGGTAGGTAGGTAGGTAGGTAGGTAGGTAGGTAGGTAGGTAAATCTTGTGAAGGTAAATTGCGTTAGATTAATCGCAATAGAAGGGGGAAGAGAGCATTGGGTATTTACGGGATAGGTCGTCGTTGATGAGAACGGAGGAGGAAGACGGGAGAGGATGGATGGATAAGTTACAGGACGACAGAGGAGTCATGCGTATCTCGGACGCTGCTGCTCGTGTGCACGGAACGCGTGGACGCCCGTACTACCAGTAGTACCTTCAACGGCGTCAGCTTTCGGTTAGGCGTCGAGCCAAAGCGAGTTTGCTGTATTGAGCTTGCTTCGGGAGTGCGACGGTAGTTGGAAACAAGCAAGAGGGAGGGAGAGAGGGAGAGAGGGAGAGAGGATGCGAGTAAAGCTCTCTTCGCTCGTAGGAGTCGAGCTCCTTCCTTCGGCCTTCAGCAAATGCATGCCCTGTAAATTGCCTGGCATTTAATTACCATGAGTAGGCAGACTCTGCACGCTAAAGCCAAGAGCTCACCTCACCCTTTCCTCTTCTCCTTCTCCTCCTTCTTCTCCTCCTTCTCTTCCCTTTCCTTCTCTCTTCATCACCCTCACCCTTCATCCAATCGTTAGTCCTTCTCTCACTCTCTTCGTCCTCTTCTTCTTCTTCCTCTTCTTCTTCTTCTTCTTCTTCTTCCATGATACACTCTACCAATGAGCAACCACCACCACCACCACCACCACCACCACCACCACCACCGCCATCACTACCACCACCACTACTACAACCCGCTATTACTCCTACACCCACGAATATCTTCCTTCGCGTTTACGGCACTGCTGTGTGCTGCCAAGTACCGCTAAATTAAACACCTGCTTCAGTCAAACAGTGTCTTATATCTCTACACTGGCCACTCTGCAGATCTCCAGCTACGAAACTTGCATTCTACTCTCATTCTTCTTCTTCTTCTTCTTCTTCTTCATCTTTTTCTTTTCTCTCTTTATTTTTATCTTTTACCCTTTTCTTATGTTACTTAGTCTCGTTCTCGTTCTCCGTCCGTTTCTCTTCTCTAGGCTGCACGCATTTCTTTTTACTTTTTCTTTTTTTTCCCTCTCGTTTTTTTCTCTTACTGCACTTCTTCCCTCCCGCTCCCCTCCCCTCCCCTCCCCTCCTTTCCTTCCTTCACTCTTTGTTCGGTCTTTCTACGTTCCCATTTTTGTCCCCACCCCAACAACCTTCTCTGCCCATCTTCTCGCTGTCTTCCATCCTCAGCGCGTTAGGCTCGCTTAATTGGACGGGTGTACTCACGGAATCTCTACTTTCTTCTCCCTTTTTCTTTTTCCACTTTTTTTCTTTCTTTCTTTCTTCCTTTCCTTCCTTCTTTCTTTCTTTCTTTCTTTCTTTCTTTCTTTCTTTTTTTTTTTCATACCAGTGGCACACATTTCGGTGAACAACGAAGAAAGATAGTGGCGCGGAGCGACTCCCAAAAGACTCTTACCGGATGGTATCTTAAGACTTATTCTTCCCAAGTTTTTCTTCTCTAAATGTCCTAGATGATGGGAGTAAGTTTTTATTAGAAGCGATAGTTACTCCCTTTTTCTGGTGGATACGCGTTGTACATTTTAGAAGAGTAGTCCCATCTCGATATCTCTCTTCTCTCCAAGAAAGTAATAAGCTCTCGTACGATCGTTGAGAAAATGAAACGAATCAACGAATTATTTTCATTCATCGATGAACATCTATTTAGATCTATTATACTTTATTGGAGCCGTCATTCGAGATCTATTATTTTATAATTGGCTTTACAATCGACGACGATTCTTTTGTACGATTTGATTTTCTGCTCGATTATCTTTTTTCTTTTTTTTTTTTTCTTTTTAAATATATCTCGTATCATCGACGAACGATTACGATTAAGAGAATTATTGCGGTACATTTTGCGTATCGTATTTCTCTCTTTATAAGGTCGAACGATTTTTCGAAATTAGCACCGATGCGAATTTACAATCGGTGGACAATCAAGAATTCGAAACGATTTTTTAAACACGAACGAGTCCTCAACGTATACCTCGCGGTATAGTTTCTGAAGAGTTTACACGATTTAACTGTTAATGCCTTCGTATAATACTCCTCTTGAATGCTCTCCGTTTATTTCAAATATTTCCACGCTCGTGTAGCTCAGATATATATATATATATATATATATATATATATATATATAGAGAGAGAGAGTCGATAATGCATACGATATGCATATATATATGCATATACATATGCATATATATTTATATGGACACAACTATAAACATTGTCAAATGATTTCGTTCGCGTTATTTTCTCTGGGACTGATTAACAGTATTAAATGTTTTGCGAACCAGCGAACAATCGTTTTAAATCTTCGATATTAATACCTATCGTATTAACTTTCGCAAAAAGTGGTTGAATCGTCGAGCCGTTAATTAAACGTTTCTACAGAATGGGTTAGTTACCGACATGTCGTAGTCGACGACAGTGTTCCTTTGCATTCACTGTTTCCCCTCTTTTTCCCCTCCTATTTCGCTATTTCTCCCATTTTATTATCATTCACTCTGAGTTTTCATATGGTCGCTATTTCAAAGGGTCACCATTTCGTTGGTAGCTCGCGTCGAAATTTCAACTAATTACAAACTGACCAACTTGGAATTAGGAGACTCGTCCGTGGATTATTTTCGCGGTACCTCGGAACGCGTTCCGTCGCTTATACCGGCAAACGTATATTATGAAATTCCTCGCGGCCTCTATGAAGGACGTAATAAAAGGTTACGAAAATTAGTTCGAAAATTATTCGATCGAATTTTAATGTCCGAAATGGAACCACCGTAGGACTTTTCTCTCGTTTATTTTTTTCTTCTTTTTTTTTTCTTATCGAGAGATTTCTATCCAGGAAGGTCGAGAAATAATTTGTCGTTTATTATGATTCGTATCGTTTATTTTTGGAAGGGAGAAGAGAGACAGAGAGAGAGAGAGAGAGAGAGAGAGAGAGAGAGAGAGAGATAAGGGGAACGAAAAAGAGAAAGGAATCCGTTCCCCGTTTCGATTCGTATATAATAAATACGCAGTTTCGGTAGTTTCGTATGTTGAACATGCCGGCTGACATAAATTCGATGCAGCCACGTCCCGCGATGCGTTTTAATTTAGTCCCTTTCGCGAGTTTGCGACGGTGAGTTGGGGTCGGGGTGTCCCGGGTGGCTCTTTGGGGGTGTTTTTGATTTGTTAGCTCCCACGAGATTGTTGGGAGAGAGTGAGGGACAGAAAGAAGGGGGAGATGGAGGAAAGCGAAATAGACAGAGACAAAGAAGGAAGGGAATATACTAGAATAGAAGACGGAGAAAGAGAAAGAGAAAGAGAAAGTGCAAGAGAGAGAGAGAGAGAGAGAGAGAGAGATATGTTCGTAAAAGGACCATGCGCGACGACGACGACGACGACGACGACGACGACGACGACGACGACGACGACGACGACGACGACGATGACGACGACGTCGGCTACGAGGAAGAAGGATGATGAAAGTGAGAGAGAGAGAGAGAGAGAGAGAGAGAAGGTTAGATGGGGAGGAGAAAGGAGCAAAGTTGGGTAACCGCACATTATGTGATTTCTATAGGGAACGAGCTAACTTCGCGATTGAATTGTCCCGGCGACAATGGCAATCTGCCAGAGCACTCGACGTTTTCTCCAGGTATTTTCAACGATTTCGTTACGTTCTACATCCTTCGTTTCGTCAAAAGAAAATTTTTCCCGTGCCCACGCTTGGCCCACCCACTTATCCCGTTACCCTCTCAGCCCGCCGCCCCGAAGCTCTCCGGTACACGCTTTCATCGATTTTCCTTTCCACGTAAGTAGCTACACCGTGTAGTACCGCTTTATTGGACAATTCGGCCCGCAAACTCGTCGAATTGAAGTCGATAGTTTCGAAGAACACAAAAAAAAAAAAAAAGAAAGTATTATCGTTTATCGAATGCATAAAGCGTGTTGGCCTCTTTTATGTATCGATATTACGATTCCGATAAAAGTTTGGGAAGCTCGATGTTATATTTATTTATTCTATTCGGAAGAGCGGTCAAAGTGTAGCTTTGATCGTCTATCTCGTTCCGTTATAAAATCTATATATAATCGGATATTCCGACTTTCAAAGAAAGATAATATCTACCACTGACACTTGTTACTTCGTTCTATTCGAAACGTTAATGTGTGTCATAGAGATCTATATGTACGTACATACATACGTATATATACGTGTATGTATATGCGTATATAGATATGCATATAATACATAGAATGCATATGAAACATAAAATATATAATGCATATGATAACAAGTTATCATTATATCGCGGTTCAAGCGAGCACGGCTTCTATACCAACCACCAGTGTTACCTAGGTACCGCAACATTTCTAATCTACTCGATGCATATTCATTAACCGCTTCATTAATCCCACTCTACGCGTTACCCTACAGACGTTAATCGTGCGAACATAGTTTATGCGGTCCGTTGGAAATAGGGCTAGGAAAAACAAATATTAACCGGCATGGCCCACGCTACTTACGTTATTTTCCATGCATTTATTTGGATCGAGACATAAACGAAGAAAAGGAAAAAAGAAAAAAAACAAAGAAAAGAAAATAAATAAACACGCTCCCCGACCAAACCCCCGTATAAATAATTATTAATCCGTATCGATGATGCGTTTATATCTAATAGATAGGACGATAGATTTATCTCGATTAAAGGGGAGTAGTTTTCTCTACGCAATGAGATATCGAGATTCGTTAAAAAGGGCTGAAGGCAAGGAGTACGTACCTTGAAAAAAAAGAAATAAAATAATCGTATTCAGCTTGTAATTCCATATATATATATATATTTTTTTTTTTTGGCTCGCGGAGAGAGGAAGCGTTCGCGTTATTATAACGCGTGCATCGTTTCCGTCACGAAAGGTAAATCGAAGTTTCGACGACAGCTTCGGGCGAGCCCTTAAGGATCCCGTATCCTGGCAGCAGACCGAAAAGGATGAATCGTATCTTCCTTGCCCCGACATCGTCGACGTTCTATATCCTCTTCCGTCACCGAGGATTCTCTCTCTCTCTCTCTCTCCTTTTCTCCTTCTATCTCTCTTTTATATTTTTATCTCCTCCTCCTCCTCCTCCTCCTCCTCCTCCTCCTCCTCCTCCTCCTCCTCCTTCTCTTTCCTCTCTTTTTCTTCGAGGATCACAGAGATGAAAAGATCGTCTATCATCGTACCCAACGAGACGTTATTCGGATACATTCGACTCGTATTTGATTTTCGATGGAATTTACGCCTTTGGTGGGAACTAGCGTGGGGTATAAAATTTGACTTTTCCTTTATTGATTTTTATCGAGGCCTCCGTCCGCCTCCCCTCCCCTCCCCTCCCTTCCCCGCCCCTCGTCCCCGTATGTCCGCTTTTTTATCCTTATCCGTTTATTTTATTTTATTTTATTTGGTTTTGTTTTGTTTTGTTTTGTTTTGTTTCTCTTTATTATTTTCCTTTATCGTTCCCTTTCTTATTCGTTCTTCTCCGTTCCTCCTTCTGTCCTTTCTCAAAATGGTGCTCTCTGCGTGCGAAGAACAAATACGTTCTCTTCAGAAGGAAGAGGCGTTCTCGCTTGTTGCAAGTTGGTGGTCAATGGCGAGCATAGTTTGCCGAGCTCTCGAGAAATACCGGGTCGCAATTTCGCGTAACGAAAAACAAATAGTCGCCGTCCATCGAGCCCGTCGGCACAGCGCCCGGCGCGTGCTGACATGAGAGAAAATGAGCGTACCACGGAGACGTGGCTTGCTGTTAAATCGGGAGAGAGAGAGAGAGAGAGGGGGGGGGAGGAAGGAGAGAAAAATAGAGGAAGAAAGAAATAAGTGAAAGGAGGAAATTTTACATTTGAAAATGCGTTCGCTCTTTCGATATTTCGTCAACTCGATAATAGCGACGGGCGAGAAAAGAAAAGTCGACGAGACGAAGATAGGAAAAGGAAAAAAATAAAAATTATAGTTAAAAAAGTACGGCGCGACCGTTCTCGCAATTCACCCTACCTGGACACTTATCCGTCGATTCTAGCTAATAAAAAATACCACAGAAAAAAATAAATTAAGGGAAAAGAAGAGAGCGAGAGAGAGAGAGAGAGAGAAAAAGTGTGTGTGTGAGAGAGAGAGAGAGAGAGAGAGAGAGAGAGAGAACGCAGAGGGTGACTCTTCTGACTCGAGTCGGGTGACCGATTTTTCTCTCGCTTTTCAACGATATATTCGTGAGATTTCGATTGAAGCTCGCATGGATTTAAGAGATTACGCGCGTCGGCAAACGGATATTTCATAACCGACAGTTTTATAGGCGCTTCGCCTAATTGATTCGTTAGCGCGAGAGAGTTCATTTCGATCGAAGCTACAGGCTTTCTTTATATATATATATATATATATATATATATATATATATATATATTTGTTTTTTTTTAATTCTCCTCTCGTGCATATTAAATTTAATTTTTTTTTGTTCGCGAATATTCAAAGTGAAAAGGAAATAATTTCTTTTTTTTCCCCTTTTAATATACAAAATGTATAAAATTATCATTTCCGTTTCCCTTCCCGGTTGAGCATTTAATATTGTAGAATCGTTCTTGTACGAATCGGTCGATTTTATCATTCGATCTGAGACCTTTTTCGACCAGATTCACCGACGATAAATATGACTTTCATAACAGACTCCAGGATAAATTTATATCCCGTTTAATGGATAATGGCAGCGTATATACGCTTAAACTTGTTCGCGGTTGGAATTTGTATAGGGGCCGTTTCTTTCCGATACGACTACAATTTACGCTTTTAATTTCGAGGATAAATAGAAGCCGAACACGATAGCGTACCGATCTCTCCACCACGAGATCGTTAATCCAATCGATCAGTCAATTCTAGTCAGGATATAAAATTATTTTAGGGTTGAAAATCGATAAAAGCGCGTAACGTATTTCATTTTATGGAGCGTCACAGCCGACACGTTTTACAATCGACGTACATAGGTCGCGCGTAGGGGCTACTGGTTTCTCTCGCTCTCACTCTCTCACTCTCTCACTCTCTCTCCCTCTCCCTCTCTCTCTCTCTCTCTCTCTCTCTCTCTCTCTATCTCTCTACTTGATTTATTTTACTACAATCGAGGGAAAATTTTCTACTCTCCATCTCGTCGTTACAACGTGAGCTTTCCCGCCTATACGTACGTACTACCTACATGTGTAACCGGGAGCGTACGCATGGACGAGCACGCGACACGATTATAAATAGAAAACGATGGCTTTTCAATTTTCATTCTGCGCGTGGCACGCTCGTCGAGTTAGAAATCGAAAAACCGAATGTGGACTCTCTCTCTCTCTCTCTCTCTCTCTCTCACAGATACTCGCTCACTCACTCACTCACGTAATTCCATTGAACACGTCGGTTCTGTGAAAAATTTTGACGGGAAAGACTTTCTACGTACTACATGCGTATTCACGCGCGTCTATTATTTATTTTATCTATTAGGGCCCATTTGGCACACGTAGTTCTGTTTTTTTTTGTTTTTTCTTTTTTTCGTTACAATTTAACTTAATTCGTGTTCGATTTTATTTCCATCCTTCTTTTTTTTTTTTTTTTTTCATTTTTTTCATTTTTCTAACGTTACCTCGTACCATTTTACATATCCATTATTGACTCTCCCCGTTTCTCTGATGTCAATACACATCAATCGGCTTGAAATGGATTACGTTTTATTACCCCGTATAGATTGCCCCTTTTCAGCTCGTAAAATGAACAACAAGAAGCGCGCGAGAGTAGGAACATTTCTGTTTTACGTTTCACCGATTATCCGTCTACGAGGAAATCGTAATGACGATCAACGGTACGCGTCTCGCGTGAACGAGAACCCATAAGCTTCGACTCTATCGAACCGAATCGATCGAATTCGTGAATTGTTTATTGACATAAGAAAAACGTGGAACGCAAAACTAACGAGACCAATAACATAGCCCTTTTCCTTGCGTAAGTATGAGAAATTTATTTTGAGAGGGTTTAATTGGAAAGATAAAAGGGAGATGGTCATTCCCTTCATTTTCCTTATCTCTTATTATCATCCATCGACGACTCGTACCACCCCCACCACCCTCAGCAGCAAGTACCAATTGGAAAGTACCGCATAAAGTAAGAAGATGGGTTTCGTGAGGATGACACTCGTAGTGGTACCACTTTGTTTTTCTTCTACGTGCCTCCCTACTCGCCAGCTAGTTCGTCGGCGTGTGTCAACGAGGCCACGAGGAAAAATATTTTTGCCCGATTCTTTTTCTCCTTTGGGTCTACGGGAAGAATAAGGAAAAGAATGGCGTGGGAGACGAAAAGAGGTGGGTCGGAGTCGGGGAGGGGAGGGGAGGGGGGGGAGGGGGGGGGGGGGGCAACGTTGCGAAGCGTAAAAACTTTTTCTTGAAGACGCTCGCATCGAATTCTTCTTCTTCTTCTTTTTCTTATTCTTATTCTTCTTACTTTTCCTTTTCCTTTTCCTTTTCTTTCATCTTTTCTTTTGTAGCTTTCTAGCAGAAATCGTGCCGGAGGAACACGGCGACCTAAAGGGAACGGAGAAAATGAAGGGATGTTGTACGTGCGCTCCCGCGAAGTAAGATCGAGAGAGATGGAGAAATATGAGCCAATGATGCAACGAAGCGATGCGCCTTTCTGCGATTCATTCGAGAGTATCTCGAAAGTGTCGACGTTAATTTCTTTCAAGATTGATCGCTGTCCAAGTAATTGAAAACCTTGGAGAAATCCTTGCTCGTTTCTCTTTGTAAAATATTGTTTGTAACGTAAGAGTAAGAGGAAGAGGGGGCGGGGACGGGGTGGGGGGAGGGAGGAGAAGAGAAAGAAGACAAAAGAAAAAAGATCCTAAAAGAAAGAAAAAACAAGTTGGAATATATCGTTCGTAATATTAATATTATTATGAGAAACGAAATTTTGTAACATTTTCCCTGGTCCGTAAAAAGTAGCGATCACTCGCGTTTATCGGCGATACAAATACGAAACGATGATTATTTGTTTGTTTATTTATTTATTTATTCTGTTTGTCGTTAAACTTTGTAATTCGAACGAAATGAAAATTGCACAATTTTGTAAATTCCAATAACATTATTTGTAACGGGTTCGTTTCTGTGGAACGAGTGGATGGATACGTATGTCCGACGTATTACGATTAATTTTTGAGAGGTAACTCTCTCTCTCTCTCTCTCTCTCTCTTTCTTTCTCTCTCTTTCTCTCGCCTCTAGCGATAGCTGGATATATTTGGAGTCGGCAAAACGTTACGTTCAAAGGGGAAAAAGTAGGAGGGGGTATGACAAGGAAAAGAATGAGGAGTACGTGGATGGTGCACGGCTTGGAGAAACGATCTACTCAAGAGGAAAGAAAGAAAGAGAGAGAGAGAGAGAGAGAGAGAGAGAGAGAGAGAGAGAGAGTACACATATTCATGAAAGCAACGTTTTATATTATCTCCGTTATATTTCCGTGTGTCAGAAAGAACCGGTGCAGCCGGGGTAGCTACTACTACCCCCCACCCCCCGTAGTCTCCCCTCACACACATGACGTCTCTTCTTTCCTCATTTCAACACTCCCCCTTTTCTCTTCGACACCCCTTTCTCGTCTCCCTTTCAGCTCCCCTCCCCCACCAAATCCACGTCTCTTTCGCCGGACACGCGGATACGGAGTGCTTCCCATGAATTTTCGATAATCCAAATTGGATTCTCCTATTGGCGGCACCGGTCCACCGTTCTCTTTTCTTTTACCATTGTTTCTTCCTTTCACTACTTCTTTTTATTCTTCTCTCTCTCTCTCTCTCCCTATTTCTCTTACCATTCTTTTCTTTATCTACGTTTCTCTCGCTGGTATCACGTGAAATTGTTTTTTCCCGTAGAAAGTTACGAATTCGTGTGTTCGAGGAAAAAGAGGAAAATTGGGGGTTGCTACCGCCGTTCTTGCCATTTTCTCTCTCTCTCTCTCTTTCTCTCTCTCTCCCTCTCTCTCCCTCTCTCGATCTCTCCGTCTCTGTCTCTCCTACTATCTTTCTTTTATCTCTTATGCTCTCATTCTTTCCATGCTCGCTCATCCCTATTTGCCTTTCTCTCTTCGACTTCTTCCATTATTTTTTTTTCATTTTTTTTTTCCTTTCTTTCTCTCCTACTTTCTTTCTTTCCTTCCTTCCTTCCTTCCCGTTTTCTTATAGGAAATTCGTCGTTCGTAGACGCGGAAAATACGGATTCGGGAATCGTTACGATTGGTCGGTACGGGAACGCGAACACGTAAGAAACATAAACCACCAAGAAAGTGAATAAAGAAAGAGGCTGTTTACATGGTCAAGTGTGTGTGTGTGTGTGTGTATGTGTGTGTGTGTGTGCGCGCGCGCCCTCATGCGTCCGTGTGGGTTGGTTGAATTTCGTTGAAATCGAAAAGTAGTTCGGCCGCAATGGTTTGTACTCGAGCGTGACCAGTGTTTTTTTACATCCACTTCTTTTTTTTTCGTAATTCAATTATCTCGTTCGTCGTTGAAATAAGATAAAAGAGGGAAGAAAGGTTGGGGAGAGGGGGGTAGAGGGGGGAGAGGGGGGAGAGGGAAGTGGAACAAAGGAACTGGGAAGATCGATAACGATAAATTCACGATTATCGGGTTAATTGAAAATTAATTTGTACCATTGAACAATATTCTCAGAAATTCTTGTTGCCACCACGCATTACTCGACAAATTGATATCAGATTCGATAATAGATGGTGGCTGCCCTACGATAATACCGATCGATTTTCTTTGAAAGCTATATTCGTATAATGAAAGCATATCGAGTTGCATTCGATAATGTTGCGTATTAATACTGCATCAATTAATACCGTTTTATTTGGTTTTTCTATAATTTTTCTATCTATTCCCTCCCTCTCTCTCTCTCTCTCTCTATTCCTCGAAATTATCATTTATTTTAATTTTCCTTTCACATGTAATATCGTTTTAAGCGTAATAAATAAAAGTCGAGAAAATTCATAAGGAACGAGAAGCGAATAAGTGCACGTATTTATTTCGTTTCTGGATAATCTTCTTTCGATAATAATTATAAATATTTTTCATCGAGTAATTTCCTCACGTTCGGAAGGGATCGGTGTATTTCAATTAACATTCTCTAACACGAAGGCATCCTTAGAAGTACGGAAAGTTGAACCTCGATTTCTCTCTCTCTCTCTCTCTCTTCTCTCTCTCTCTCTCTCTCTCTCTCTCTCTCTCTCTCTCTCTCTGTCTCTCTCTGTCTCTAGGTCTTTCTCTTCGCTTCTTGCATGGACATGCAATTTCATATTACGAGGATGGAACGCGGGCGCATCCTTCTCTCTATGATTCTCATCGACGTTCGTACGTCGAGTTAATCGAATTTCTCGATTCTGCTTTCATCCGAAACGAAATTGGATTAAAGTGATTATTTAGTAGACGATCGATTTTACGGGCGCTATAAAGTCAATTTCGTTCATTTGTCGAATATATTGACTTGAATATACGGTTGATATTAGGATATACCTGTTATCATTTGGAGATCAAGGAGTATAGAGACAGTTAAAGTGAGAAAGAGATAGAGACAGAGACAGAGGCAGAGAGAGAGGGAGAGAGAGAAAGAGAGAGAGAGAGAATAATTGTAGAAATTTCACGTAGAGAATACAATATGTAGGTGTATGTACGCGTAGTAAGCAGTGTCATTTACCCGTAAAGGGATTGAATCCAATAATTTAATTGTGGAACTAAACTCGATTTACAATCCAATTATTCGTCTATGTATTCGTGTTTTAACAGTTCGATTTATATGTGAAGACTGGTCGATATGGGTGACCATAATCTCCAATCCCCGGCTCTGATGTGTCAGTCGTGAGCAATTCGATTCGTCGACAAAAAATAGAAAGAAAGGGACGTTGAAACGTTAAAAAAAAAAAAAAAAGAAGAAAGAAGGAAAAAAAACAAAGAAATAGATCGTACTAGAGATAAAAGAGGGTGAGAGAAAGAAATAGATCATCGTGGTCTCATAGTGGGAAATCGACTTAGCAAATAGTTAAATACGTGCCGTGTAAATCGAGGCATCAAGTTCGTTCGTTCGTTCGTTCGTTCGTTCGTTCGTTCGTTCGTTCGTCATTACGTTCTCGTTCCGCTCATTATCCAAAGTAGACGAGGAAAACCGGGGCGATTCCGGCTATTCAAGATTTCTCTTTACGAGGGTAAAACGATAGAGAGAGAGAGAGAGAGAGAGAGAGAGAGAAAGAGAGAGGGTAGATGGAAACAAGCGAACAAATGGCGCCGGGAACGAAATGGAACCAAATCGAGAATCCCGCTTCGAAATCTCGAGAATACGTGCAATGGCGCTTGTATCTGTTTTACGTGCATGTACTATATATATATATGTGTGTGTGTGTGTGTGTTATACATACATATTTGTATGTGTATATATATATATATATATATATATATATATATAGAAAAATAGTATATCGGAAGCACGTGTACTATTATATTTCCCTGACGATACGCACACACACACACAAAGAGAGAGAATGCAACGTTTCTGTATCTGGTAATGGTTCGTTATCGAGGATTAATCCCTTCTACTCCTGCCCTCCTACTTCTGCCCTTTTCCACGTGTTTCGACTCATGGTTATATGTACGTATTGGATGTTAAGCTCGCTCGCCTTCTCTCACTCTCTTTCTCTTTCTCTTTCTCTTTCAACCGTGGTCAGCAGTTACACCGATGACACACAGAACAGAGGGGAAAAAGGGTGCTGGGCTCTGCGTGTACCATGCTATCCTCTCCATTAAATTTATAATTGAGTTTTACACGACCCCATTCTGATCGTTCGACCAGTCAGAAATTATTTCCCAATCGAAACTTTCGATCGACCGATTCCAAATCCGATTTCAAAACATCGGTTTAAGAAGTCGAGATATCCGCTTTATGATCGATGATTGTAGATTCATCTCTGTCTCTCTCTCTCTCTCTCTCTCTCTCTCGCACGTGCGCGTTTTTTTTTTATCCGTAGTTTATCGTACAAGCATCGAATTATTTGCACACATTCATGTCTAATACATGTGTGTGAGTGTGTATATATATATATATATATATATATATATATTATTCTCAATCCTAAGTTTATTTTTCATCTAGTTTGGAAGAATAATAGGAAACTTTAAGGACGTTACATTATTCTCCAGAAATATATATAACTAGAATAATGATGTCATTATGTCATTGTGGCTTCAATTGTGGCTGATTTATGCTTTGTTAAGCTTTCAAAGAGAAACTTACAATTCTATTGTAAAACACAGCATTGTATAATAACGAGCGTGCGTACGCCTGCAAAGAGAGAGAGAGAGAGAGTGAGAGAGAGAGAGAGAGAGAGAGAGAGAGAGAGAGACATAGTAAAATTATGAAACGAAGAGCATGTGTATGTGGACGTGCGCGTCTGTGGCCGCCGATAAAAGAGAGTGAATTATGCTATACTACTAAACATTCGATGTTTTATCGATTTTGTTTCCAATAAACTTTTTTTTTGTTCAAACATTACAGCAAGGAGAACCATTTGCTCTTTTCCTTTTCTCTCTCTCTCTCTCTCTCTCTCTCTCTCTCTCGTTTCCTTTTGCCCTTTCAGTACTCGTTTCGATGCTTTAACAAGTATCGAATAATAGTCAATTAGCACGGCAGTTGGAAAGCAAAGTTGGTTGGCAATTTCGAAATATAATTTATTCGACATCTCGACGAGGATCTCGAATTACGTATGAAAAAAAGAAAAAATAAATAAATAAATAAAGAAAAAAAAACAATAAAAAAATGTGAAAGAATCGAGTGCGCATTGTGGGGTTCGATGTACCAGCTGATAAGCCTGACACCATTGCGAGTCCCCACGTGTTTTAGCGAATTGAAACGTACGTTGTTGGTAGAACGTGTCAATAGTACTCATAATGGAAACAAGCGATTATTCCGATTATTATCGGAAGGAGGAGGTGGTGCGCGCGCCGCGCGTCAATATATACATACATACATACATACATACATACGTACATACGTCACGTGCTCTCCCGGCTTTTAGCATTTCGACAAATTGCCGGTTGAAAGGTGAGCCCCCTCACGATTGAAAATGAAGCGTCGGCGAGACTTTATGAATAATTCCGTTTGTTGGTCTCTCGTGGTCGACGCTTGATTAGAATTTAATGGCGAGATCGATTTTTACATATCGTAAGTCGTTTATTATACGTCGCCGCACAGTCCTTTCGCCGTTTTTTCTTCCCTCTCCTTTTCCTTTTCCTTTCCTTTATGCTTCTTTTTTTTATTTTTTATTTTTTATTTTTCACTAATTTTCTTTCTCTCTCTCTTTCTTTCTTTCTTTCTTTCTTTCTTTCCGACGTCAACGACGCCAAGCGAAAAATCATTGTAAATTATCCCACGAACAGACAGGAAAAGGAGGCATAATCGCGGTAAGTCATTTAGAGTACGAGCATATATCGAGCTTAATCGGGACGAAGCAAGTGCCATTCCCGTTTCTACGTTTGCGTATTTAGCTTAACGACGGAGGATTGTCGTGCTTCAGAAACGGAACATTGTTTTTACCCTAATTTCCATTTCCGTTTATGATCGCCGGCACGAATCGTGAGCGCTCGAACGAAAAGAGCAGGGAGGGTTGTTGCGAGGGTCGTATCGAGGTAAGACGGGGGAAATAAGGAAAACGACGACGGGTATTATCGCTGAGAATATCGTTATTGCTTATTTTTCGCTGAAATTCGTCGTTCGCTCGCTCGTACGTTCGCTCGACCATTATTGCGGCTTAAAAGAAATTTCCATAACTGATATTTCGACGGTTTCGGCAGGAGGAGGACGCGTCGACGTTCGAAATTAATCGGATAAATTTCCCACCCTGTGTGTGTGTGTGTGTGTGTGTGTGTGTGTGTGTGTGGTGTGTGTGCCTGTACGTGTCGTTCGTGTCCGACACCCGTCCGACGACCGCGAAAAGAGGAATTCCAGAAGAACGGTCGACGCTCACGAAAATCGTTAGAAACGATTATAAATTCTCGGCTCGTTACCGGCCGGACTTATCGTAATTAACGAACGCGGATATCTCGCTTTCCATATCTTTGCTTATCGCATTCATCTGGAACTTGTGGCTCTCGTTCCGGGAATATTCGCTAATTGAATTCAATCCACTATACGAAACGATATAATATTCTTGTATATATATTCGATATACGTAGAGTACGCTCAAACATATTTACGTTTATTTATTTTACTCATAAATATTTTGCGATACCTGCATCGATATATACGTATATATTTATTCCCCGGTTAATTGCAATGAAACATTCATCGCTGACAATCCTTGCAGTTCGATATACTCGAATCGATAGTATCGCGTTCTCTCGTTACGTTTCGTTGTCAAGAGAATAGGTATCCGTTTTTGGTGGTTAGCGTAAGCACGATCGTATCGATTTGTTGTACGAGGGACACGAACCGAGCAGTCGCGCTTGTTAACATAACGACGTTTATAGGATGATTATATTCTAATGCGCGATTAGCAAATGCAGATGAGTCTCGTTGGTGTTCGTACCAATGGGGGAACATTTAACCGTGCGGTTAGCTTTCGTCCAAATAAAATGCTGGCTAAAAGTAACGAAAGGAAAGGCGAAAGGGGTAGAGTTTTAAAGGGGGAAGGGGATGGTGGAGGAAGGATGGAAGAAGGACGACCCATGAGAAAAGTTTATAAGGGCACCCGTAACGACACGCGAGAGCGTTTCCGCGTGAAAGTGGAACCACCACCGCCACGCGAAATTATAGTTGCAAATTAGAAGTGTGTACTCCGCAAACACGACCGTGCTCACCCGTGAAATTTAATGGAAATTAAATTGTGTTCCTACGTCTAGTTGTCTTTTTCTAAATCCCCCCTCCCTCCCTCCCTCCCTCCCTTTGTCCCTTTTCGACCAACGTGACTTCCCTTTTTCATTTTCCTCTTCCACTTTTCACTACCCACGTTGGACCATCCTTATCGCGTTTTCTCCTCGTTTTCGTATTTCCGAAATGTCCGGTATATATCACTTGCGAGTCCGATTACGGAGATAGGTATAAAAGATAATGATCCTAGGTGAATTTAGAATTAGTTGGAATCGAGTTTTATAAGAAGGCAAAGAAACCGGTCGATTGGACAAATTGGACACATTTTTACGGCGTACCTCGCGATTGTTCTCACCCGTACGCCGATCAAACGTGCGTGAAAAATGAGAAAAATCGTTTCCGTTTTACGCGAACGTTAAGTTACGTAGGTACGTAGATCCCAAGTTCCCCTCTCGTATCGTTAACACGGCCAATATCATTTTCCTAGTTTTTGTCTTCTTATTAGCTCGATCCATCTTTTTTTGACCGTACTTTCATATTACTAAGAAACGATAGTTAAGGTGAAACAAAGGGACTTGCCATTAATCAATCGATCGATTAATCAAAGCCGATCGAAGGAGTTAACTTTTCTTCCCGTTCAAAATGGCGGGGCATCATCATCGCGTTCGATCAATTTCGCGCGACCCGCACGAAGGTGACGCGGGAACGAAAAGGAAGAAAAATCTGGGCCAGATAGGAGTATGGGAAGGGGCGAGGGGCGAGGGGCGAGGGGGATGACGGAAGGTTGTACAACGTTAATGGTGCCTCGAGACCGACGAATAAACCGACCGCGGCACGCGACGTTCATGACGAATCGCGGATAGATCGTTCTTCGCTTCGTATAAATTTATCGCGAGGCATACGAGGCAGACGGAAGGGACTATGGTCCTAATAACTGGGACTCATGCCTGTCGACGATACCCTCGTTCGCATCGGCGACCACGCTTTCTCTCTTTCTCTCTCTCGTCTTTTTCTTTTTTTTTGCCTCGCTATATAGCAATCGATCTGATTAGAGTTACCGGGTCAACCGATCGATATTTTCGCCGGAGTTTTCCAAGCGATCGGCCATGATATAACACACCTTGACACATTTTATATGCATACAGGGCCCTGCCCATTTACCACTACTGCAACCTCCATTCACCGAGCCGCGTTCGACCGAGTTACTCTCTCCATTTCTTTCTTTCTTTCTTTCTTTCTTTCTTTCTTTCTTTCTCTCTTTCTTTCTCTCTCTCTCTCTCTCTCTCTCTTTCTCTTCATTTCCCCGCCACCCGGATCGGCCCCATGGTTTATTTCTTTTTCGATCCGTATCAACCACGCCAGCCGTTTGACCACGGGGAAAAAAAATCGTTACTTCGCTCACTACACGCCGCTTACACTTTGCGCCGAACCAACAATTTTCTTTGTCCTTTTATCCCGAGGCTCGCGATGCGATTAATCTTTGGGTACGACTACGTCCGAACGATCGAATGCAAATATACCACCTCTCGTACTGTTATTTTCTTTGTCATTGTCATTTCCATAGTATTTGTAGCGCGACGATACGAAAGTCCCGCGTCCGTACAATAAACCAAACAAGTAACCAAACGTACGCGCCTGCGGTTTCAAGCTATCGCCTCGGTCGCGTTAACCTTTGCCCGATTAAATTATATTTTTTTTTTTTTTATTATCGTCGGATTCGAAAGAAATATCGTAACTTCTTGCGTTACGTACTTTTATTTCCCGAACCCCTTTTTTTGCCGCCTTTTCACTCGGCTGTTTTCGACAATGACCGATCGAGAACGCGGACTACTCTCTCTCTCTTTCGAAATCGTTCATCTATCGTTTGCTGTATTAATGCCATTCGACGAACTCTAAACAACAACGTTTTACTCATTCGTCTTCGTTCCGCGTTATGCGATCGAGTTCGTGAAGCTTCGTTTCTTATCAAAAAAAAAAAAAAGATAAAAAGAAAAAGAAATAAAAAAAACTGCGAGATGTTAAGGTCGGTTAAATATTAAGTCGGTGGATCCTCGATAATAAAAAAAAAAAAAAAAAGAGAGAGAAAAAAGAAACAAATTCAAAGGAAACGTAATACGTACAAGCGTCGATACTTATCATGGAATCGATTATTTATTGAGATACAACGTAATTAGAATTACGTTGGAATCACTAAGTGGAAACGACAGGATACGTCTCGTTTTCGAGTCTGAAAATTCGATGGATTTCAAGCGTATTTTCGTTCTCCCGGCGATAATATATATATATACATATGCGAATTAGTCGAAAGGGTTTAAAGTGTTTCGCATCGTGCGATGGTGTGAATTGGCTCGTATCGAGAGAGAGAGAGAGAGAGAGAGAGAGAGAGAGAGAGAGAGAGAGAGAAAGAGAGAGAGAGAGAGAGAGAGAGAGATACCTGTAACTCCCTCGGGAATGGGTACGTTATCATTATATCGGCATTTACCTCGTTCACATCGGAAACGAACAACGATTTGTATCTCGATTGTAACTCTCTCCCTCTCTCTCTCTCTCTCTCTCTCTTGAATCTTTTACCCCTGTCGTACCTTTCTCGCTACTATCGATTCGCCATTTTATTTCTATCACCGATAAAACTCACCGTCGGACGTTCTCGTCACGGCAGCTTTTGCTAACATCGAGATCGATAAAAAAAAGAAAGGAATGTTCTGTTCTTCCGAGCTAACGCGATTAATGCGATAAAACGCTATACGTCTCTTTCTCCCGTTCTCCCCTCCCCCTGACCCTCCGCCACCCTTCCCTCGCTCTTTCCCTCACTATTGCTTCGGTAATCTCCGTTCTCTTCTTCTATCAATGATACCGCAAATATCGTACTAAAGTCCTTCCTCGCAATTTCGCCGATAAAATAATATTGATTAATCATCAGGAGATTGAAAAGAAAAGATAGAAAGTATCTAAATTGGAACGAATTGGAGAACGTACATATTGAATATTTCTTTTTACAATGATATCAATATATATATATATGGTTACCATCCATCGTTCGTATAATATTTTTCTATCGGATAAATTAGAGTATCGTTTGTTTATGATCGTTTGTCAATTTAACGCGACGTATACGGCAGAGAGAGAGAGAGAGAGAGAGAGAGAGAGAGAGAGAGAGAGAGAGAGAGAGAGAGAGAGAGAGAGAGACAGTTAATATTATTTATTATCTATTTATTAAAATTCGTTGGAGATTTTGTATTCCCACGAGATAATGTCCACTCCAAGAGACCGATACATTCTTTAGGATATAAGGTGGTGTGATGGATGGTAGGACCTATGGTCGTCGACGTGGAGTTTACGAGGAAAACACGCGGATATATCCTCCATCCCGTACGTGACACAGCTGTCTCGTTTCGTCCCGGTATCTCTTCTTCTAGGGACATTTCTATGCTATCACCTTCCTTACATTTCTATCTTTCTATTTCTCTTCGAACTATGTCACCACGAACATCCCCTATTACTACTACAACTACTACTGTTACTACTACTACTGCTACTACCCTTCCTTCACGTCGACTTTCGCACAGGGTTCCTATTTTTCTTTAATAAATACGATACAATTTTTCTCGCATTTCTCTCTCTCTCTCTCTCTCTCTCTCTCTCTCTCTCTCGACTTAGAACGTGCGACGAGATCTACGAACAATTTTCATGTACGAAGAAAATAACTTGGAATAATAAGTTGAGAAGAAGAAACAACGAATATATAAATATGTGTGTGTGCGTGCGCGCGCCTGTCTGTGTGTTAGATGAAAATTAGCTTACGAACTTCCTTTTATACTCGAATCTTTTAAAGTTCTCGAACGAAAAACGAATTCAACGGGACACGACGGTAATATATGCACGTTCGTTTAGAGAGAAGAGAGAAGGGCGAGTAACGGTGGAGGGGGGGGGGCAGGGGGGGGAGGGGAGCAGGGTTAGGAGAAAGAAAAAGAGGGGTGCCGGTCGTGTATGCTTGACTTTATTTACGAGAGGGTGCGCCAAGGGTAGAAAGTGGAAGGAAAGGTTGAAACCTCCGGGTGATGTTGAAACCACTGCGTTTACGCGACTACAAATCCCTTACCCATTTCACCCTCTGCCCCTCTACTACCCCTATCTTTGCCTCGCGCACTGTCCGATGGAACACGAACCCCTTAATCAGATTAGCCCGATCGACCCTCTTTTTTCTCTCTCTGTCTCTCTCTCTCTCTCTCTTTTTTCCGCACCTACCCGTTTCCTATCGCGATCGTGAATTCGTGACTCTCGACAAAATCTATTCGATTAACCAACCACTGTAACCCATTCCCTTTACTTTTCTTCAAATTAATTATTTAACTATCTGAAATTCTAATCTATCCGATCCGATAGTAAAAATAAATTCGTCCATAGAAGGGAAGTTTTCTAATGGCGTAACCGTGGCAACCCCGGGGTGCGTTTATGCGTGTTCCGCGAGGATTCGACGGAAAACGCGTGAGATTGGCCTCGCGATCGCATGACGTACGGCCATTCGTCCTGAATTTAAACCGTTAGGGAGGGCGGGGAGGAAGGAGGGGAGGGGGGCAGAGAGACAGTAGGAACCATTGTGTCGTTTCCGCAGAGAGATCGACGCGTCGCTAAACTCTCCAATCAGTAAATGCCTTATGCATATGATAACGAGAATTTCGAACGTTCCTACGTTCGTTACAGTCCCGATCGTGTCGTCTGAAGAGGTGGAAAAGAAAAAAGAAAAGAAACAAAAAAAAAAAAAAAATAAAGGAAAAAAATAGAGGGGGGAAAAGTAGAAGAAGAAAAAAGAAAAAACGAAAGCATCGCGAACTCACGCTCGGCGAAACGAATTTTGGAACTTTTCGTAACAGAGAAAAAAATGTAACAAAAAGGAACGAAGTACGAGACGGAGAATAATTCATTGTTCATCGTTAAAGTGAAAATCGATCGTAATAGGGAATAAAAACGAACGAACGAACGAACGAACGAACGAACGTACGTACGTACGAACGAACGAATAAAAAAAAAAAAAAAAAAACGAAAAAGGACGAAAGGAAGAAAAAAAATGGCAGCAACAGCGGCAATCGTTATCGTACACCTTTATAATGTTCGATTTATCATCGACACCTGAACGTCATTAAACGTGCAAACGATAGAGATTCAAATCATTTATAAATGTCTACTCACAACCGATGCGCGTGACCCACTATCAGCGAGTGCGGATTTATTCCGGATAATAATTCCTCTCGTTCTCTCTCTCTCTCTCTCTCTCTCTCTCTCTCGTAGCTGGACAATTCACCTCTCTGACCGTGGTAACGCGCGTATCGAAAGTCATTACCGTGCGCGCGCGCGCGTGCTTAGGGGGTGTATTTCGAAGTATATATTAGGCAAATTCATCCGCAACCCAGACGAAATATCTACCCCCTTTCCTCTCCCCGCTTTTTTTTTTTTTAAATTCGCCGAAGCACGTACGGTAAACGTGGCGGAAAAGATACGATGCATACTATTTTGAGTTGCTTCTTCTATTTTTTTGTTTCGTTTTTCTTTTTTTTTTTGTTTCTTTCACTTCTCGCTAGTGGCCACTCACGTGGCGAGCAACGAATCGACCATACTCTCTTCCTCCTCTATTCTCTTATTCTCTCTTCCTTTTCTTCTCTCTCTCTCTCTCTCTCTCTCTCTCTCTCTTTCTCTTTCTCTTCGCATTTTCTATTTTTAAAAACGTTTTTACCGCATTTCATCGCGCGCTACTTTTTGTTTCCTCGAGCATTCTCAAGACTCCCAACGCTAATAAAGTGGTCTCTCTGTCCACCCCCTCCTTTCATTTCCATCTTGAACTCGGTCCAAACTTCTTCGCCATTCTTTCGGTGAGCTTCATCCCCTCCTCGTCATCCCTTCGACCCTTTCCCTATTCTCTTTCATCCTCTTTAATGCAATGGCATCGCCATCTTCGAGCTCATTCATTCATTTTACACACACACACACACACATGCATATATACATATCTATATCTATATATATATTTATATGTATATATATATATATATATATAAGCACGTAGAAGAGCTCGGAGGGTTTTCACAGCGTTTACCGGCTACAGCATTTGGCTAGTTTCGTCCGGAAATTGCCTATCAGACATGTTAATTCCAATGTCGGCGTATATGTCCCGATCCAATATTTAGCAGTACTGGCCAATGGCCGAGAAACACATTAATGCAGATTGTCACTATTCTGGCCGGTAACATCGGGCTTCCCCGATGAAACTATGGCTTTCCGTCTCTCTCTCTCTCTCTCTCCTCTCTATCTATCTATCTATCT
>OU426863.1:7268009-7283009 GCA_911387685.1 Dolichovespula media | reverse complement strand
AAGCCGCGAATAAAAGGTTGCGAACGAAACGACCCAGTTAATTAGTTGCAAAACGAACATATCCTTATCCTTATATCCATTAAAACGATTATAACGGTTTAACGGGAAAACTCTCGTATATCAACTTAATGATAATGAAATTTCCCTCTGCGGTGGTTTCTCCCGCGAAATAATGGCCTTCCGCGAGACTAAATCTAAAGTTACGTAAACGTTATCGGTGCGACATTAGCGAAATTTATAGGTCTTCCTGTTTCGACGATAGCCCATGGAAACTTCGATTTTCTCGAACGGGATGTTACCAAAGAGTCAATAAAGTTGGATGGAAAATGTCAGTAACGATAAATCTAAAGGGAAGACTTTTCCGTAGACATCGGCCGAAACAAAAAAAAAAAGAAAAAAGAAAGAAAAAAAAAAAGAGAAAAAAAGAAAAAAAGAAAGGAAAAAGAAAAAGGAAAGAAGGAAAAGAAGAAAAAAGAAATCTCTTAACCGAGGAAAAAGCTAAAAGTACTACGTGCTTGCAAGCTTCAAGTTGAGGAGTAGCTACTTACGTAATTACGGCGCTCCTAGTTATTCTTTCATCCAAGACGTTAATGGGTTAAAAGCTTCCCATCGTGATAAAAGTGACATGAAAATCCGTCTATGCTCCAGCGAATGGTACCCCAAGAGAAAGAGACAGAGACAGAGACAGAGAGACAGAGGGAGAGAGAGAGAGAGAGAGAGAGAGAGAGAATAAAAAAACATTATTACAATCTAGGGAAGTTCTTTCTCCGTTCGACCCCTTGTCAAAGCTTCTCCCTCTATATAAGTAAAATTATTCAATCTCGCGGTATCGCTCTTTCGAGATTTTATCAGTAGTAGAGAGAGAGAGAGAGAGAGAGAGAGAGAGAGAGAGAGAGAGAGAGAGAGAGAGAGAGAGAGAGAGAGAGAGTGCACCGCACGTTGAATGGTAATCTCGATCAATTACACAAATTTATATGAACGTACATACATACATATACATATATATATGTATATGTATATGTATATGTATATGTATATGTATATTTATATGTATTTAACTGTCCTATCTCCATTCCCATTCTCGTAGATGAAACTAATTCTCCGAAGTAATAGAGGCGTTGTACTTGTTCGTTTTATCATTGCGTTTCAATGCAGCTTCGGTTTGCAGCAAAGTCCTCGAAATCTAAACTTCGAGTTCCGTAAGGAATAGGAGGCGGGTAGGACGGTTATAGGACGGTAGTAGAATGAGCCGCACAATGATGGAACGTCGAGTGCACCTGCACTTACGTTAATGCGGCCGCGTCGAAGTTGGACAAAGAAGAAGATAGAGAGAGAGAGAGAGAGAGAGAGAGAGAGAGGCAAGCAGAGGGGCGGGAGGGAACGACGGATGGGACTTGGCGAGGCTTGGGAAGGGGGTTTGGAAAAGAGGGTTGGGAAGAGACGACGCTGTGGCGCCTATGCCATCGCTTAAATGCCATCGATCTAACGCGCGCGCGTGCCATTAGACGAGAGAACCCTCCCCCCTCTCTCTCTCTCTCTCTCTCTCTCTCTCACGTTCTTGAGACCTTCCTACAATTTACTTAAATATGCTGCTCTTCTACGGGTTGCTTCTTAGTTTGCAATTAATAAACCAGCCAAGTAAGCTCGACTGAACACGACTTCGACGATTTTATTATAACTCTGAGCGTAGCGAGTAACTAACGTCTTTTTTCTTTTTTTTTTTTATATTTTTTATTTTTTTTTTTTATCTTTTCACTATACACAGAGAGAACCCCCTCGCCTTTATTATTTCTTACTACTTCGTTATACCTTTTCTCTCTCTCTCTTTCTCTCTCTGTCTCTCTCTGTCTCTCATTTCTTTCTTTTTAAGAATCGGTATATAAAGGATCCCAACGTTGACTACTCCTGATCGTTACAAGGCAGGAATTAAGTCCTCCAATTATTCCACTCTATGCATTCCTTTGTTCGAACTTCTCTAGTAAACGTTGAAGATCCTCTTTTATATAAAATCGAATAGTCAAAAGGGGGATAAAGAATAAACTCCTCGAATTCGTATTCCTCTAATGTTTGTAAATCACCTTGGTTACGGCTTCAAATACGTAGATAGTATATACGAGAAATTGAGAGAGATAGAGAGAGATAGATATATATATAGATATATATATATATATATATATATATATATATATATATATATATGTATATATATATATATATATATATATATAGAGAGAGAGAGAATAGCATCGCGTGGATTTACAGCGTTAAACGTTGAGTTTCTGTGACGCATGTAGCATTTCGATAATCACTAGGTCGCTGCGTCCTCGACGTGCGTTGAGGTATAAAAAAAAAAAAAAAAAAAAAAAAAGAAAAAAGACAAAAAAATGATGATTTATCGCTAGAAAGAATTATATTCATCCTTATCGCGTATTTCCTGGACTTCCTTTTTTCTCTTCTTTTTTTCACTCAAAAGTTCAAATTACCGCCCTTTAACTCTCGCAATTATTCTCTTTACGGTATTTCCCCCCTCCCCTTCTTCTAAGTCTATGATTAACTTAACAAGTTCACCCTCGTCCCTACACTCCCTCCCTATTTTTTCCCCCCACCACCCTCTCTTCCATTCCATTTTTTTAACGTACCTGTTTGCCAGTAGTAACAAGTCGGCAACTATTTCATCTTTTACTTAGACGTAACGCATTCTATCGCTTTGAACGAAGTAAAGGGGTGTTGAACGGATGGTATGGGCACGTGGACGGGGAGGGAAAAGAAAGGGAAACCTTCGTAACGCAACCGCGAAACTGGCTTGTAAGGACTTTGCCCTCAGACGGGACGTGACGTCAGCGAATGCAAATTTTGTCTTTTATTGCGGGTCTGCAGATCGGTGGTTGATATTCTCTCCGCGGGTATTTCTTTCCCTTTTACTTCTTCTTCTTCCTCTACTTCTACTTATTTTAACTCAGACAGAAGCGGGAACTGCTGAACCTTCTTCAGAGGTGAAAATTCGGGACATTACGAACGTGAAAAGTTTGAAAGTTCTTTTTTCAAACGTGCATCTCGTCGAAACACGAAATAAAATAAAAATAAAAGAAAAAAAAAAAAAGAAAATTGAGAAACGCTTTTCTCTCAGGTTCGTTGTTGCTGCTGTTGCAAACGGTACGGAATCACACACGGGCACACACACACACTCACACGTACATGCGAGTACACGTTTACGTAGATAAGAAGAAGAAGAAGAAGAAGAAGAAGAAAGGAGTTCATAATCAAGTTATTCAGACGCGAAATGAAAAAGCGACTGGAATAGGTTTATCGCAATTTTTCCAAACGTGTTGTCATCCAAACAAACGACGCCAACGACTCGGCTCGCTTTCATTCGATTGCCTCACGCCTATCTCTTTCGTTTCGCGCTACGAACGCGATAGATAAACGCGATAGCGGAACGCGCGAGCTCGAACGTATTATTTTCTTTTCTCTTTTACAAAGGAACATTTTCTCTTTCAATCTTATGCATCTACCTTCCCACCCTCCCACGCTCCGCCCCATTCACGACATCCACCCTCCCCTCTCTCTCTCTCTCTCTCTCTCTTTCTCTTTCTCTTTCTCTCTTTTAATAAAACGTCCGACGATCGATGATAATGCGTCGCTGTTCGCTTTCATATTTTCATTTTGTTTCAACTCAAAACACGGATACCGTTTATTATATACAATATACATATTTATATATGTACATGTAAATATAAAAATATACGCTTCATTCGAAATGATTCGTTCTTTCAATTTCGTTTTCACAACTTTATTAAAAATATGAACACCTTTATCGTTTCGTAAATTCTTTCTAATCGTTAGATATTATACACCGATAAAATCCCGAAATCGAAAGCTATTACGTCGGTTATCTCCTATCCCTCGGGTAGGTTGGTAACATTTTTTATTCTTTTTGGTCTACTCTTTTTTTTCTTCTTTTTCCTCTCCCTCTCTCTCTCTCTCTCTCTCTCTCTCTCTTTTTCGTAGGAACAGATAAACCCCTTTTTCAAAGAGCCTCTTTCGTAGATATCCACTTAACGAACGTACGTAAAGCGCGATACAACTCGAAAGAGTTTAAAACAAAGTTCGAAACGAAGAGAGAGGTCATCGAAGGATGCGGAAAAATGGGTCGGTCGTCCGTGGGAAAAAAGTAAAAAGTAAAAAGAAAAAACAAAAATAATAATAATAAAAAGAGAAAGAGGAGAAGGAGGTGGAGATATACGAACTTGTCGATCGCTTACGGCTCGTTCGATACATATTTTAAAACGTTACGAAAAAAAAGAGAAGAAAAGAAAAGAAAAAAAAAAACAAAAATAAAGGAAAAGAAAAAACAGGAGAAACGAGATATAAAGAACTTTTCTAACGGTGAATAGTACATGGACGACGGTATTCGTGTCGCGAAACTAAGCCGACGAAGCCGGTCGAGTGTATATATATATATATATATATACATATATATATATATATATATATATATATATGCATATATATATGTATATATATTTTTTTAGATCTTTCTTTTTGTCGCGGACCCGACTGCGCGGAATGAGATCAAAGGTGTCGTTCGCCGTTACAATAATTTCATTCGAAAGCATCGACAGAATCGTTTTTCATCGACCACCAGCTCGCCGGAGCGTTCTTTTGACGGTCGTTTTCATATTCACTCGCATCCGCCTCGGTCCATCCGCTCGTGCATCCGTCCGTCCGTCCGTTTGTTCGTTCGTTCGTTCGTTCAACACACACACACACACACACACACGTATATTCTATTTATAGAGAGTCAGATACGTACACCTATTTATATACTCACGTTATATATTGTATAATCGACGATTCCGTCTATCACGGGGATCCGACGTTGATTGACTCTACCGACATCTTTTATATCTTTCGATTTTATTTTTTTTTCTTCTATCTTTCTCTCTCTTTCTCTCTCTCTCTCTCTCTCTCTGTATCTGTCTCTCTTTCCTTTCTTTTTTTTTTTTTTTTTTTTTGAAAAATCCCAAGCGGAAGCAGCTCGATCTTTCTTTCGCCGTTCGGTGTACCGATCAATTCGATCTCGAATTTGATTAGATCGAAAAATGGGACACTTTAATGCAAATTGATTGTTCAAAGATTTGAATTACCGTGTCGCCTAAATCAATCGGCGAATCATTTTATCTCGATATAAAAGCGAAGGATAGGGGGTGGGACAAAAAAGAGGATAGTATAAAACACTCGCTTTCGAAAACTTTCTTTTTAACTCCGTTTCACGATTATTGCACGACGAACGAGTCGTCGTCCTTCCTTTCTTCCTTCTTTTCTCGAGTTTCACGATCGTTCCATTCGACTTATCGATCTCTTTTCGATACATACATACATACATATATATATATATATATATATATATATATATATATATATATGTAGAAAGAGAGAGAGAGAGAGAGAGAGAGAGAGAGAGAGAGAGAGAGAGAGAGAGAGAGTGGTAATAAAAATCTCGAAAGATTCGTAACGACGAATAAGTTAGATCCTCATAAATAATTCCTCGATAAGATCTCGATCTCGATCTCGATCTCGATTGGAAGACATTAAAGGACTGGGAGGGTGGATGTTTGGGTGAGGAGGAGGAGTAGGAGGAGGCGGGAGAGAAGGGAGATGGACCTCTTATTCTTATTTAAAATCATGATATCTCTCGATGAGGAGTATATACGAGGATGGTTTTAAGTAGAGATCGTGGTCGAGAGGTCGTCGTACTCGTTTGTTTGTTTCGTTTGGTAGATGAATTCAAGACGAGAAAAATAAGAAAAATGAAGGAAACGAAAAAGAGAAAATAGAAAGAGAGAAAGATAGATAGAAAGTAAGAAAGTAAGAAAGAGAAAGAGAAAGAGAAAGGCGAGGGAGGGAAGGGGAAACGAAAGTAAGAAGAGATTGTTAGACGATGACTATGTGTAAAAATAAAAGGACCTGGTAGAGGAGAAGAGGATGGATAGTGGTAATGAAAGAGAGGACGCGATTGCGGTGGTAGACATCGATGATGAGTTAACGGTTCTTTGTTCATTCTTTCCTTCTCTCTCTTTCTCTCTCTTTTTCTCTCTTTCTACATCGTCGACTAGATTGTCCGACTGTCAATAGCAGAATAATTGGAAGACGCGCGCTTAATTAGTAACCCGGAGATCCTTCGGTCGTTTCGTTCCTTCCTTCCTTCCTTCGTTCGATCGTTCGTTCGTTCGTTCGTTCGTTCGTTCATTCGTTCATTCGAATCCGTCGAGTGAAATTATTTCGTTCTTGGTTAAGGGAATCGAATCAGGATATCGTTGGAAATACGGAAGCGGAAAATTTTGAAAAGGTAGACGATATTAGAGGATGACGGATAAATAGAGAAAGCGAGGCAGGTTGCCGCTGAGAAATAGAAGGGCCTGTCCAGAAACGGGAAGAGGTTTGGAAAGAAAAATAAATAGAAGAATAAAAGGAAAGAAGAAAAGAGAGGAGAGGAGAGGAGAGGAGAGGAGAGGAGAGGCGAGGAGAGGAGAGGAGAAAGAGAATAGTATAAGAAAGAGAGAAATGTGGCTCGTGGAGTTTGAACACTCGTACGAGGAACCAGGTTTGTGACTGTGGACCGCGTAAAACGTGCTGCGAATTCTCAAGGTCTGTCCACGATACAGCATCCCTTGCTCCACAGACCCTTCTTCTCACTCTCTTTCACTCCATCTCTCTCTTTCTCTCTCTCTCTCTCTCTCTCTCTCTCTCTCTGCGTGTCCCTGTTCCGCTCCTTATCTACCCGTATCGTCCATCCATCTTGAAAGTTTCTATCTTACTCTTTCCCATTCGTTTCGGCATTCCCCATCTCAGTCGTACTCTCAACGTCGGCTGTATCGTCTTTTTCGTCCGGAGTCTTTCGATAATTTCATTAACGAAATTTCATCTGGCTCGACCGATCGTCCGTCCTGTAACGTCTTCAAATGCATTCGAATGAATTACCCCGATGTGTGTCGTATTCCCCTTTACAAGATCAATACCGAAATCTAGGTCTAACTCCGGATATAGTCTTTGCTTATAAAGATTCAAATTAGAAAAAAAAAAGAGAAAAAAATTCTTATATTTAACGGACTCTCCGGAAGAGTCCGTGTCGTTTATTGTAACAGACGGACATAAATTGTGAATGTGTTTGATGTTACTCTTTTTTTTTTTTTTTTTTCTTTCTTCTCTTCATCTCATTTCTGGATCTCTTTTCCGTATCTCAAACGTCGTTAGACTTTTGAACGTTTTACAAATTGACGTTTCGTGTCGTTCGTTACTCGATTCGATTCGTTCTCCAATATCGAACGAGGTTAATTGGATCTTTTAATAGTTATAAATATACGGGGGATGTGTAAGTTAACCACGATCGAAATATTTCTCGATCTTTATTGAAATTATAAGGCCGAGATACGATCGATCTCCCCCCCTCCCTCCCTCCCCCGGTCGACGTGCTATTCTTGTAGAAACGAAAGGCCATAAATGTCGGTATATGTCCCACTTACTGGGTTACAGGTAGGTAAGAGAACGGTCGCAATCAAAATCCAAGTGTCCCTTCGGATCGTAAGGACGTAATTCTTTCGAACGTATATAGTTAGAAAACGTTCGGTCAAAGATATCGTTCGATAGATTCAGAAAGTTACCTCGATATTCTTTTCTCTCGCCGGGTGCGCGAGCGCGCCCACTGTCTGTGACAAATTTTCTGATTGTTATCGAACGCCCATACTCTACTTAGAGATTCGCGAAAAAGGGGACGAGGATAAATCGTCCCTTCTTTTTTCTTTTTTTTTTCCTTTTTCCGGAATGAATTATGTTCGTCCTATGTTCGCGAATGGGATGTAATTTCTATCGGGGCAATGATATCGATGTAGATTCCAATGGAGACATTCGAAATTCGATTCTACGAGTGATGATGCATCGACGAATGTACGGGTTCATTTTTATTCGTACTTGATAAATGAGTCAACTCCGATGAATGAAATGAATCTTGAAATTTTTTTCGTTAGAATCTCGTCAGTGGATTGAACCTGGGCGTATTCGCGTTCGCAAAAGTCGACGGGATTCTCTCTCTCTCTCTCTCTCTCTCTCTCTCTCTCACAAAGTTTACAACGAAATTGGTTCCATCGCGATAAACAAAAAAAAAGAAAAGAAAGAAAACTCTGGGAGTTATTCGAAAGCAATGACGAGTCCCTGATAGCGCCACGTTCCAACGTATAAAAGAGCTAAGCGCATCGTTAATTAGGACACCGTCAATGCCGCCAAAAAACACTTTCCTAGGCTCTCGTTTCCACGCTTAGGCGTGGTTTCTCAGGTCTTTGAAAATATGAGAGGGCCCGGACATCTCAATTGGACCTTTTTCAACGTGCGAGGAAAAAAGAAGTTGAGAGAAGAAAAGGGTGTGCCACCTACGGAATAACGTTTTAACTAGACGACCCCTACGTCCCGTTATCTTCTTCTTAATCTTTTCCAAGCGTAGCTCTCGTTGAAGAGCTTAGACATACGCCATGATGAAACGATAAGAACAGATGGTAATCGGTGTGACGATAGAAAAAATAACGTTCAATATTATCGTTTCATAATTTATCATTTCATTCCGTCGTTTTTCAAGAATTCTTTGCTGATAAAAATATTCTTAAAGTGGATCATGACGAATCCATAAAAAAGCTAATTGGCCAGGAAAAATATCGCGCTTACGTGGCTCGAGCTATTTGGATTTCTCCCTCCCCCCCCCATCTCTCTCTCTCTCTCTCTCTCTCCCTCTCTATTAGTTAGGAATCAGATAAGGTCTTGGCACTTGGAACTTCCGGGCTAGCTTCTTGGAAGGGGCCGTAAATATTCAGGAGTTAGGTGCGCATAAAGCGTACGTATCCTAGCGTTAATGATTGCACATGACGTGGGGAGAAGCGATCGGTCGTGTGTGAGTAAGAGAAAGAGAGAGAGAGAGAGAGAGAGAGAGAGAGAGAGAGAGAAAATGAAGAGAAAGAGAAAGAGGAAGAGGAAGAGGAAGAAGAAGAAGAGGAGGAGGAGGAGGAGGAGGGGAGCAGAAAAGGGGAGGAGACGCGTTTGAAAAGGGGTTGTTTAGTGCGACGTGCACCGAGGGCGTTAGTGGCAACGAGAACGCACACTCACTTTCTTACGTATATACAACAACAACAACCACCGTACTATTTTCTCGAACATAACGCCAACAACTTATCTCGTCTGCCATCGAGCTTGGCTACCCCCTTTTCGAGCGAAAGCGTGCGAGCTCCCACCATTTCCCTTTAAACACAGAGAATGAAACCTGTAGCCGATAACTAACGAATTACCGACTCTACTTTTCTAATACCAAAATTCCCTCTCTCTTTCTCTTTCATTATTTTATCTGCCTTCCCATCGTCGTGTTCTTGCTTGACAATTTTTTAAGTGTTGAGGAAAGGAAAGAGAGAGAGAGAGAGAGAGGGGGGGGGAAGAAAAGAAATAACACGAAGGTGAAGTTCACGTTTGAGGGAAATACCTCGGAACGTCAAATACAATGGGCAAAGGCCGAGAGAGAGAGAGAGAGAGAGAGAGAGAGAACGAAAAGGGTTGCGACCGGGTTTATAAACGTCGGATAGGAGCCGATACACATACAATCGAGGGTTAAGGAACCGGACTGGAATGTATTCAAACCGAACGCTCATTAGCACGCTAATTGCTCTCTTGATTTCACGGGGGAGCTTTCGGCGTAAAATTCGGAGGTACGGCACGACGTTCGTTTCGATTTAATTAAAAGTTTTCATCCGCCTCCACCTCCGCCACCACCACCCACTCTGCTCTTCCCTCTCCTTTACCACCTAGATGCAGACAATTGGATTCAACGAGCGCGATTACCTTTACCGTGATATGCTAACGCGCGGTTGTCACCGTAGCTCGAGAGTCTCCCGACTCCCTTTGGCCAATCCCCTTGCCTTTCTCACTTCCTCCCCTTGCCCGCTTCAACGATCCTTTTCTATCATTTCTTCTCTTTCTCGTGCGCAGAGTCACGCGTCGTTAGATCACTTCCAACGGTTACGGATAGTCGTTAAGGTTACACCCCGTCCTAAATGACTACGCTTTTCTACGGTTTCTTCGTTGCGAGTCCTTAAGACCTCGACGAGTTAATAAAGTTGAAATTTTGCGAACGTAAACGCTTTATTACATAGTACAAACGGTACGAAAACTTACAGATCTATTTTAAGATTAAAATTTATTCCCCAAGAAACGTTTGAGTTAAGTCCTCTTCTCGTGAGGTATTATATAGCGACGTCGTCCAACCGGAGTCCATGCCAGTCATCGTTTCCAACCACTTTCCTCGGTTGGTCGAAAGTTATAATTCGATGCGCTTCTAACCCGCTACCCTCCCCACCCCTCCCATCCCGTCTCATCCCGTTCCATCCCATCCCGTGCCGCGATTTTGATGGTACACACGGGCCACCGCAGCGTCGTTCGATGGCCTCCGCTTTTTGCATCATTTCACGAGGCACACCTGCCCTCTTTCTCGACTCCACCGCTAGTTTCGAGTTCGTGCAAATGTTTGTCTTACTGAGTTCGGCCGGAAATCACGTTGGGTACGGTTTCTCGTGCCCTCTTTTGCGTTTAGGTTTATCTACTTTCCACAAGGTAATCAGACTTATTAATCAAGGAGCTCCGTTAACTGATATACCAAATTGGACCTAATTGAATTGTCGCTGATTCTGGCGTTTAAGGAAGAAAGGAGAAATAGAAAAAAAAAAAAAAAGAAACGAAACAAAAAAGGAGGAAACTGACGAAAATAGAAGCAATTAATGCTCGTCCTAGCTGCGATTATTTCGTCGATTTACATTATTCATCGGTTAAATCTAATAAAGGGCGAGGAAAAAATAACTGTCGTAGTGACGTGGACTTGTGAAAGCGTCGATATTGAAAAAAAAAAAAACAATAAATAAATAAAAAAATAAAAATAAAAAATAGCCATTCGTTGGAATCAATTAGTCACATGGAAGTTGAACATCGAACTCCAATGTTACACGATCTATATATAGACGTATATATATATATATATATATATATATATATATATTATATATACGTACATACATACATATGTATGTATGTATGTATGTATGTACGTATGTATGTACAAAGTATAAACAATATTCCCTCGGATTAAGACATTCGTTTTCCCGGTTTGACATCGTTTTTCGTGCGACACGAATGTCGTAAATTGTACCCATTCTGCAACATGCACACGTCTACGTGCTTACACCTAGATCCATACACACACACGCACACACACACACATACACAAACACACATTTTAATACTTACGCGCAAAAGCGGATTAACAAAGTTCGCTGAAGAGTGAAACTGATAAAAAATAAAAGAGGATGGTAACGAGAAAAAGAAAGATAGAGAGAGAGAGAGAGAGAGAGAGAGAGAGAGGAAAAGGAAAAGGGACAGCTTGACGTTCGACCGTCTTTCATCGAAAGCTCCAATCCGTTGTCGATGCTATTTCTACCTTTTCTCAATCAGAAGTTTACATGGGCCATATAGAATCGCTATCTCGTTTTCTCACGCTATTGTTACTCGATTTCGTCGTAAGGTCCATCCCGTTCTCGCGTTACGATCCTCCTCTTCCTCCTCCTCCTTCTTCTCCTTCTCATCCTCCTCCTTCTCCATCTTCGAGAAAACACCTTAAGCGAAACTTTCTTCTTTTCTCTTTCTTCTTCCTCCTCTCTTTCTTCTTCTTCCTCTTCCTCTTCTTCTTCCTTTATTCTACCATCTTGCTATCCGAGCCTATAGAAGAAGAACCCAGATAAGAGACTATGAGAAAAAGATATAACAAAAGAGAGATAGTGTGTGTGTGTGTGTGTGTGTGTGTGTGTTGTGTGTGTGTGTGCGTTTGTGTGAGAGAAACCGAGAGAAAGAGAGAGAAGGGAATAAGAAAAATGAAAGAGAAAGAGAAAGAGAGAAAGGAGTGTGAGAAAATCAGATGCTGTCCGTACCGAAGAAATATGGTTGGAGCATCATAAAAAAAAGATATGCTTCTGGGGAAATAAAGTATGTGCGGTCACGCCACTCTCGATGGACACCAAATCTCGCAACACGCTTTTCCCATTCGATTTCAAATGTTTTTTTTTTGTTTGTTTTTCTTCCATTGTTATTGTTGTTGTTGTTGTTGTTGTTGGTTTTTATTTCTTTCATTTTTTTTCTACTCGATATTTTCTCCCTTCTTCTTCTTCTTCCTCTTCCTCTTATTTTTCCTTTTTTTAATTTTTAATCGCGGATCCTTATTAAGACGCACGCGAAACACCTTCTTTTTCTTTGTTTTTTCTTTTTTTTCTTTTTTTTTTTTTTTTTTTTTCAACGATCGAGAAAAATTCTCGAAGGTGCGGGAATTAATTGTTGATTCCAATCGATGGAATCTACAATTAATTCCAAATGTAATTATTCCCATAAAATTGGAATCGTCGTTTATATCGCGCACGGGAATTCTCCTCTCCAATGCGTTTAGAGGTATTAGAATCCGTTGAATCCGTAGTATAATGACGAGAGGTCGAGGAATCTCGAGAATTCGTTTGACCGCGTGGACAGACAGACCGGGAACTCGCAAGTGTCGTTTTCGAGTAATCGAACGAGCTGCTTTATAATCGTACGAAACATGCGACCTTCCAAGAGATAGGTAGACGGACAGACAGACAGACAGACAGACAGACAAACAAATAGATAGATAGATAGATAGATAGATAGATAGATAGAGAGAGAGAGAGAGAGAGAGTGGTACCAACACGTTTGCATGGACGCAAACATACGGAAAACTAACTCGAATGGCATTTGGTCGTTCCTTGAATCTTGGTCAGTCGGAATCGCAGTAAAACAGAAACGGAGAGTTGGTAGTGGCGTTGCCGACGCCGCCGGGTAAAAGCTTCACGTTCGAGAAATTCTAATGGAATCGAGCGTTAATTGCAGCTCGTTTTAGAGCCGCCCGGCAGCAATTACAAAGGGAGGAAGGGCTACGAATTAATTAATGCTTTTCTCCTACCTCGTTGAAAGCAGTTTTTACCTTCTTTCTCGTCCTCGGTAAGCATTTCCCACCCCTTCGTCCTTCCCTCCCACAACCCCTTTCCACCACCACCACCACCTTTCGTTCCAACTTATTTTCTATCTTTATCTCTCATCTCTCTCTTTCTCTCTCACACACACACACACACACACACACACTCTCTCACTCTCATTCTATTTTTCGATTCTACCTTCGCGTTCATCGTTATTCTCCGATATCCACCGACTTGCTTACTTCTCTTTCGCAAGTGCTTCTTCCGTCCTTCTACCATCCACATTCTCTCTCTCTCTCTCTCTCTTTCTCATTTTCTCGCTACTTACTCTCGTAGAAACCATTCGTTCTTTTTGCCATGAACCGGACGAACCTACGAACCTTTTGCAGGCCGCAGAGAATTTACGAGAAATAGAGGAGTAGAACGAAAGAGGAGGAAAACAATAAAAAGTCAAAGAAACGTCTCTCTCTCTCTCTCTCTCTCTCTCTCTCTGTCTTTCTATGTATATGTGTGTGTGTGTACGAGGAAGAGAAAGAGAAAGAGAGAGAGAGAGGGGGGGGGTCTAGCGTTCGTCGTTTAATGATAGACTGGTTGTGCAGTATATAATAGTGATGCAAGCGAACCTTTTTCCAAAAGTATTCGATGGACGTGACTGTAGATTGTTATTCGAAGTAGGGAATCAAGAAAAGGGGTTTGCATTGTCGCAGACTGGAAACACGTTGACCATCTTCTTCTTCCTTTAGTATTCTTCGACGTCCTCCATTCTTCTATACATATACACACACACACACACACACACACACACATATACGTATACATAGATACGTACATGAATATAAATACATACACGCGTATACATCGAGAGAGATCAAACGGCATACGGTGCAGTTTTAAAAATATTTTTTTCTCCTCGAAAGATTCTAAAACCCGAGAAAAATATTTTGGCCACCGTTCGTGCTAGTACAGCAAAAATGTTTTCAAGTTTTAATGCAATTGGTCCGAACGTGGCGCAACGTCGAGGAGACGCCATCCGGTCGACTCTTCAACGACAACCCGTGTCCCACTACTACGATCGACTGATTCAGTTCGTCAGTTTTGCTCATTTTTTCTTTTTTTCTTTTATTCTTGTTTTGTTTTTTTGCTTCCCCCTTCGTACGTTTGCGTAGATAAGCGTGTACAACGTTGCGTGTCACTATTTCACGAGGAATATATCTCGAGCGTAATAGTTTCGGCTACGTCTCGCGTTATCCCGAACTCTCCAGCTCATCGTTTCACCTCTCCCATTCTTTCATCTCATTCTTTTCCTCTCGTCTATGACAAAAAGGAAAAGAGAAAAAAGAGAAATCGTCCGTTCCAGTCCGGTCTCGCAATACTCTCTCTCTCTCTCTCTCTCTCTCTCTCTCTCTCTCTCTCTCTCTCTCTGTCTCTCTTCGTAAACGATACTACTCTCGCCGATGTCGTTTATTACGTTATCTCGGAGTACTCGAAATGTCATTCGCAGTCGTTTCGCAGTAGTACGACGAAATCGATTCCGATGGAGTTTCGAGCGGTAAATTGGACGAATCGATAAATATCGAGAACGAGCAATGCGGGGACAGGTGATACCAACGGAAGAAACTTTCTTTATTTATTTATTTCTTTTTTCTTCTTTTTTTCTTCATCGCATATTATTCGACCAGATCGATCCTCCTTTCGGTCGCTATGTTTCCGTTATCGCGTCCCGAGCCCGATCGACCATTCGTTTCGGCGAAAGTTGTTAAAACTCGACGAAGATGATTATCTACATTTTGAATCGTACCGATACGATATTTATTAATGACGTTTTCACGCTATCACTTTAACGCCGACAACGAGATAGGTACAGGAGAGAAAATGTGATTATAAAATGATTGAAAAAAGAGATCGCGTACGTGCCATCTCCTATGAACCTTTTATTTTATCGATTTTT
>OU426863.1:7258009-7263009 GCA_911387685.1 Dolichovespula media | reverse complement strand
TTATCAAAACCGCGACAAGTTTAATATCATCGCGTTATTCATCACGTTGTTTGTAATTTATTTAAAACATTGATGAAAAACACAGGAATAACATGGGATATATATACAATTTTACGACCAAGGATCGATCGATTTATATTTTATTTCATTACGAACGTTCCAAGAAATGTTCGAAAATTGATGAATTGACTTTCTTCTCGATTAACCGTATCTAAAACTCGGTATCACCCTATAGAGTGCACACATTTGCACACGTATGCGCATGCCAATAACGGGAGAGTATCCTCCGCGTTCACCACTCCACCTCCCCCCCCCTCTCCCCTCCGCATTTATCCCACCATTCTCCTCCGGTGCTCTCCGCAGCGTGTTCCGGCTTCCAGAACAGGAACGCGTCCTGCTGAATGCTGGCAGGATGAAGGGTCATCGAGGTCATACGTGGTCGCGAACTAGCGGAGAAATTTTGACAGCTCGACGATAACAAGCTCGTATCTGTCACAAGCTCGTAGCTTTCGGAGGGGAACACGATGCTGGCCGAGGCTATTTCGAAATTCGTTCGCGTGCGTTTCTACCGCATCTGTGCGCGCGATCCCTTTCCCTCGCTAAAGCGACGGGAAACACTCGAGTTTATAGCGCGATGATTTCGATGACGATATTCAACGCCTATCAATTATCTCTAGGTGTAATCGATGATCCCAGCGAGCCACAATACTTGTATTTTTTTTTTCCTGTTCTTTTCTTTTTCTTCTTCTTTGTTATATTTTTTTTTTTTTTTTTTTTTAGAGGCTAGTCAAGACAGCGTTCTTACGATACAACCACGCGATAACTTTCTCTTCCTCTTTTCCTTTTCCTTTATATTTTTGTTTCTTTATTTATTTCCATTCATCGTGTATCGGATTATTAGACGATAGATTTATTCTCGCGAATGATCGTCAGACTCGAAACGAAGGATTCGGATCGTCGTTTACTATTTAATGTCTCGACGAGGGAAAGGGAGAGAAAGAGAGAGAGAGAGAGAGAGAGAGAGAGCGAGAGAGAAATAAAGAAGAAAGATTCTCCTCGGCCCTCTATCGCATTAATATTATATATCGTGCATTAGTAGATACGGGGCCGTATTCGGTCGGACAGGGAAAAATCCTTTTCCGATAAATTTTCACGTTCGACCGAGGAGACCTTCCCTTGCGTCCTCCTACGCTCTCCCTATCGAGAGAGAGAGAGAGAGAGAGAGAGAGAGAGTAACGACTATAACCCAAATCGCTATTTCGCGAGTTAGGTTAGTTTATGCTATCTATGCCAGAGGCTCTCCATTTTCGAAAGAAACCCTACGAAATATATTCGTTCTACGAAAGAGCTATCCTTACTCGTTGGCACGAATCGATAGGGAAAGGGACGTTAAAAGGAGACGGAGATAGAGATAGAGACAGAATAAGAGAGAGAGAGAGAGAGAGAGAGAGAGAGAGACAAGATTCTCTCGAGCTAACTCAACTACACCATCGATCAATCGCATCTTGCCAAGAGAAACAATTTCTCTTCTGTCAGCTCGTTAGTAGTTCGATGTAACGGCGAGTCTGTGACATGGGAAATCGCGAAGTTGTTCTCGCCGTTCTACCTTGGAAATGTCTCGGATAGCTTGGAAATGAATTTCAAAATTCGTTAAAAAAAAAAAAAAAAAAAAACGAAAAAAATAAATAAATAAAGGGAGAAGAATAAAGAAGGAAAAATAGAAAGAGACGAATTAGAAGAGAAAAGGATTCGTATCTATTCTTATTCCTCGTACGATTATCATCGGCGGTATCTTTTATAGTCATTTAATAAATCTGTATTTTATTATGATACACGGAAACCCATAGTCGGCAAATAATGGGAATATTAGAAAAATTTTTAATAAAGTTCGCGACGGTGAAATGATAATGTTTTCCTAAGTTCGCTTCCTCCGTTCGAATACACGTCATTGCTCAGAGAGAAAGAGAGAGAGAGAGAGAGAGAGAGAAAGAGGTCGCCTCTCGAACGTCCGACGTTATTAAAAAAGATTTCAAGTTCTCGTAATTTACATAACCGCGAGAAAGCGATCGAATTTAATGCCACCCACGTCACCCCTGGCGCAGGACCCCCATCCTCGTCGAAATTTTCTTTTTTTTTCCTTTTTTGTATTCTTTATCTTGTATTCTTTACCATCTCGTTCGAAGCTTCGATCCGTTTCAATTAACCAATTTATTATTTTACCTTTTGCGTGGAGATTAAGGAGGCAAAAAGAAATTAAGAATGGAAGGATGGGGTAGGAGGGGGGGGGGGAAGGGGGTGGGTGGGGGCGGGGGGCAGGGGAGAGGAGAGAGTATGAGGTAGAAGACGGCGGATAGGAAGAAGGTAGAGGAAGTAGTCAAAGCGACGATATTAAAAATAACTAATTTCTCGGGGGAAAAATAAGCCGGTGAAAGTAATAAATTTGAGCTATTTCGAAGCAGTTAGTTCTCCCTCTCTCCCTCTCCCCCCCACTCTCTTTTTTCCTCTTAAACCATACTTTACGTACGAAATATACTCTATAATCATGCTCGCTCGCTCGCTCGCTCGCTCGTTCGCTCGTTCTCTCTCTCTCTCTCTCTCTCTCTCTCTCTCTCTCTCTCTCTCTCTCTCTCTCTCTCCGCAGCGTCAATTCATTTCGTTCGAGACGCTCGGTAGAAGGGAGAAGCCATCGTCGTCGTATGGGTTTTTCTTGTCTTTTTTTGTATTTTTTTTTATTTGTTCTTCCTTTCCTTTTTTTTTCCTTTTTTTTTTTCTTTTTTTTTTTTTATCTGGAACGATGTACCGCGTTTCTCCCCATAAAAGGTTATAATACATAATTTAATATCCGGATTAACGACGTAAAGCTATCACGGAGTATCCGTCCAATCTCGAGTTCGAGTTGTATCGTCACGAAACATCCCGATTACGTACAGTAAATTATTCGTTTTAGCTCCCCGAACTTTAAGATAAGAACACGCTTTCTGATAAAAAATATCGTACTTATGTATGTACCTACATATGTATGAAGAGTAGAATTGACGATAGAGAGAGAGAGAGAGAGAGAGAGAGAGAGAGAGAGAGAGAGAGAGTAGAAATTTAAGCATGAAGATCAATTTTTCATCGCCCTTTCTTACTTTTACATCTTTCTTTATTTTCATCGTTCATAACGATTGCCGATATGTAAATATATTTCTCCTCGTTTGTTTAAATGGCGGGGAGGGTGTTTTGATTTTTTTTCTTCTCTCTCTCTCTCTCTCTCTCTCTATTTTTTTTTCGTCGTTCGCAAAGAAAAAAAAAGAAGGGGGGGGGGATAATATATAGCGAAGCTCGAACGTGGCAGCAAGTAAGCTCCGACGAGTTTTATTATCGTCGATAGACGCGCATTTCGCTCGTAAGGTGGCTACCCTACGAGCAAAAGCTGTGCTGCTCGTAAAACGTTATTGCGTTGGATAAAAGGGAGAAGAGAGAGAGAGAGAGAGAGAGAGAGAGAGAGAGAAGGACGAGTATCGGAGTAGAAGAAAGGGAAAAATGGAGCGGGTGGTGAGTGGAAGTTGGGTGGAGGGTGGGAAGTACGAGGTAGAGTCGAGGGTACTCAAAGTCGCGCGATATCTTCGATCGCCGCACGCGATTTAACAATTACCGAGCATCTGTCTCTCCGAGCTTCTACCACGATCGAGGCCGCGTAAGTAGATTCACGCTCGTCGTCGACTCGCTTCAAGATTAAAAACGGAGAATAAGGGAATCGATACATACATGTGTCCTGGCGATCACCACGATTACGTATAAATGTCAATAAGGAAATCCTTGGAAAGTGGAACGGGTCGATTCGTAAAATTGTTAAAGTGTATAATATAATTAAAGTCCCCCCTGGACAGACGTATATAAATTTCTTTTACACGCGTAATCGCGTTAACACGTGAAATCGTGAGAGGAAGAGAGATAGCGGTATATGACGATCGTAACGAAGTATCGTTTAAAATAAAACGGGAAGAAAGAGGGGACGGATTTGTAGCGTATCCGAAGATAAGTATTCGAGACGCCTCGTCTAGTTTGTTTACACGCCAAAGGGGTGTAGGAGGTTACGCCTATCTAGTGGACCGCGCCTTACGAGCTTCGGTTTATATCGCACGATCAACGCTTCCGGCACGATCGATTCTGTGACACGCATCGACAACAACCAGCCAGGACGAGAACGGGGGTATGGTCGGCCATATTTGTTTGCGATTGCTCAATATCGATGTTCTCTGCAAATGCGTTTCCGTGGACGGTTTGCTCATTCCTCCGTATGATTACCGATCGATTACCTATATCCGTCGAGTTGTCTATCAATCCATCGCCTAATAAGCGAAATTAACGCTCAACGAGGGCAAGAGGAAAATACGAGGTAAAAATTCAAACCGATATCCGTGAGGTACATACATTATTATCGATCGCGAACAAGTTCGAGAAAAGTGGAGATGAGAGAATATTTTTTGTCCTGACAGGAACGATTTTTTTTTCTTTTTTCTCTTTTTTTTTTTTTTTTTTTTTTTTGTAGTCTTCGACCGGACCCTTTATTTTCTCGCATTTTAAGGCAAGCTTTTGTTAGATATCGGACACGATTATGAATATAAACCAACTTGGGTTATTCCGAAAGTGTCATCACCGTTTCTCCGTCCTGTGTCGGTCAGAGAGAGAGAGAGAGAGAGAGAGAGTAATTAGTAAATTGCCGAGGATACCTTTTACAATTTTCTTTAATCTATCGGATCGTAAGGATAAGTAGGTTACAAGGTATATACATATATATACACACACACATATATATATATATATATATATATATATATATAAAGAACGAGAGAAAGTTCGTGAGATAAGAAAATCCTGACGATGGAAAGAAAAAATACATGAGGTATATTTAATTCATGATCTTGATAAAAAGAAAGAAAAAGGGAGGAAAAAGAAAAATACACCTTCGACCCTTTGCCATTTATGTATTATATTAGTCTAGAGCAAACACTCTT
>OU426863.1:7248009-7253009 GCA_911387685.1 Dolichovespula media | reverse complement strand
TCGAGCTTATGCTTCTCGAGAAAGAGACCTCTTGTCGTGGCTCTCTGAATCGTGGCCGATTATACGAATAGTTCGACTACTGTCAACCAGTGGAACGAGTCGATAAAGTCCATCTCACAAAGTGAGCGACCTACCTAGAGAGAGAGAGAGAGAGAGAGAGAGAGAGAGAGAGACGTCGATCCTTCTAATCGTCGTAAACAATTTCTCTTAAAAACCTCGTTTCGCATCTACGATACCTCGAGTCCTAAAAACTTAAAGCTCTGCTTTTCGAAATTCTTCACACATCGACACTAAGTGTCAAAATCACGCGTTCGTCAATGTCCGAGATTCGTTTTGATTCTATCCGACGTTGAATCCTTTTTTCTTATTTTTTTTTCTTTTTCTTTCTTTCGTTCTTTTTTTTTTTTCTTATCTCGATCATTTTATCCAGCCCGGACGATTTATCGATTATAGTCGTTCGGTTATATTCAATAACAATTGCCTGGCATCCCTCGTCTTAACCGAATCACGTTAGCATTCTATACGTTAGCGAATTATCATGAAACGTAGCGTTCGAGTTAAGGACTCGTTATAACGAATGTTTCGTGTTTCCTCTCCGTAGTTGGGATTAATCACGTGATCTCCCAGAAGTCGAGAACGTCGGTCGACCGTTTTGATGGGGTTCCATTGTTCTACGAGGTAGAGAAGCGCGAGAGCGTTCTCGTTCCCGTTAGTCGTCCGGAGATAAGCGTAGCCGACTCTCTCTACCTCTCTCTCTCATTCTCTCTCTCACTCTCTCTCTCTCTCTCTCTCTCTCTCTCTTTCTCTCTCTTTCTCTCTAACACCGCTCTACTCGTCGAATAGTAGAAAACTACCTCGGCAGAAGGCGTTTCCATGGGAAACGATCTCAAGTTTCGCCTCGGTGGACAAGTGGCATTCGGAAAAGTTTTATAAATGCTACGTAACACCGAAGTTGGTCTCTCTCTCTCTCTCTCTCTCTCTCTCTCTCGCTCTCTCTCTCTCGCTCTCTCTCTCTCGCTCTCTCTCTCTCGCTCTCTCGCGCTCGGACCTTACTTAAACTTTTCGTCCGCATCGTCTTCGTTCGTTCACCGCGTAACGTAATTCCCTACTTCCACCTCGTCCGCGACTTTTTCGCAGTCGCGGTAAAAAAACGTCCGACGTGCTTGCTCAAAGTTTATGTTTTCTGTGTGCGGAATGAACTTTCATTTTGGAATTTTATTCAACCAACCCGATTTCGAGACCCTGATACTTGTGGTATCATCATCATTATTATTGTTTTTCTTTCCTTTTCGTTTCCTTCTTCTTCTTCTTCTTCTTCTTCTTCTTCTTCTTCCTCTTCCTCTTCCTCCTCCTCCTTCTCCTCCTCCTATTTTTTTTCTTTACATTTTTTACTTTTTACGGAATACATCGAATAGTACACGTTCGACGATTGATATTTTGCTTCCTCTCGAAGAAGATATAAAAATGTCGCCGTGCCGATAGAAATATTTTGGATTACGGATTGAAGCTTGCGCGACGATCTGTGAAACGGACGACGAGGCGTACGAGAGAGAGAGAGAGAGAGAGAGAGAGAGAGGATCGAGAACGTCCAACGATTTGCTTGGAATCGTTGCACGACGACGCGTTCGAATAAACGAGTTAATTGTCATAGAAAAAAAGGATCACGGCGCGCGAGCTTTGCTTTACGTGTTTTTTAACTTTTTTTTTTCTTTCCTTTACTTCTTCCTCTTTTTTCTTTTTTTTTTATTTTTTATACATACCAGAAATAACGCTCTCGTGGTAATGCATTCACCAAAATGGAAAGACTGCGACACACACGTACACGCACGCGCGCGTACACACGCACACAAACGCACACGACGACGACGACGACGACGACGACGACGACGACGACGACGAGGAGAACGAGCACACGGCACTCTCTGTGATATACCCGTGGTAGAAAATAAAAAGTCCCCGCAGCTTTCCGATCCGAAGCTTTTACCCTTATTTCTCCTCCGCTCCCTTTCTTACTCGTGAAATCAATGTTGGATTTCCCCACTCCCCTCTTTTTTATATTTTCATTTTTATTTTTATTCCTATTTTTATTTTCATTTTTATTCTTATTTTTTTCAAACGTACGCGCCGCGCGTTCCTTGATCCCGATTTTTTTACCTCTTTATTTACGTACGGAGAAGAAGTCAAGTAAGTAAGGAGGACGTCTCCGGGCGTCTCAAAGAAACCAGCGAGAACTCTACGTTACAGACGATGGCAGTTTTCATGAACTAATCCCTTATAGCGTTAGATATTTTCCCATTTGACGGTAGTAAAAAGGAATTCGTCTGACGCCATGCAAAAATGATATGTCTTTTTCCTTTTTTTTTCTTTCCTTTTTCTTCGCACGGACAAAATCTAATTCATCGTTGAAAGCTGATAATCGTCATCGCAGTAAATTATACAGTGACCGGAAGTATTCAGTGCTCGAATATGATGACGTTAAAGATATATGTTCTTTCCTCTCTCCCTCTCTCTCTCTCTCTCTCTGTCTCTCTCTGTCTCTCTCTTTTTCTTGTGCGTTATACGAGCTCTTAAATAAACACCTCCTTTCGTTAATCGACATTTCCTTCATCCCTTTCTCACGCTGTTTTACCTTCACGAATCCCCACCCCTCCTCTCCCCTACCCCTCCCGTTCAGAGCGTTACCCCTTTCGCACAAATTGACTATCTACGGGTAATCTTTATATATCGGGCGTTGGATCCCGAAAATAACAACTTGAGATATTTTGTACCGTTTCGCATTTATGCGATATACTGTACAGTCAACGATTTATTAATTGAAAACTACTCCAAATATCCTCTCTTCATTCCGAATTCGTATAATCATTCATCACCAACGGATCAAGCATCGATGATGTGATTGTCTTTCGTCACGAAACTCAAGGGCTCCGTTTTCTTCTACTCTCTCTCTCTCTCTCTCTCTCTCTCTCTCCTTCGTCTTTTCACGATCTTTCTCATTCTCTCTCTCTCTCTCTCTCTCTCTCTCTCTCTCTCTCTCAATCTTTCTTTATCTCTCTCTTTCTTTTTTAAAAGATACTTCTCCTCGTCTTCCTTCTCTTTTATAAGGCTAGGAAAAACGAGATGAAAGAGGGAGGAAGAGAGAGAGAGAGAGAGAGAGAGAGAGAGAGAGAGAGAGGGACAGAAAATCACATAGGAAATCCTTTTTGCCCTTTCAAGGTGTCTAACGAGGCACCAATAATCGTTGTAGCAAGAGTAGGGTCACCAGCAAACAAGCAGACGGCCTCAAAAGACTGGATGAGCCTCGAACTGAAACAGAACAATCAAAAGTGGGAAATTTATTTGTAGAAAATCGTTATCCTTGATGCGCCTTTAATATCAATAATTGCTCATTATTTCTCTTTCCGAGATAAACGAGAAATAGCAATTGGTCTTGTTTCATTCATACGCACATGGTATATGTAATATCATCTCCCTTCGCATATAAACGTGAGTTAACGAATTTGAAAAAATTCTCGATGCCACATCCCGCGCGATTGGTATACACGCAATTTACGATGGATCTCTCATCTCGTTTTCTTTTACCTTTTTTTTTTTTTTTCTTTTTTTTTTTACCCTTGGTCTTTAAAAAGTACGAGAGAGAAAGCATTTGTGCGAGGGAAGGAAATAAAACGCGTTTTATTCCAATTACCAGCATAGAGGAGAACCTCTACGTGGAATAACATTGATAAAAAAAAAAAAAAAAAGAAGAAGAAAAAAGAAGTTATCGAAGAGCAAAGATTCTTCCTATAGGTATAATATCCTACTCTTCAATATCGAGGAAAATATCTTTCATCTTTTTCTCTCTCTCTCTCTCTCTCTCTCTCTCTCTCTCTCTCTTCTCTGATTCTACCTTTGAAAAGCGATAACGATAAAGATGACATGAATATTACGTATATCGTTATTTCGTATTGAAATTTGCCGTTTGTTCTTTCCTTTTTCTCTCCCCCGATAAATTATCCATTATATGCGAATATCTCTCTGTTCCAACCCTCTCTCTCTCTCTCTCTCTCTCTCTCTCTCCCTCTCTTTTCTTTCATTTCATTCTTTCTTCCTCTCTCGAGCTACAAATGATGACGGATCACGTGTAACATTTATTCCCCTCTTTCTGTTTTTCTTTCTTCCATTCTTTCTTTCTTTCTTTCTTTTTTATTTTATTCGTTAGTTTTCTCTGTCGAGGGTCGAATTAAAATATCGAGAGGTGCGAACGAACGGGTGTACGTGTATATACGGCTTATACGTATGCGCGTATAGTATCTACCTACCCGTGTATGCATTTTATCATTGGTTCGTTGAAAGCATCAATGGCATCGTTATACTCGGGATCGGTCAAATGCCGCGCGTATTATTTGCATTGTAATTCGACAAAGCTCTTCCCGTTGGGATTTATATGCCGTGGCGTTGCATAACTAATGGCCATTTGATTATTCTTGATATGCATTCGTAACGTAGTCTGTATGTACACTTCGTATACGTATAGGGGTTATACGCGTATACATTCATATTATTTACATATAGACACAAATGAAGATAACTCTCGAGTACGTACGTACGAGATTCGTTGAAATCTAAATGTGTTGGCAAAAAAGGAAACCTACGATCGAACGATTCATCATAGTCGATTGTCGGCGTCGTATCGTCGATTCGTCCAAACGTTCATCGGTTGAACGTGCATCCTCCGCCCCTCCTCTCCCCACCCCCAATAGCGTATTAAGAAATTAAATACAAGGTAAAAACGATTATCAGGCGTAAACGCCGTAAGTGTTTGAATCGATACACGAACATGACTTGTCTATCAATTATCCTTTTAAAAGGTATTTCTTAAAGTTCATGTATATATGTATGTATATATATATATATATATATATATATATATATATATATATATATATATGTTAGAATACGGTACCAATTATTTTCAATGTAATGCTCGAGACGAATGCATATAAGAGCAATGAAAACGTCGA
>OU426863.1:7223009-7238009 GCA_911387685.1 Dolichovespula media | reverse complement strand
TTATTAATTATTAGTACAAGGTTACGCCGGGAGAGAGAGAGAGAGAGAGAGAGAGAGAGAGAGAGAGAATAGCTCACCTACGACCTCCATATTGGCCTCAGCGATAACCGAGTTAAAGTTGGGCGCTTCTGCAACAACTTCGCACTTGTACCTTCCGCTGGTGTAAAGTCCAACATCTTGAAGGGTAACTCGTCTGTGGTCGGAGTTTCTATGCTGCGCAAAGAAGAAAAGCGAAAACTAATTATTACGATTAAATTTGATAATAATTATGTCTGATGGCCAACGGCGATACATTCTCATGGATATATATATATATATATATATATATATATATATATATATATTATTCTAAAACAACGACATTCTAAGAATTAAACGTATAAAAACTAAAACCATTTTCTCATCCAACATCCCGCTAACTTCTTACTCGGACATTTTGATTTCACGATTTAATGCTATCCGCACTGGGACGTACTCCCTGGTGGCATTAGATTTCCGAATTAATTAGTCGTCGTAAATCTAGCAATGCGCGTATAATTATAATTCCAGAGGTAGGAATAATAATCTCTCTCTCTCTCTCTCTCTCTCTCTCTCTCTCTCTCTCTCCATTTCTTTTTTTATCTCTACAGTTGAGATTAAAGTATAAGCGTCGTACTTTTGAAAAAGTTCATCCAAGAGAGAGAAAAAGAAAGAAAGAAATGGAGAGAGAGAGAGAGAGAGAGAGAGAGAGATAGAGAGAGAGAGAGAGAGAGAGAGAGAGAGAGAGAGAGAGAGAGAGAGAGAGAGAGATAGAGATAGATAGAGATAGAGATAGAAAGAAAGAGAATATAGGAAGAAAACTGAGCGAGATCTCTCTCTCTCTCTCTCTCTCTCTCTCTTATTTTCTCTTTCGTTTGAAGAGAAAGGTTTCCTTCGAAACGAAATTTCTTTTCTCTCTCGCGTAGATATTTCCGGGCGAGATAACGCGTCGAAGTGGCTCGTTATCGTTTGTTCCGAGATCTTATTCCATCGTATCCGAGGTAGAGCAAGGCGAAGAACGCGTATTAAGACGTTAAAGTGCGAGCGTGTTAATTAAATTCCAGGGGCTATTCCCGGCGTACGCCCTACGTACCGATTCGTTCGAAGTTTCTATTCTTATTATTGTTATCGTAACCCGTACGTGATTGGCCGCTCCAACGTTTCTCGCGCTTTATTAAACGTAGAAACGCAAGTGAACTTTCCGCAAATGTAATATCACGCTACGCCCATCAAATGGCCTTTCCACCGGTCTCCATCCACCCCCACCTCCACCCCTCCAACACCCCACCCCACCAAACCCCAACCCCCAACCCCCAACCCCAGCCTCGAGTTTCTATAATATTGTTTTTCTATTTAATATCGCACCCCTTCTTCTTTTGCGTGGGATTGGTTGTAAGTCGATCTATCCATCTATCTATCTCTCTCTCTCTCTCTCTTTTTTTCATCCTCGTTATTTCTCCGTCTCTTACTCTTTGCGAAAAGTATTAGACGAACACGGTAAAAATAAAAAGAGAGAGAGAGAGAGAGAGAGAGAGAGGAGAGAAATATTTCTCAAAGTGGAAAGCCTTGCGATCAGGTAAATGGATTATCAAGCGTTCCGATTCTATCTTTTAAAAGTCATCTCTTTTCTCTCTCTCTCTCTCTCTCTCTCTCTCTCTCTCTCATTTTCTTACTCTCCTATCTGGGTCTGCGTCGAAGAGGCCGCGTTTAAAGTACTTTCTGTGAAAATCAAAGGTAGGAAAACTAAAACTGGATTCGTATCGGGAAAAATCTTCTCTTCCTCGCGAACGACAGTATATCGACCGAATCTCCAATCTTTGACCTTAATAGCATGAAATTTTCAACGTGGAATTCTTTAATCGTACACGTCGTCTCCCCTCCCCCAACCCCCTACCACCACCCCCTCCCCTCCGTTCGTCCGTCCGTCCGATATTTCTTATAACGTTGAAAAAACTTTCGAAGATACGATGGATATTTAACTCCACGTTAGCGAGACTATCGTAAGCGTTTCTTTCGTATTGTATGGAATTGATTGCAGGAATAACATCTTTTTGCTTTGATTCTAATTCGAAAAAGTTCTAGCACTATTGGTCGAAGGAATGCGAATGATTGAGATTTGGAGAGAGAGAGAGAGAGAGAGAGAGAGAGAGAGAGAGAGAGAGAGAGAAGAAAAGCTGTTTTTAGTGACACCTTTTGAACATCGATAAAAAGTTTCGTATCCCAAACGAGAGAAGCCCTAGAAAAAGTTCTACGGATACATCCAATAGTAAGAGCTTCGAGATTACGTTTGCAACAAGAAGATGCCTTGGAAACTTGACCAACTCACCGAGTTAACGTCTTTGTTAATGGCGTTTCTATCTTTAAGTTTTCCTCTCTCTCTCTCTCTCTCTCTCTCTCTCTCTCTCTTATTTTCTGTTCTCTTTTATCTCTCCTTTTCTTTTCTCTTTGTTCTCTCTATCTCTCTCCTTCTTTCTTTTTTTATGCACTTAACCGTCCTGAAATAACTTCCGGTAACAAACTGGCAATACTACATAACTTACGTTAATAAATCAATATAAGCGCCACCGTAAGCTCTTCCAACGTTGAAGTTAATATCCAAAAGGAGCAATTGCCGTTTCTATGAAGCAATAAAGAACGAACGACGGTATATGGAAGGTACCGATGACTGAGTGTTTTTGTTAAAAAAAAAATAATAATAATAATAAAATAAAATGAACTAAAAGGATGAACCTCCTCGAGCGAAATTTGATCGTACCTCTACTCGAAATCAAATTGACTTCGACGATCGAGTATTATGACAAACGCTGCAAGTGTAGGATGATCTTTATCGCGGCGAACGATGGTTCTTGTGCTTCCGACGAAAGAAAGAGAAAGAAAAAAAAGGCAAAGAGAGAGAGAGAGAGAGAGAGAGAGAGAGAGAGAGGACGGAAATTAGGAGGGAAGCGAAGAGGATGAAAAATGTGTGAAGCCAGTCAGCTCTATGGAATCCACTTAATTTCTTGGTACTCCAATAAGTGTCACGGTATAGAGCGAGAGAAAGATAAGATGGTATAATGTACGACAGAGAGAGAGAGAGAGAGAGAGAGAGAGAGAGAGAGAAAACTAGACACTGTAGATTCGGTACAGGGGAAAAATTTCTTTGCCGATACCATGAGGTTGCTCGGTCGAGTTTAGATTAATAGTTGAACTCTTATCGAAGGAACACGAGAGGGATTCGGCCAATTCGGCTCACGTAATCCTCATTAGACGTGAACACCGATCTTAAAGAGAATATTCTTCGAAAAACGACACGAAAAAGGGAGTTTCGCGAAAGTTGGAAAAATGAAGCGGAAACGATCTCGTTATCGGGCCAACCAGACTGCAGCACCACTGAATTCGCAATCGAACATATAGACGATATTGACGATCGTTTCGATTAGATATACGAGACATTTTTCCATTCTCGATAGATATATCTATGTATATATGTATGTACGTATGTTACTTCGATAGATCGTTAAAACGTATTCGTTTCGTCGGGTCTCTTCTAAAAGGCGACGAAAACGAGTTAAAAGTTTCGATTATCGTTTCGATAGTTGCAAGACGATTCTATACGATGTATCCCGTACGTACAGGTACGTACGTATATCTAAAATTGCTCCTCACTTCGTAGAAAAGAAAGAAAGAAAGAAAGAAAAAAAAATATATATATATATATAGAGAGAGAAGCTGAATATAAAAAGACTCGGTCGTATCTCGAGACGTCAAGTAGAATAATAAAGATGGTCCGACTGGACTGAATATAAAATTGATGATCCCGGTGCATGAACAGACTGTGTTTTACGTTTTGCATCATCCCGATGGAATTCTTTTATAGGTGCTTCGAGGAAAATTGGATCGAAATTGACTGGTAATCTCGGGCGGCGTGCGAAAAATGCCATTCCTCGCATGAATGATCTTCAAAGAGAAAGGTAAAGAGACAAACAAAGGGACAGAGATAGAGAGAGAGAGAGAGAGAGAGAGAGAGAGAGAGAGAGAGATAAATATATATTAATACGTATGTGCATAAATTTATATCGACGCGTTACGTATAATATTTTCTAATTAATCCTTCGACTTATCGATTTCCTCGAAAGTTTATTACTTCGTCGCACGTAATACAATTCGGGTTATTTGGCCGGTATCCATCAAAATAAATTTTCATTGCTAAATATCATTTTCGCGAGGCATCGAAACGTTATTTTCAACGAGTCATTAAAATTTACGTCATATCGGTTTTGCACTAACTCTTTATTAAACTGTCGACCCGCGAATGGCGATCACTCGAACGTAAATAATAAAAATTATAATAGATATAGACCGTTGAATATAGATACATATTGTGTGTGTGTGTGTGTAGATACCTATATATTTACTTTGAGTAATCAAACGGAATTATTATTCTCGTAGGTGTATGGGCAACAATGATAGCGAAAGTTAACGATACTATATTTGATTTTCCATCGGTACAATGTTTTAACGATTGGGTATCAATTTTTGCTGACTTATAAATGGAGATCTCTCTCTCTCTCTCTCTCTCTCTCTCTCTCTCTCTAAAATATATAAATATATATTTCTTTTGTTTCGTGGAAAACTCGATCTTCCTTAAGGAATCACTATGCGCAATCGTGAAACGAAATAGGTCGTTTGTCTTCCCGTTGGAAGTCGAAGTCGCAGTATCTCTTCGTCGTTCCAAAAGCGAAAGCTGTTACTAGATACGAACGATCTCTCCTCTAGTGGAACGGAAGGAGAGAGACTAGACGACCGACTCTCTACAATAATTTAAGGAGTAAATTAAACCTGCTAAATCTTCGTCGAATGTCAATTGCTATGAGTCATGCGTATCACGAATTGTAATGGTTCGTTCATCGTTTATCTTAACTTCTTCTTTTTTTTTTTTTGTTTAATAACTCATCAACGATTATTGGATTGTATCATAGTAGTCGAAATAGTATTAACTTACGTCCACTTTAATGCCCTCAACGTGATAACTATGTTGGGTCGGTTCGCTCCTCGGTACGTATCTGTAGAATTCTTCGTGATCCTTGTACCATGAAAAGGAATAGAGCTTATCCGATTCTAGATCATATCTGAAACAATAAAAACAAAATAGGAAAGGCCATTTGTGAGTCATTAAATTCGTCGTCCGTCCCACGGATTAAATATGTATATGCGAGCAGTCGCACGACGTTCGCCTTTTTATGAAAGCAACTTTTATCACACCTTGTTTTATCCAAAGTTGATAAGACTTATTTTATACGAACAGTGTAGGGGGAAAAAGAAAAGAATACGGTAGTTTTTCTTCTCCGTTCGCCACACGTCTCGTATCTAATACGACTCTTAATTGATATTTAAAAAAAACACGACAACGTTCGTTCTTCGTTAACGAGGGAAAAATGAGAAATATCTCTTTCTCAGATTGCACACGTTAAAACTTATTATTTATTTACTTATTTATTTATCTTATTTCGATATATTATTTATTTTATTCGTTATATTATTTACTTTATGGTGGTAGTAATTTTTCTTGCTTACAGTAGTCATCGAAATTAATATCTACAGATGAAAGACGAAGAAACAAGAAAAAAAAAAAAAAAGAAGAATTTTTATCGACCACCAACCAGGAATGTTCTTTTAACGATTCATATCGTTAGATGCGAAGTTTCCTTTGTAATTGAAATTAATGACGTTACGAAACGTCAAGTTTTATAAGGGTTTATACCGGGCAAATGCGTCCTTCGACAATGAAATGCTTTTAAGTTGAATTTAGAATAACGATTCGATAGTAAATATTGTATACGATTGAAAAAGAAAAGAAAACCGATTTCGATATCGTGCCCTCACGGAGAGCTGCTTCCGAGGCAAGTATTTCATCGGACTACTCGTATTTATCGATTTCTCGGCGTCATAGCGTTACGCCGGCTAATAGGGTTGGGAATTAATACGAATCAAAGGAATAAATGTAAAAATAGCGGTGTATACCAATGCCATTCGATAAATTACTTAATTGGATACACCGTATAGACCCTTTTTGCGTATATTAGTTCGGCTCGATCGTTATTGATTCTTTTTACTATTGAAAATATCCCGGCCACTGGAATATCTATGTTCGATGGTTGTTGCACCCTTTAATTTCCCTTTTCCCGTGTCACATTTGCAACTTCAATCTCCGAGCTCGTCGCGTATGGATTATATCGGGGTGTGTAGTACCGATACGAGCCGCGCAAATATTTTGTTTGCTTTCCTACGGTAGGCACGGAATCACGGTGAACGAATGGATTTCTCCAATTAGGGAAGGAACAAAGGAATAAAAGAAATAACGAAAGGAAAAGAAAAGAAAAGAAAAAAAAAATTAATAAAAACACACAGAAACGAGAAAACATGAGCAGTACGGAGAATTATTTTAAAAGATCGCTAGATAACATCGATCGTTGTTAAAGTACTGTAAATGCGATGAAAAAAACGAAACATAACTTGTTTCCAATACGATCTTTTCATACTTTGTTTAATCTCGGACTCGAGTCTGGTCCAAATGAGAGGGGGGGGGAGGAGGAGGAGGAGGAGGAGGAGGAGGAGGAAGGAAAAAAGGAATACACGTATACATATATACAAAAAGAAAAGAAAGAAGAAAATAAAAAAGAGAGGAAAAGAAGGAAACGTTGATACCGTAGTTCATTCGACGATCGTGATATCGAGCAAAAAGGAATGGACAATGGCTCGCGTGACGAGGACTTTCGGCGAACTTAGAGAGGTAGGCTACAATTACTGTAATTGATCAACGTCCGTGATCGAAGTACACCACCCGCGTGCTCCGTCAATTTGCTAATCGAATCGGTCTTCCCATTGACTACACGGCAAAGGACTCATGAGATTCCTCATTCGTGATTTTCTCGGAGAATGATCCTTGTCCCTTCTTTGTTCCCATCGTCATTTAACGATTCGACGTAATTACAATTTTATAAAACAATAAAATATATATTCCGACCCAACGGGCTCTCATTTAACGCCGTTGAACCGGCGGATTAAATTCGTAATCAGAAGGTACGTCGTTGATAAGACGGGAATATTAATGATTAGTCGTTTAAATCTCACGGTAGGTGTCTTCATATTTAACAAAAGAATCCTCTATCGATCCTTTTAAAAATTAACACGAAGGTGAAAGGTTATATTATAGAAAAGAGATTCTTCTTATGCTAACGGAAAGAAAAAAAAAGAAAAGAAAAGAAAAGAAAAGAAAAGAAAAAAAAGAAAGAAAGATTAAGACCACCTTCCGAAGACTGCAGTTATCGATTTTAGGAGATACATGCTGCGAGATTATACGGGAAAACTGTGTAAATCGACTAATGGCCGCTGTTTGATTTGAAATGCAAACTTCGTGCACGATTATCAACATTGGTTGAACCAACAGGACCACCGACCAATGCTCTAATCGTTCTAATCAAGCTATTAGTCAGGTATCCCTTTCCGCCTCCAATATCGTTTACGGTCGATACATTCGTAAGATCGTCGAGAGTGCAACAGGCTGTGAACATTGGATTATACATACGATCTACTGAATTATCTCATTAATTAATTAATATTCGAAATCACGTGGCACCCTAGACCGGTCCTACGAGCGATTCATGCGTCGACATAATTAAACGCTCGTCTTAATAATCCGCATACAGGGGTAGGGGAGGTGGGAGGTGGGAGGTGGGAGGGGCGGGGGGGGGGGGGACTACGTTACGTATGTATTATCTACAAAGTCGTTATCAAAGTTTAACACGTCGGCCTTTGATGGTCGATTTCATTGATCTTCCCTTGTACTTGTTAGGTCGAAAGAAAAATTTACCCCGAAAATCCTATCGACTCGGGGTTGTCCAATAGATTTACTTTGATCCAACGAGTACACACGAGGAGACTGGTTAGTGGTTTCCCTTTGGAGGTTGCTCTTGGTCGAAGGATAAATGGATCAACGGAAACGTTGGCGGAATAGAAGATCGCTAGGTTGCCCTTGCCTTTGTTCGAGCAACGTCGTCGTCGTCGTCGTCGTCGTCGTCGTAGTCGTCTTTGCAAGGCTATATAATTTTGTTTCATCGGCCCGGAGAGAAACACTTTACGAAGGAAGTAGTCAGATTAACGCGCACGGTTTTAATCGGATAAAACGCGGCTCGAGTCGCCCTTCAAAAAAAAATCAACGATTCGCCATTCCATTCTACACGCGATTCCTAATAAAGCTCCCCCATCATCATCATCATCATCATCATCATCATCATCATCATCATCATCATCATCTACTTTTGCGTTTCGCATAATTACATACTCCCTAACCGGCAATGCGGTTAATTTAGATCACGTTCACGGAGAAATTATCTCTATGCTATCACAACTAGAGCCCTCTTCTATCTTTACGAGCCTTTCCAATTATCTCGATTCTTCCGAAAGGTGGTAGTAAGTTACGGTGAGATGTACGTAACATGACTAATTATACGAGTGCAGCCCATTAAATGACGAATGAACGAACGAGCGAGCGAGCGAACGAACGAACGAACGAACGAACGATCGATCGATATGCACGAAGCTTCCTTCCTTTCTTCCTTTCTTTCTTTCTTTCTGTCTTTCTTCCTTTCTCATTCACTGATTAGCCGTAACTCGAGCGACGATGATTTTAATCATCGATGATTGACGACATATCCTAATAGTTTCCTTCTCCGAGAAATTAAAAATCGTTCGGAGATGAACCCTTTCTTCTCGTAACGGGACACGCTCGTTGCTCGCGTTGTAATGGAACGGCGTTCGAATGTAACGTTACCTCCTCCTCCACCTTCACCTCCATCACCTCCACCTCCTCCTCCTCCAGTTAGAGAAGATCGACCTCTGGCATAGAATCGATCGCTCTTGTATCTCTGCTGCCTTTCAATGACGATTCAATGCTCGTTACTCTTCCAGTCGCAATTATGCGCCATACGCAATGCCCCGTTTAGCGATGATAATTTCCGATAACGCACGTTCATCAACCCTTTCGCATAACCAATCTGTAACCATCCCGTTCGCGTTCGTGCGATTCGAGATCGCTCTTACTCCTCCCCCTTTACCTTCAACGAATATTATATACTTCTTACGTTCGAATTAATGACACGAAAGGATCCACGGTGAATATCAATCATCCCCTATATACCAATACACACACATATATATATATATATATATATAAGTACACCAATATATCGCGTAGGAAGGATTCGCTAATGGAATTTTCGATGGAGTTTCGATCTCGCGAAAGATTTATCGCCGTTCGTTTCGTTTCACCGATGGACACACGATATTAATAATTTTCGTACTTCGGAGATTGTCGCTTATATTATTCAACCATAAAGCACAATTTTGCCTACGTCGAAACGTAATATCTTTGGACGATCCCTTTTCGACGATCCATTTCACGGGGAATATAATCTATCCTCAATCGTCCTTAGAAATTTTGCAAAAGTTTTTCGTTAAATTAATCGAAACGTCGAAAGTTCGTTAAGTCGAAACGTCGAAAGAAGTAATAATATACGTATTAACATTTCGATATTCGAGATTCCGATCGATCGTATCCTCATTTAAATGTCAACGTATATATTAACAGAGAATTTATATTATCGGTGATTTTTCGAAAAGAAAACGTTCGAAAGTTTAAATTTAATTAGAAAGAATCGTTCGAACGACTCGTCACCGGCAACGTTTAATGCTCACGATGAAATTAAAATTGCACCTAAGTGACGTCCACGTGGTGTCGTCGTCCTTCGATCCCCCCCCCCCCTCCCCCGCCACCCCCGCCCGCCCACTATTTTCTCTTCGTGCTGCGTCGAACGAATTACTACGAAACGCGTGACGGATTTCGTAGCACACGCGAGCCCGGATTAAACGGACGTAAGAAAATAATACACCGACTTTACGACTTTATGATTTTACTTACTGAGAAAATTGCGTCCGCACGGCAACTTCTATTTTCACGCTCGCAGGTAATCTTCAACGATCGTAACTTCGTGCATGTGAGCCGGCGCGCGTTTTCTACTCAACCGGGTACGAACTTCGAAAACGAGTTTCGTGAAACGACGTGAACCATCCTTTACGTTATAATACATGAGTTTATCTATATAAGGTGGGGGAGCGGGGAAGGGGGGGGGGGGAATAAAGGATGACTCGGTAACTATTAATATAGAAAATATTTCCGTTTTTATTAAAAGAACAACGATAATATATGAAACTTTGTAAATGTTTTAAATATATGCAATATCAGATAGAGAGAGAGAGAGAGAGATCTTTATCTACGTTATTCTCAAGGAACTATGTACCTACTTAATAACAACAACCGTGGGAATCCGTAAACCATAAGATCATAATTCCATAGAGAGAATCATGAGGATAGTTGTTCGAAGAACGTAGATGCAAGACCTGCTCGAACGGATTCAACGTGGATGCATTCGATGCGATAATGCACGCTTCGCTGGAATAATGTTCGTTGGCTACTGGTACGTCGTTGCAGGAACGTTTCGAGGATGGTCTGGCAACGCGCAGGGCAGTACCCAGGGGGAGCATTCTCTGCTTCGCTTGTCGGGTGCAACCGGCTCGTTCTCGGCCTGCTTTTACGCCGGACCGAGCGAGAGAAAGACAGACAGAGAGAGAGAGAGAGAGAGAGAGAGATCGAAGAGAGAAAGAGAGATAGACGGATGGATGGATGAAGAGAAAGAGAGAGAGAGAGAGAGAGAGAGAGAGGCAGAGGGGAGAGGAATGTTGGAAAAGGGATTGCCGCATTCGAGCGTGGGTGAACAATTTGGAGCGTTGCGTCCTGGGATTGATTTGCATCCTTCGGCTCATTTGCAGGGTCTTGTCCTTTGGGACGTCTCTTCGAGATTTCTCTTTCTCTTCTTCTTTCTACCTTCTCTCTCTCTCTCTCTCTCTCTCTCTCTCTCTCTCTCTCTCTCTCTCTACCATCTATTTTCTCTTATTTCTATCGCCGCGTTCCTACTTCCGCCATGTTCATCCTTTCCTCTTTCACCTCACTGGAGCTTTTTCCTTATACGTTGGCCTGCTCGTTTGACCGTTCAACTACGTCTGACGTAAGGCAAAGGGAAAAAAAGATAAGGATAGCGACGTAGACAAAGAGAAATGGACCATCTTGTACGTTTTTACGTACGTATATACATACGTATGTAAGTATATGCAAGTGGTCTAAAACAAGAGGATCCTTGTCAAGTAGATGAGGACAGTTCTTGTGTAACCCCGACGTACACTCTCACGGGAGATTGTTATTGACGAAGGAGTTGCGTCTTCGGCTTCCTTGTTTCTTATTCCCATGTGAAGTAGTATTGAACGGGGAAAGGAAATAAAGTAAGAAAGGAACTATCGAGGAACGCGTGAGGATTTCTTTGTCAGGTGGAAAGAAACATTCCTTGCTAGGGTAGAAGCAAAAACTCTCTCTCTCTCTCTCTCTCTCTCTCTCTCTATATATATATATATATATATATATATATATATATATATATTCCTCCCATTCTCTTTCTCTTTATCTTTTCTAAAGCCTCTCGAATTCATCCCTTTTTCTTTACTTACTTACGACTCTAGTGAAACTCTTCCTACTCTTTTGTACAAGATTTTCTCTCTCTCTCTCTCTCTCTCTCTCTCTCTCTCTCTATTTATATATATATATCTATTTCTCTATCTCTATCTATCTATCTATCTCTCTCTATCTCGAGTTGACGAGAAGCGGTAACTCCATGGATGAATGAGATTTGCAGATAAATGCTCGAGTATCGTGATGAGGTATCGTGAAAGAGAGAGAGAGAGAGAGAGAGAGAGAGAGAGAGAGAGAGAGAGAGAGAGAGAGAGCGAAAGGGAGGGATAGGGATGAATGGGAGGCAGTATCTTGGGTATCGTAATGAAGGTATCTCCACGGAGAAATTACACGGAAGCCCAAGACCCGTCTTGATCCTCGTCCGTAAGTTCTATCAGCTGGTAAGCCGGTGGTAAACGTAGCTCCCTACAATTTCGAACTTCTTGCGTCTTAAAAACGTATTTACTAAGCAAAAAAAAAAAAAAAAGAAATAATAAAGAAAAAAGGAAGAAATAAAAAAGAATAAAAAAAAAAAAAGAAAACCAGCAACAAAGTACATTTCCTACGAACAAAATAACGAGGACGAGGACGTATAAAGAATTACTTCAATTTCAAAGTGATATCCCTTTAAAGTTTTACGTAAGAATTTAATCAAATTAATGGGTAGGAAAAAGAAAATTGAAAGAAAGAGAGAGGGAGAGAGAGAGAGAGAGAGAGAGAGAGAGAGAGAGAGTAAAAGGAAATCTAAGAAAATTCTTTGAGCTATGCAAGTTCGCAATAGGAAACTCCGAAACTCGTTGGTATCGCGAGCCAGCGGCTTTGTGGTCATCGATCAAGATCTGATCCATCCATCCGTCCGTCCATCCTAGATGGATGCCGTTGATGAGAGTCATTCTGAGGAAGGCGTTGCCGAGGGAATCGCCGTGCTCGAAATTGCTACTGAGAGATTTGCGAATCCGTACAGCGTTATATCTTCCTCTTGCTCTTCCTCTGGATATACCGGGATAGCTAGCGGAAGGCCACGGAACTTCGTTTCTCGATCCTACAACGAACGCTTTTCGAGTTTCGCTCGGTAGGGGTCGGGTAGTAAAGGGGAGGGAGGTGGGAAAGTTGGGTGGTGGATGGGTGGGCGAAGCGACGCAACGAATAAACCAACGGGAGGACGAGAGAGAAAGCTGCATCAGGGACGGTAAACTAATTTGCAATTTATACCTACGTCGAGGGACCCTCTCTCCCTTCTCTACCCCTCCCTTTCTCGCTTCTCTTCTCTTCTCTTCTCTATCTACCTTCCAACTATTTCTATCTCTCTTCTTCTTCTTCTCCCTCTCTCTCTCTCTCTCTCTCTCTCTCTCTCTCTCTCTCTCTCTTTCTCTCTTTCTCTCTTTCGGTTCACGGTTGCTAGGGTCGCGTCCCAACGGGGATCCGTTGGATAATATTAGAAAACGACGTGTAAAGTCGTAATTCCCCGACCCTTCCGCATCCGGATGCTGCACGGAGGAGAGAAACGTCCCGGCAAGAGAGACCGTGTCTTAATTATTGAGCGATTTAATTATTGAGCTGATGAATGACATTCGCCGGGACTAATTAACGGTACACCGATGCCAACTCTCGTGCGGCGGTGGCTCATCGCACGGTTTATCATCCGCACGACTCTTACTTCTGAATAATTTATCATGCCAACTTAACGAAACACCGAGGATCGAATGTAAATGCTACGTAATAGTGGCTAGCCATCTTTGAAACAAAAAAAATTCTCTGCTCGGTTTCTTCGGAAAGAAAAAAAAAAAAAAAAAGAAAAAGTTTCGCGATAATTTCTAAACGTCAATCTGTCAATCTCTCGCGTAAACGGACAAAAGTTCGTATCGAGTTCGTTTTAATTAATCGCTAACTTTATTCTTCCTTTTTTTTGCCTTTATTATTAACGAATGATCAAGAATAAAAAAAAAAAGAGAGAGAGAGAGAGAGAGAGATAGAGAAAGAGAAATAATATCACTCGTGGCAAACGAAGTATTAAATGGATAAATATCATTTATGATGACTTATACGCGCGAATAGATCGAAATATCAAATATTTTTATATCGAAAGGCCATGTGGCTGAGAAAAAGCCATCTGTGGCTTCCTTCACAAAGTATCTAGCTTATCCGCCATGACTTTTTGATGCAAGCATGTTGACGACGACAACGACGACGACGACGACGACGACGACGACAACGAAAACGACGTTGTCTGTGGCTTCCGCATAGAAGTTTATAGGAAGCATGTAAGTACATTACATTTATCTATACACATAGGATTCTTAAAGGAGGAATATGATTCGAATGCTCGCCGCAGAAATGGCCGATACCGTCTTTGTAAAGATATTTCAAGACGTTTCGGTTACGTCTAAAAGCTACGTTGAGAAACTACTAGAAGAGTAACGATGTATACGGGGAAAAAGGGTTGAAAACATTTCAAGAAAGGTTCGTATTACTTGTGTGTACGTACATACATACATATATATATATATATATATATATATATATATATATATATATATATATAAATACGTACATATAAATATATATATATATATATATATATATATATATATATATATATATATATATAAAATCTTTTTTTTCGATTTTCCTATCAGATCGTAATGCAATACGTAAAATAATGAATTTTTCCTCTTACAATTAATATTCTTTCAAAAGTACAACGATTTTGGGTATACCAACGTAGTAACTATGTGGATAAAAAGAAAGAAAGAGAGAGAGAGAGAGAGAGAGAGAATATAAGAAAAGAAAGAAAATGGAGAAGAAAAAGGGTAAGAGGATAGCGAAGGGAGAAAGGAGAAAGAGTAGCGGCACTTGTTACGGTACGTGTGAAGCGAGTGAAAAGGGTGGTTGAAAGTGGGCTAAGATGACGAATAGGGTGAGACGGCCAAGTGTTTCATTTACGCGCACACGAGCCGAGCCGAGCCGAGCCGAACCGAACCGAACCGAACCGAACCGAGCCGAAACTTTCGCTCGATTGACGCGTACATAAAGAAGAAGAAGAAGGAGAAGAAGGACGGGGAGAAAAAAATGCCCTGGAAGAAGAGTGGAAAGAGGTGGAAAAGAAGAAGGTGCACGAAAGGGTACTAAAAAGAGAAAAAGAGAGAGAGAGAGAGAGAGAGAGAGAGAGAGAAAAGGTGGTAGGAGGTACCGTACTTTCGATCGAGGAGCGTAAAGGAAGGCAAATCGTTGCCACGGTGCTCCACTTTCCGAGCGATTTCTCTTGGCGAGCTTTGGAAAAAAGCGTGGACTCCAATTTGCCAGAGATTCGCGCTTTTCAGCATCTCGGTTACGAGGTTACGTGGAAAGCGTGCTGTTACTTTGAGCACGCGGATACGTTTCGAACTAGA
>OU426863.1:7195509-7218009 GCA_911387685.1 Dolichovespula media | reverse complement strand
GGGGCAATCGTTACGTAACGAATTAAAAAATAAAAAAAAAAAAAGAAAGAAAGAAAGAAAGAAAAAAATTTGTTAAACGAGAGATCGTTATTACGCCTTTGACGGGAGATCTTGCGATGAGGAGGGTAAAAATATAAGGTCTGAAGAGCGGAGATCATTTTAATTATATTTCATCTCGGCTACGGGCGTAGAACCCTGAAGCACACCAAGAGACTTAATCTCAAGAAAATCGATTTGTATAAATGAATACAGGTATCTAAGGTACGGTTGAGCGCCCTGGGCGATATTTAACGTGAATTAATTACTTCTACGCCGATAATTCCTTCTAATTACGTTAATAATACTCCAAAAAACGAGCGCCTTACCCGTCTATATCCCATAAAGAACAGAAATTATGATGTAAATGACGTTTAACGATATAAATTAAAGGGGGAAAAGGGGGATATATATATATATATATATATATATATATATATATATATATATACGGAGAGATTTGCTGAAATAGTTTTCAGAGGAAAGTGTATCAAAGGATTCTCCCTGTTGTTTGGGACCACACGGCAAGCCTTTGAATGGATTTTTAAAGAGGTAGTACTACCGTTGGATCGATTTGCGATCGCATTTAGTCAAACGAGACAGTATATCAAAGGGACCGAACGGAAAGGATTGTCTAGCGATAACATACGAAAGTCCCTTTGCGGTAAACCTGTCGTTTATCGTCGAACTACGTAACACACATCCCTTCCACAAGGTTTCTCGATGTATCATGTTCGAGTCCTGTATATTACATCGACAAGAAGTAGAAGAAGTAGAAGAAGAAGAAGAAGAAGAAGAAGAAGAAGAGGAAGAAAAGAAAAGAAGAAAAAAAAGAACTAGACAAAAAGGAAGAGAGAGAGAGAGAGAGAGAGAGAGAGGGTACCGCGTGCGAGAATCGTGCACGATTCTCGTACATGCCACGAGAAAATAAAAATCCTGAAGCGTCGACTAGAGACGAGACTTGAGACGTTTCGAGATAAAGAAAAGGAATTCTTTTTCCGGCTTCTATCTTCCCTCTTCTATCTTTCTCTCTCTTATTCTCCTTTTCCAAGAATCCATCCTCTCCGTCTCCCTTTGACGATTCAACGTGTAAGCTAGTAGCAAGTATACTCTCTCACCTGCACTCCAGAAGCGCGTTCTTGCCCCTCAAGGTGTACGTTGGGACGTTTATACGTAGTAGCTTCAGAGCGGCGACTGTAACATAAAAAATAGAAAGATGCCCAGGTGAGAAGAGAGAGGAAGAAAGAGAAAAAGAAAAGGAAAAAAAGAAAAAATAGGAAAAGAAAAGAAAAAGGAAAAGAGAAACGGACTAACTCCATTCGTAATCTTAATTTCTTTCCTGAGCTATCACCGACATTCCACTTTTATTTCTGTCTCCTCTCTCTCACTCTCACTCTCTCTCTCTCTCTCTCTCTCTCTCTCACTCTCCCTGTCTCTCGTTTTTTTCTCGCGTCTCTTTTATCTCTCGAGCTTTACGATCTTAGTTAAGAAAGATATTAAGATTACAAACGAATTAATTTTTTTTTCCTTTCCCTTTGTTTAATCTCCTCCATCATCTTTTTTTTTGCGTTTTATATCGAACAAGACACTCGGTACATAATGCGGCTACATATATATATATATATATATATATATTTTTATTTTTTTTTCTCACACACACTTCTCAACAAATACTTATTACTTTCGTTCGATACCAGTGTAGAGATTAAGAATTTTTTCGATCATCGATTCTCGACCGTTCTCCACTCGTACAAGTAGTGTCTTTCGATGGTCCTTTCAATTCCGAAATCGAAAAAATCCTTGACCCGGGGTCAAGCAATGGCGATACAATGGCGCGGACTTTAAAAGAGGTTCTCCTTCGAACACTCGACCCCATACAACAAGCTTTCTTTTTTTCTTTCTTTTTTCTTTTTCTTTCTCTCTCTTCTTTTTTTTTTTTCTTCTTTCCCCGACCTTCGTCTCGAGCCTTGAACACATCGATGACAAGGGTATAAAGGCTTGGAAAATTGTACTACGGCGGTACTACGAGTATCTTAAGGAAAGTGGATCGAAAGTGGATCGTGCTAGATGTTCAAACAATGCCTCGCGAGATCTATTGTGAATGTCTTTTGTGAAAATCTTCGTGTTCTTTCTCTCTCACTCTCTCACTCTCTCTCTCTCTCTCTCTCTCTCTCTCTATTTTCTTGACTTTCCTCCCACGTGAAGATACTTCCTCAATCTGACGCTTTTTATCGATCCCTCGTACGGAACTTTAATAATAATAATAATAATAATAATAATAATAATAATAATAATAATAATAATAATAATAATAATAATAATAATAATAATGCATTGCGTACCATAGGTACAATATCTCATTGATAATATCTATTTACTTTTCTATATGTACGTACCTTCATATATATGTATATGTACAAAATTAGCATACTCAAAGAAATCTTCAGGATACTTTATACCAATGATTCTACTCGCAATCAATGCAAATCATACGAATTACGACGAATCGTTCCGCCGACTATATTACCTCATACAATTCTATCCGTTCTCTTTCTCTCTCTCTCTCTCTCTCTCTCTCTCTCTTCTACCTACTCTATCCCTATTCCTCCCTTCTTCCCTCCCACCCATTCGTCGGATTATTCTAATCGTACGATTTGTATGCCGGTCATTTCGAAAATCTTTACGCTCGTAAAACATGCTGGAAAGATGAGAAAAAAAAGAAGAAGAAGAAGTAGAAATAGAAAAAGAGAAGCAGATAATACGAAATTAGTTAGTCGAATAAGACATTCCAATAGTAAAGGTAATAACGAGGAACGTTTCTCATTAAGATATATAACGAGATGGAATAGTATTTTTCTTTCTTATGACAGCTAAATAAAACTCTATTGTACCGTGTATAAGATTGTGTTCAGGCAAACCAAAACGGGGCTCTTCTTTAATTAAGTTTCATATCGTATTTCGCTCGTAATAAAATACAATACGAATATACCTATTCTAATGAAAGTATTTCCGTTGAAATGAAAATTAAAGGAAATTTCTAAATGCAAGCCTTCCAAAGATTCAACCACGAGATATACCAGAGTTTTGTCTTAAGCATTGTTGATTATATGTATTGTTAAAGAAAATATACGTATTGTTTCGTATGTATCGTTTATTCTACGCTAGAAAGAGAGAGCGAAAGAGAGAGAGAGAGAGAGAGAAGATCGAAATCGTCTTTTATTTAAGGAAGAAAAAGATAATCGAAATGTCGTAAAAGGCTTTTTCTACTCTTATCTTTTTTCATCAGGGTTGAAACGCACAACTGTCGAATCTAGCGTTACTTTGTTATTTCCCTCGGCGAAGCCGAATCTTCGGGCAACGAATAAGTCGATACACGAATTCAATTTTGCAGCGATTCCTTTCTTTTTTCTTTTTCTGTTTCTTCTTTCTTCCTATCTCTCTCTCTCTCTCTCTCTCTCTCTCTCTGTCTCTCTTTCTTCTCTTTAAAGCAGAGAACGACGAAATGTTCCTTTTTCAGAGGAAGCACGGAATAAAGAATCGTTCGAGTATATGTGTGTATGTGTGTGTGTGTGTGTGTGTGTGTTTGTGTGTACACATGAAAACACGCAACCATTGTCACGCTTTCTCATTCCATGTCGCATAAATTATTCGAGTGAGTACTCGATTTCACGTTTTTTTCTCCGTGTAACATCCTCGACTATTCTTTTCATTACGAACACGAGTTAAAAATAAATGTACCCTTGTATTTTCAGATATTTTAGATCGTTCAAATTACGTATAACGAACGAGAACAGTTATAATACGTCTTATCCTTCATCTTTAAATCCGAAAGTTAGAAAGATTTCGATTGGTTATAGGAGAAATCGATGGAACGTACCGTTTAATCGTGTTAATGAACGATACGAAATCCTCAATTTCGTGGATTGTTACAAAGTGCCCAACGTAGTTTGCATTAACTAAGCATTGCGATAGATAAATTAATTCACGAAGCAATAGAGAGTAGAAGGTAGAGAGGAGACGGTAGAGGTGTGCGGCCTCGACCGCAGGCTGGCCTTGCTTCTCTAATCATCGATATTCCTCGTTCCTCACCGCAATGACCGCATCTGTTATACCCAAGGAACAATAACGGCACTTCCGGATTAAACCGAAGTGCAGCCACGACACGCACACCGATCGTCGTATTCGTAAATTCTCTTCTGACCACTTTCGTATAACTGATCTCTAATCTTCGATTGCCCGAGAGTTAGTCCTCCCCGAGAACGACCCTTTCGGTCGACCTTTAGAAGAGACACATATAGACAGAGGATGAGAGAGAGAGAGAGAGAGAGAGAGAGAAATTCTCGATCGAGTCCTGCCAGATTCCACCTCCTTTCAAATCGTTGAATTAATTACACGTCGCCGGTTAGACTTTGAATAGTCATTCGAAGTTGGCTGATCGAGTTTGAGGACGGTCAACTTCGAAGGACGATCTCGAATCGCGAATCGAAGCGATTCTGCTTGTCTAAGGAACCGATTATGAGCGTGTAACTGTCTCTCTCTCTCTCTCTCTCTCTCTCTCTCCCCCTCTCTTTATATATATATATATATATGTGTATAGATTCGTATGTGTATGTTTAAGTTTCCAGGGGTAAAAGCCTCGAGAAGAAACTTTGAAAATAAACTCTTGAATAAACGAAAATGGACTATTATCGAACGGATAACGAGAAATTCTTGTTAAAATATAGATCCGTGTTAACGTTTTAAAGGACGTCGATAAGTCGATTCGATGTTTAACGTGGCGTTACATCCGATCCAATTATCCTGAAGCATAAAAGATAAAGGAAAGGAAAAGAAGAAAATTCAAATGTAAAATAATGTTCGCTCGATCGTGGAACAATAATCGGTGATTCGTAATATATTCTGAAAATAAGTTTAAGAGGATTTTACTTATGTTCGACGTGTTACAGGAATAGTATTAAAATCGTATGATTTAACGTAAGCACCAAGAAGGAGCATACATTAAGCTGGATCAACGGAGTAGTGAGAGTAGTGAAGCATAGCGATGTAGTGGAGAAAAACGAGATGGCTGGATAGCCAGCGAAATGGGAAAAGATAGATAGATAGAGAGAGAGAGAGAGAGGTCATTTTAATTTTAACTTATCTAAGGACAGCATAAATTCGTGGCTAAAACACTGAAATTTTTAAAAGTTCGTGCATAGAGAGCGGTATAAGGTATCTTCAATTTATACGATCTCTCGTTCCTTTTCTTTTTTGTTTTTTTTTTTCCAAAGAAAGAGTGACCATAATAACGTCACCATGCGTTACGATCAGTTTCGTCGAACCGAGAATGATAATTGAAATTTATTAGAAATACGTAAGCACGTGGGACTGCTCAGAGTAAGAGGTTTACACGTTCGCACGATAAATAGAAAAATTAACGGGACGGACCGTACCGCGTCGAGAGAGGGCGGGGGAAGAAAAACGTTCGAGTGATACGCTCGTAAATATTGGAAAAACCGTTTCGATGGATCATCCAGACGACGTTTGACAAGAGTGACGGATCGTTTTGCCTCGCTATCTACGTGTCGTTCTCTCTTTTCCACGCCTTTTCGATTTTTGCGTCCAACCTTCGCGCCCAATGAGAGATACCTATGAGGTGGGAAATGAAATTGTAAAGAGAATGTACGAAAATAAGATTAAAAGAAAAAAAAGACAAAAAAAAAAGAAAGAAAGAAGGAAGATATAGAAAAAAAGAAACGGATGTATCTCGTCGCAGGAGGCGGCGACCGAACGAACGAACGAACGAACGAACGAAATTTTATTTTGCGAACGAAGTTCTTCGAAAGTGACGAAACGATTTTGACGGGTTCGTTTCGCGTGTCGTCGATGCAAAAAGCGTTATTAACATTCGTCGATGTTCGACCTACGTGAAGGCGGAGGAGGGAGGGGATGGGGGGGACGGTGGACAGTTGATATTAATTTTACGTTTGCACGTACGCGAGTACGCATGTAACTACGTTGATACGTAAACGGATAATATTATCGGTAAACGCGTTCGACAGCTAACACTCTTTGATTATAAAACGTAACGAAAGTGTTAGAAAGGAGAGGAACGATTCGATAAGACGAAAGCTTTACCTTTTTTCTTTATTTTTTATTAACAATTTTATCGTGGGTCCCAATCGTGGTAAATGTCACTGATGATAGTCCGTGAAAAACGAAAATGAACGTTCTCGTTCTTTTACATAAGGTATACGTACATATTTTATATGTGTTCGTGCGTGTGTGTGTGTGTGTGTGTGTGTGAATCGCGTCGAGCATAACATAGAACAGAATAACGCGACGCGACAGGTTGTTTTTGCAAAGCGACCGACAAATTTTTCGAACGAATAAAAGGTCTACCGAAGAGAAGGAGGGTATAGATAGATAGATAGATAGATAGATAGATAGGTAGAGAGAGAGAGAGAGGGGAGAGAGAGAGAGGGAGGAGAGGGAGAGAGAGAAGAGAGGGTGAAATTTATAGGCCGAATTTATCTCTCGTTTGAAAAACGTTCAAAATCCACCGGTCGAAGGTGTGTATCGTAAATGTCGATTTTCACCCTCGGATCGCGTAACTTGCCACTTTAATGGTTCTCGTGAAATACCAGAACGAAAAAAGAAAAGAAAAGAAAAGAAAAGAAAAGAGAAAAAAATAGAAGAAAAAAAGGATAAAGCTACTCTCCAGAGAACATCCTGTTACGAATCTTCTACTTCTTCTTCTTCTTCTTCTTCTCTCTCTCTCTCTCTCTCTCTCTCTCTCTCTCTCTCTCCTTCTTCTTTCCGTAATTTATTAAAACGTGTATAATACCGATTCTTTACTTTCAAATGTGCAGCCACAATCGTCGTCATTTTCTTCCTCCTACCCTCCTCCCGACTCCGCAAGACCACCGACCCTACCACCCCACAACCCCATCCCCCACCAACCCCCCGTCCAGTCTACTTTCCACTCGTGTCTTACAATTCTCACGAATCGCGTGTTACTCTCGTTTTACTCCCTTTTGTCTAAATGGAACGACTTTTCTCGCGCTCGTCTACTACCATTTCTCCTCCCTCCACTCCTCGCCCCCCAACCACCCCCCCGCCCGCCCGCCCCACGAGCCAACCTTCCCACCCACGCCCTCCCTCCGCCCCTACCCTTTGCACTACCCCTTTCTCGCTCCTACCCCCGTCTATCTCTCTACCTTGCTACAAGAGAAAGGAAATTTCACGCGTAATTCAGTGAAATGTCGTAATACACGTAGGAGTGCTCGACACCTTTTGTCCTAGTCTTATCCTATTCAGACGAACTCCTCCTTTCGAAACGCGATTCCCTTTTTGGAAACGGTGGCGCACTGATTTATTCATTGTTCACGGATGCATGGGACTAATTGACGCTGTAGTCGTCGGCGCGACTCTACTCTCGTCGAGTCTTTATTAAATCCGCTCGTCGGCGAAGAAAATGGGAGGGGGGAGGGGAGGAGGGGTATAAAGAGAGACACAGAGAGAAGGAGGGATAGAGAGAGAGAGAGAGAGAGAGAGAGAGAGGGAGGGAGGGAGGGATGGATGGAGGGAGGGGAGAGAGGAAGATGGAAGTATTCGTCGATTTACCGACTCATCCATCCCTTGCTCGACTAGTACGTTAATTACAGAATGTTCGTCTTATGATCGTCTTGGTTAAAGAGTCTTTGAAAGAAATCCTGGAGAATGAGAAATTCGTTTGTAGCCGGATTTCTGAGCCCTTTGAAATTCAAGAGGGATGAAACCTAATGGTAGCTTCTCTCAGCTGTTTACACTTACGAAGTAAATTTAGTCGAAAATTACTCATTCTTCTTCTATCAAATTTAATCTCTCTCTCTCTCTCTCTGTCTCTGTCTCTGTCTCTGTCTCTGTCTCTGTCTCCTTCTGTTTTTAATATTAATGTGACACTGTAATAAAATTAAGATCGCCGATCTTCGAGGAAAACTCTCGAAATAAATGTAATGTTTGTCTCGAAGCGTATATCGCGCAATGCGATGGTTGGTTAATCGATGAACGAGCTCGTAAAATCCGTGTAGAAATATCGATCGGTCTTCGCGTTATTTCGATAACGTTGTCGATAGTGAAAAAATTGTTCCGCGAAATATGCCTTGGTGCGTTTCAAGGGTCGCCGTCAATCGTCAAAGGGACGCTCGATTTGCAACTTATCGATCGTGTTTTAAAGAGTAAATCGAGCGGAGAACGAACGCGTAGAGCACGTCGAGAGTCGAATAAAAAAAAAAAAAAGAAACAAAAAAAAAAATCCCAAAAAAGAGAGGGAGAGAGAGAGAGTTAGAGAGACCAGAGGATAAAATTAATCGTTGTTGCGTGCATCGGCTACGCCGATGCTTATCGCCCGGCCGTGCGTGTCCTGGCAGCTGCAGAAATAAAACCAAAATATAATTGTTGGCCCCTCGAGCTTGGGTATATGCTTCGTGTTCCGGCAAACCAATGGGTACGATCTATGACGTATTATTAACAAACGTTAGAGATGAAACCTTTCTCGAAAATTGTGATCACACCTTTATATGCATTAATAAAAATTTATAACATTTACTCGTAGTTTCGTTCGTGATATTAAATCCGAGTATTATACTTCCGCACCATTTCATAAGTGCCAATTAAGGCACTTCGATCAATTCAATTGTTCGGTGAAAAAAAAAAAAAAAAAAAAAAAAAAAAAAGAAAGAAAGAAAAAAGAAACGAAATAAAGAAGAATATAAAATAATTATTTGTATATCCGCTTCAAGCTAAAAATCCATTGATCTCTTACCCGGTTATTACGTCGAACCTACCCTTCGCAAAATTCCATTTTCGATTTAGCTTTTTTAAACAGCTTGAAATCGACTTCGAGGATCAAGCGGGATTATATTTTTATAGCGAGGAGATTTTCGAGAAATCACGTTATCGATGAGTACACGAAACTGTTTCCTCTCTCCCTCTCTCTCTCTCTCTCTCTCTCTCTCTCTCTCTCTCTATTACAATCTGGAAATATCAATCGAGCTGAGTGTATCCGCGAAACGTTCGGTTTTGTCCGCGTCAAACGAGCGAAAGAGCTTTCGACGAGAGCTGGTTTGCACTATCATGGAAAAAACTTAAAAAACTTGTTATATAGACGAGCGGACGTCCCGACGACCAACGTCAATCAATTTAAAGCCGCATTAACGAAACATGAGAGCATCCCTACCTATCTACCTACCTACCTACCTACCTATCCATTTCTACCGGTTTGCCAGACTTGCCAGCATGACAGCACGTATCACGGAAAGCTATTAAATCCTTGCGATATAACAATTCATTCCGCGGTCGGTTGCTCCTCCTTCAGAAAACTCCATTATTCTATCTACGTATAACGTCGGCTTTGTCCGTCTCAAATTAAACCGCGGACGTTTCGTTGTCCGATAAAAGAAGACCTTTCGTTCTGTCGCACATCGGGGACGGTAACGGCTTCGACATTAATAACGCATCATGTCCCTTGGATACGACAACGACAACGACGACGACAACGACGACGACAACGACAACGACGACGACAACGACAACGACAACGACGACGACAACGACAACGACGAGCTGCCGATCGAGTTGACGAGCATGAAGATATAAAAGTAACTTTTCCAAGCGACGACGAGGATTCATACGGAAGGAGAACACCACGGGACGCGATAGTCGGGATCCAAACAGGCAACAAAACTTTCTCCACTATTTTTCTCGATACCAGCAGGAGGGTAATGCTCCAAGACCTTCTCGGCTTATCGCAGAGAGATACGATTTCCCCGCTTGGCTTTTGGGATCGGGTGTCCCAAATATTTGTCCCGAGCCATTCGAGAAACGTAAAATAGAAGGCAATACCACCATACCTTGGATATCCCATTTTATATTTTAAGAAAGGCAACGGGGACGACGATTGGTTGCTCTCGTATCTTTCGCTTTTCCTTACGTCCAAATTTATCGGACGAGATCGTATATTCCAATAAAAAAGAAAGGTACGTGTGAGAGAGAAAGAGAAAGAGAAAGAGAAAGAGAAAGAGAGAAAAGGACGGGACTAGCCGCTTATCTTATCCCATAACGCCTGTCCGTCGTCCTTAGTAAAGAGTTTCTCCTATCTGGTCACGCCATGAACCCCTTGAAACTCGTGCTTTATGTGTGTGTACGTACCCGTGTAAGAATTAGAAGCTCCCCAAGAAGAGGTCGGAGACACGGAAAAGGGGTAATGGCCACTACACTACTCCCTGTATTATCGCGCCTACGGATGAACCACCGGGGTTACGTGATTCAGAACGTCTCACGGCATTAACGTTTCCATCGGACCTTCTCTTTCTTCTATTCTACCTCTCGTCTATGACCTCCCTCCTCTCCCCCGCCTTATCACGATTCCTATTCGTTACGAGCAAACGATTCACGATCGAACGTTATTTTCGCGCGACGCGTTACGCCCGAACTTGCGCAATATTTTGTTTCCAAGGAAATCGTTTATCCATCAAAATTTTTTTTTTCTTTTTTCTTTTTTTTTCTTATATACGAACGTATAGTCGAGCGCGTTCATAGACACGTGTATGGAGCGTAAATTATAACGATGTTGTGTTTCGTGAAAGAGAATTTTCCTTTTTTCCAATCGTTTACAATAATTCGTTTATAACAATTTGTTAATTGTTATTACGCGAGTAGATTTAGGTCAATTATTAAGAATATTTTGTATTTCTTAACGACGGGGTGTAACAGGAAAATGTTTATGAGAAATTGTTTATAACAAATTGTTTATAACAACAAATTGTTATAAACGATAGGTGCGAGAAATTAAAAAAAAGAACAATCGTTAAAATGGTAATCGTACGAAGTCACTACGATTTCCAGTTCCGTAGATATTTCCATTCGAGTTTAGAAGACCCACTGACCTAGATAATTTCTTTGAAGCAGGTCATTGACACTCTGACACAGATAAATTCCAGGAATTTACGCGAGACGTCTAGCCGACGTAAACAAATTTTTATATATATATATATATATATATTTACTACGGCGCGTACTCGCGTCAGCTGTTCATTGTCATTATGAATGACTAACTTCAAAGGATTATATCTTCGGAACGGGAGGTCGTACGGAGATGAAACGAAGACCATTTTAAAGGAAAAAATGTACTCCTTTTAATCATCCATCGAAACGTTATCGATGTAATAGAACAAATTTCGAGCAGTCGTTGCAATAAACGTAAAAGTGTACGTGAGTTTTTTTATATATACGAACGATTTGCATCAGTTAGCGAAGCTTAATTGAACTTCGAACTATATTCTTCTTTTCTCGTTAATTAATTTTACTGATTAAAACGATCTCTCAATTAATTTAATCGCTATTCGTTTCTAACTAAACAATGCGGCTGCATCAACTCGCGAAACATATTTGACTTTCGCAGATTTGCAACGTCGAAGCGTCCGCCGTACGTAGCATGGATTTCTCGCTTAAGGTCATCACTCGTAGGTTCTGCTTCAGCTCGTTGATTTTAAATTTTCAAGTTAACTTGACTGCTTAATTTTCGCCGCTCGCCGCCCCCCTCCCCTCCTTGACCCCGCAAAAGTTAAAATTTCGGAGTTAAGCCGAGTTTAAATTGTAGATCGCGTTAGCGAGACCGGTCGAGTTCCCGGTTGAGTAGTTCTCTAACTTGTTTTAAGCAGATTTCACTCTAACGATTCTTTATTTAACGAATGAACTGATCGATTATATATAGGTATAAAGGATGGCCAATTAAATAACTATTTGCCATTAAAAGTGTAACAGTGAAGAACGATGAAGCCGAGTACGACGTCAGCCGAGTAACGAACGCCGCAGAATTTTTTGATCGAATGATCGATAACAATGAAGATAATTAATTGTTATATATATATATATATACACATACACATACACATACACACAATTTGAGCAAATGTTTCGACATTGTTCTACAATATGGACATTCTTTCTTTTTTCCCTTAATTTTGTTCTCTCTTTCTTTCTTCCTTCGATCCGATCAAATCGGATCTGTAAAGTTTAACGAAGAGGAAATAGTTTTTTTTTTTTTTTCGGAGTTTGTTACTTTTTCCTTATCTATTCATTTGGCCAAAATTACGCGAGACACGAGTAAACTTTCTTCAAAGCTATATTTCTCAACCGCGATCGTTCTCCATCGACCTTAACTTTCGTCGTTCCTCCTCCCCCATTCTTTTCGCGTTGCCGATCAGATAAAAAGGGAAAGTCGAATTTTTTAAAGTGCCGCCACTCGAGCACCGGCTAGTTTACGTGAGTCAAACGATTATATATACTTCGTGCCAAGCGATAATTCAGTCGGTAGCGATATACACCGATACAACACAAGTAAGCCCCCTTACACTTATAACATTGGGACAGTGGTTGGACGTTATAAAATGGTCATCAAGGAAAGTCACCACCACCACCATCACTACTGTGTTGTTTCTTAAGGTAGCCTAACCCACGTGCCCTTTACGACGTTTCCTCGAACCCTCGAAATGATACGTACGTGTTAACTTCTAACCATGGTGGTTATGGCGATAAATTTATCCGGCCGATAAAAAGAGCTCGATTTTTGTCTTTATGAGCCTCGACGGAGAGAGTCCCTATATACTTCTAGTCAAAGGTCTCCTTTCGACTTATGGCGTGACTTTATCGCCCACTTCTTTTTCTCTCCAAAGAAAGAAGAGAAAGGAGAAAGAGAGAGAGAGAGAGAGAGAGAGAGAGAGAGAGAGAGACGAAGTGGGAAAGTAAATGAAGAAATTCATGCAAAAAAGAAAGCATGAGAGAGAGAGAGAGAGAGAGAGAGAGAGAGTGACGGTGGTTGTACACCCCTTCATATAATGCCATCGGTGCACATTTCACCCTCGTAAGCTCGACGATCTCCTACCAAAGCACAAGCTCGTTTGGCCAATCGCGTAAAACCCGAGTGAGTCGCATGCTAGAGTCACGAGCAGCGACGGTGGGATATGCTCGAGTCTCCCGTTGGGAAGAAGGGTCGGCGTCGGCACAGAAGGGCGTCGGAGGAGGATTGAAATAGGGAGAGAAAGAGAGAGAGAGAGAGAGAGAGAGAGAGAGAAAGGGGGAAGAGAGGAAGCTACGCGTCAGACAGTTTTTCGCGTGTTTTACGTCGCGATCGATTCAATGGCGCCGCAAGGGACTCTAACCCCCCTCGTCACGGAGAGCTAGTGGATCCTACGCCGTTTGCTGAGTCAGTGAAGAAAAAAAAAAAAAAAAACACATTGCCCGAGCTATATGGCGTAACGCGTTAATATTAATCATTATACGTGCCAGACCACCGGACTAACTTTCACCCTATTAATTAATTAATTAATTAATTAATTTATTTATTTATTCCTAATATCAAACGGACGGATTTCCCACCTGTTAATTAACATTCGAAAGATATTACAAACGATCGAGAACGCCTCGTTCGTAATAAATCCTTATTATAATGAGGTGACGATTTAACCGTGATATAACGATAGACCACGATGATATATAACTTTGTTAGGATCGAATCACGTGAGGATTTTCGAAGGCATACTACATACGTGACGAAGGTCTTCCAAAGATTTTCTCTACGGTCGGTCGATTATTAAAGCGCTTACCAACCCGATATCTACAGGGAGAATACACGGAAGAGGAGAGAATTTCCGAGGGATCACGTAGATGTCCCGTGATGCGCTTCCCTCTCTCTCTCTCTCTCTCTCTCTCTCTCTCTCTCTCTCTCTCTATCTCTCTCTCACTTCCTGAAAAGGGTCTCCGAGGTCCGGTGAGAGGTCAACGGGTTTCGAGGGTTGAATACCCTTACATACGAGAAATCGGATTTCTCCAAGAGAAAGAGAGAGAATTCGTGCGAACAGGTTGATTTACTCGAAGACTCCTTCTTCTCTCGTTTCTATTTTCTTTTTACCACGTGTTATATATTTATTTAGTAAGATATTCGTTTGTCACAGAATCTCCCATAAAGAAATATAAAGAAGGAAGGAAAGAGGAAAGAAAAAGAAAAAAAAAAAAAAAAAAGAAACAAGTAACAATTAATTCGCGAAACACGTAAATCCGACGATGGATGGGTGGGCGCGCGCGAGCGCGAGCGCGAGCGTTTTTATAAATTTCTAAGACGTATAAAAAAGCTCACGATTAAGGACGATAAACTCATTTAGCCATGACTACTTAATTGCACCTACCTATCATTTATGTGCCACGGCGCGGTTATAAATTGTAAAGGACTTTGCAATTCCCCCCCTCCCCCCATAGTAACAATGAGTTATGCTAATCCTAAAAACATGTTATCTAGACGGTTTTGTAAATGCGCCTGATGCGCGACGAAGCGTGTCTCTACGCAACTCCAACACATTTCAACCCCTATAAATTCGTTGGACATTTAGATGTAGAACTTATTCGGCACGAGACTTTATGGCGCCATACGTAAAAGTTTGCTACGTTTGTCACGCTCCGGAGTGACATGTTGCTGGATCGTGCGTTTTCGTGAAAGAGAAGGATGACGTGAGCGAGAACAAGAAAGAGAGAGAGAGAGAGAGAGAGAGAGAGAGAGAGTGAGATAGATAGATAGAGAGAGACAGAAAAAACTAAACGCATTACGTGCTCGAATACTTTTTTTTTTTTTGATATAACTAACGAGTTATGGGGGTTTGCTTTATCTACCTCTCTGAAAAGTAATACCTATCACAAAGCATTACTTGCGAATCCTTCGCGTGTGCCTTTTTAATCTCGCATAATTAATAATATGATTAAACGTTTTAAAGGTATTTGAAACTCGACATAACGAATGTATTGTATTCATAAATTAAGTCGATATATTTTATCAAGTATTTTAATTAGACCCATGTGTGTATATATATATATATATATATATATATATATATATATATATATATGTGTGTGTGTGTGTATATATTGTAGTAGTAAAAAAAGAAATAAAAAATATAAAAAAGTCAAAGGAAACAAGTGTAGTAGAGATCGGTATTCTCGGTTAAATTGCATTCGTACGGAGGGAGTGCAGAATGCGATGCGACGAAGAAGAAAAAGAAGGATATAAGGGAATCCAAGTACGAGCTTTTTCTCTCACGCCTTTTTGCTCTCCTAATTCGACAATTCCAAAAGATTTACTTGGAAACATCTGCCCGGATATTGGACGAATTCCTGGAAAGTTTATGTTTTAGCGACGTTGGACTAAGACAAATAGAGATAGAGAAGAGATCGAGAGAAAGTGAGGGAATTTATTCGAGCGAGAGCCAATTTCTCAAGAAAATCGCACATCCTCGCCTATCTTTTTATCTTTCTTCTTCTCTCTCTCTCTCTCTCTCTCTCTCTCTCTCTCTCTCTTTATTTTATTTTTTTTTTGTTCTTTTACAACCCACTCTATCGTAATGCAATCTGTGATAAGTTGATATTACAAGAAGTTATAGGACCTTTTATTATTTCACGAGTTTTCTCTTTACTGCGTTTCTCACACTTATCCGAGAGTATGTGCACGATCAACCAAGAATTCTCGTTTTTGGGTTGATTTCGAACGAAAGCGGGGGAATGTAAGAGCCGCAAGAACGGCCGTGGTACGGCGATGCACAACCACTTGGCACATTTGAATGTTCAATGAGAGCACGCCGTGGCCAACCACGTTGGTCGCGGCCTCTCGTTTACCTGCATCCCACAGAAATTCCTATTTCGATGGGGTTATCCGGACGAGGGTTACACGTGCGAGAAAGATTTCGAACGCGAGAATAACCTTTGTTGTTGTTGTTGTTGTTATTATTATTATTATTCTTATTCTTATTATTATTATTATTATTATTATTATTATTATTATTATTATTATTATTATTATTATTATTATTATTATTATGTGAAGTACAATACGGAGATATCCGACGAAAGGATAAAAAAAAAGAAGAAGAAAAAGAAAGGATAAACCAAACGAAAAGAAAAAAGAAAAAAGAAAACAGAAAGGAAAGGAAAGAAATATTATCGACGAATCGTATATTAACTTCAAACGAAAGAATTGAAAAATATCCCGTATGCATTTCCTTGTAAATTGTTTAATTGATTCGATGAAAATACTATACCAAGATTCGCCCGTTATCCCTCGATACGCTTATCAATAGCGGCTAGTATCGAATTCGTCTTCACGAAGATTGAAGACCTCTCGAACGATTGATTCTCCATCCTATCGGCTCTTAGTGAAAACGAATACACGATGATTGTGCTCGGCTGCGGCAGTAATTAACGTAGATTCGAGAGAGAGAGAGAGAGAGAGAGAGAGAGAGAGAAAGAGAGAGAGAGTGAGATGTTGAGATAGATAGATAGATAGATAGAGAAAGAGAGAGAGAGAGAGAGAGAGAGAGAGAGAGAGTGAAAGAGGTGGAAATTTCTTCTCTCATTTTTATTTTTTCGTTTTTTCTTTTTTTTTTTTTTTTAATACGTAGTCAGTACGCTCCCACACGATTCAGTACGTGATGACTCGCTTTGAAGCACTTAACGAAGCGCCGGCGAGACCCGTCGCTCGTTTCTGACGAGGTTCGAAAAAAAAATAGAATGAAAGGGATGAGGAGAGAGAGAGAGAGGGAGAGAGAGAGAGAGAGAGAGAGAGAGAGAGGGAGAGAGGGATGGCAGCTTGTCGGACGTGAATGGATGAGTTTGAAGAGAAATTAATGCGAAACCAGGTGGACGCGCGAAGGGTTAACGATTTGACAGAAGCTGAGCGGCATAGAGTAGAACAGAGCTGAGAGAGAGAGAGAAAGAGAGAGAGAGAGAGAGAGAGAGAAGCTGCGCGGTGGGCGCCAATCGTTTTATCACCGAATTAAGTTAAATTAAGGCTGCTCCCTAGGGAGACCGTACTCCGCGCCGTTACTCCGGGGCTCTTTTCGTACTTTTAACTCGAAATTCAGAATTATCGCTCTTTCCCGTGACCCTCTCCCGTATTTCCGGTTACGTAAATTGAAAAAGAAAAAGAAAAAGATAAAAACAGACATACGCAGTGTTATTCACTCCTATGTGTTCAAGCATTGTCGAAGAGAGTAAGAAAACCATTAATGTCATCGCTCTTCCCTAAAAAATAAATGGCGAAGCTGACGGTGCGAAAAAAAAATTAAAAAATTAAAAAAAAAAAAGAAGAAGAAGAAAAAGAAAACAAGCGAAGAAATTATAAAATATCCAAACTTTTGGTGGTCCAATTTGAATGGGCCAACGTTTGGACGATACGAAAAATCGTTTCACGTTTATCCGACGATAATTCTCTATCGTCGGATAAACGTGGATTAAGAATTGACACAGGATTCTAAGCCATTCGATCCGAACGGACGACGTGCGATTTGTTTCCCTTTTTGTATCTGCTTTTTTGTTTCGTTCTCTTTCTGTCGTCGTCGTGGTCGTTGTTGTTGTTGTTTATATATATATATATATATATATATATATATATATATATATACATATATACATTTTTTTTTGTTGCGTCTTTCTTTCCGTTCTTCCTTTTACTCTCCTCTTCTTCCATCCTCTCCAAGAATTATTATCCGCCTACGGTTCTCCCATTGCGAGGGCTCCGGGAATTCGCCTCACGTATGCGCGTGGCTCCTCCGTCCTAACTAATTCAGGGCTTTGCTTTTTTATTTTTTTCTTTTTTTCTTTTCCCCTTTTTTACACTCGTACATTTCGCGCACACGTACCGAAATTCACGTCGAAAATGTACGGAGAAGCGGAAACGATCGAGGAAAAGCTACGATCGCATCGAATGTCGCCTCGTAATTCGTCGCGCGTGATCGCCTCTCCTCTCTCTCTCTCTCTCTTCCTCTCTCTTTCTGATAAAGATAGAATGAAAGAGAGAGAGAGAGAGAGAGGGAAGAGGGAGAAAAAAAAGAGTTCTCCTATCTTGTGAAATCTCAGGGAAGGAATCACGTTACACGTTTATCGTCGAATGAAATCGTACGTGTTTTATCGCACGAGTCTCGCCCGAATCGGATAGTAACTTGCTCGAACGTATTTTTAATATTTTTCTTTTCTCTCCCCTCTCTTCTCTTATCCTCTCTTATCTTCTCTTCTTTTATCTTCTTTTCATTTCCCTTCGAAACGCAGATACGAATGAAATATCCGTGGTATATATTTCGTCAATAGTTATCGACAACGATTTCGTATGAATTTCATTCGGCGAAATATCGAAATATTTTCGGGTTTGTATCGTTACCTCGATACACTACGTGGAATTAGAAAACTTTAAAATTAATTACGTATATATCGTTCGATTCGCGTCCGGTTAAACTGCTTCTCCGCGAGATCACGTACATCGTAGAATAACTTTTTGATCCGTATAACATCGACGAGGAAGAGAGAGGCTTTCGAAAGTTACGTTGAATGGACCCCGGCCCCTCCCCTTCTATCCGCTGATCATGGTCATCGTTTCCACCAGGACTGTGACCGGATTCAGGAGGCGTTCTTCGCCGAGAGGACCACGAAATCTATTTTCGTTCCATGCCTTGCATACGTAATCTCGTTTACGCTTCTAACGTTTTTTTCTTTTTTTTTTCTTCTTCTTCTTCTTCTTCTTCTTCTTTTTCTCTGTTCGAATCGACCGACGAAATCTGTCGATTTTTTTAATCGAAGACGAAGGGAAAAAAGAAACAAAATAAGAAAAGGAACAAATCGAAGCGCATGTCATCGATCATATGCGTTGCTTTTCATTTTTCGTATGTTTCGAATTCGTATAATTAAAAAAGGATCGTCCTTAACGAATTAACCCGCGGTTATATCGCGGACAATATATTTTTTTCGAAAATCATCGGTTCTCGACTCGAATTCGACGGAGAGAATACCATCGAGCGAGATAAAGTCAAAGAGAGAGAGAGAGAGAGAGAGAGAGAGAGAGAGAGAGAGAGAGAGAGAGAGAGAGAGAGAGAGAGAGAGAGAGAGAGAGAGAGAGAATGTTCCATGAAATTACATGATCCTGGCTCGTCGACCGAGTGATGGTACGTCGACTCGAAACTTGATTTACATATCTCCACGGATTCTATCCCATTCTCTTTTTCGTCCAATATCATTATCAATGGGTAACGCGCAACCTTTCGCGCTCTTTCTCTCTCTCTCTCTCTCTCTCTTTTTTTTTCCAGATCACGAAATCGAATTATCAAGAAACGAACTTAATTAGGCTCAAACGAATCGGCTAAGCTCTCGCGAGTTGACGCGTTGGTTGCATCTACGCGTACCTACCTCGTTAAATTTCATTCGCCTCGTAATTCCCGAGAAGGTGCCTCTAAGTACCCCTACTCCTCAAACCACGCAGTAGTAGTCTTTAATTATGTTGGTCGCTTTGGCTCGGCCAGCCGGAAGTTGACTTCGTAATGTAGACGAAAAGAAAATAGAGAGAGAGAGAGAGAGAGAGAGAAGGTGTCGATGTGAAATACGACACACGATATTCTCCTGTTTCCGTCGTTGAAATCACCCCGTCTACGTCTCCTAGTTTTCTCACCCTTAACGACGCATGTCGCTCGTTAACATCTGGTTAACGAGCGACGTCTTCGTTACGTAACCTTTAACCGAAAATAAGTCATTTCCTGAGTGACGCCGCAAACTCGATTCAAACGATGACTCCTTTTATACCTCGATTAATTCTCAGCGATCAGATATACACTGAGATTTCGATCATCGCCACTACGTCGAGAGATTTTCTTATGATTACAAAGAAAAAAAGAAAAAAGAAAAAAAAGGGAAAAGAAAAGAAAAGAAAAGAAAAGAAAAAAGTAAATAAACGGAAGAGGCATCGGTAGCTGGAGGAAAAAGTAACTATAGAGAAAGGAAAAGGACAATAATTCTCTACCTTATTGCGTCGACATCGTGCAATTTACCAATTCGCAAGTTCGTTCATTTGATTATTTTTGCGAGCGATAGATATATGTTCACGCCATACGGTGGATACATACGTTCGCGTTCCATTAGATGTCCCGCCAATGGCAACTTTACGATTCTCGTTTCGAAATTGTATTTGTACGGGTATGCGTGGACGGGTATGCGTCTATATACGTGGTATGCGTGTATGGGCAATGGCGTCTCGTTTAAGCGGGAAATTGAAAATTACCGAACCAATGGCGTATCCGTCGTACGCGTGTCCGCGCGCGCACGCACGCACGCACGCACCCACGCTTATATGTGTATATATATATATATATATATACACACGCGCATTCCCTTAACGCCGATTGTAACGTGCATGTTTTATGCAATGACAATTAGCGAAATTCACTTTGAGAGTCGGCATCATATCGGTTTTACGTGAGCCCATCCGGAATACGAGAATGACCGCAACTAGTAACTGCTCGCGCGACCCTTGCCACACCACCCGATACATAATTTAACGATGGCAGTTCGGCGCGAATGCGAACCTATGCGCAAAACTCGTTAGTAATTTCGTCGAATCGATTTCCCGACCATTCCAGACGTCGTTAAATATCGATTCGCGCATCTCCCCTTTTATGAAAGTGAACGTGTTCGATGTTGGAAACAGGAGTCGATGAACTTGCTCCTAAATTATACGACTATACGACATGTCATATTCGATTTCGACGGGAATTCCAAAATTAAATATAAATCTCAATGATATATCTTCTTAGGGTTTACACGATCGTAGAATAGAATAATTGGGAATTTGATAAAATTGGATTATCGATAATTTTATTTGTTACATTCTAATAATGTTCATTTATAAATTCTACGATTTCATTTAAGTTTGATATAATACCGTACGGGCGTACGATGAAAAGTATAAGGATGGAGTAAACTTCTTCCAAAGAACAATGATAGCTTTTCCAACATCGAAAAGTATATAAAACTACGATACGGGGAAAATTTCTGAAGCGAACTTTATATATATATATATATATATATATATATATATATATATATATATATATATATATATATAATACATACCTATAATACAGACTTCGACCTAAGTTAATAATCCTCAACAGAAATTTTCCAAAAAGCTTAGGATAATCCAACCTGAACCATCGTAATATATAATTATCGCGAAAAGTTTTTCCCCCGTTAACATCTGTGACCTCGAAAATAATTCAATGAAATTAATCGATCATTCGAGCCCGCTACTTCTTACCATTTGGTATCACAGAGCCTTAAGAATTAATAATCGTCGAGTAGTATTACTTTTTGGGGAATACTTTTCTATCGCGGAAATTTCTAACTTTCTCGTGGTTTATAACGACGGAGTTTATGTAAGTCATTTGAAAAGTAAGTGGAAAGTAAGTAAGCTCTCGTGACAGGAGTACGTCGATAAACGTTACCCGTCCTCTAACATCGGGGCTCTTAACGATCGTCCCAATTCTATGCGAAACGTTGTACAAACATAGTTTATATACTTTCGTCCTAGAAAAGATCAAGGCCAGCTGGTCGACGGCGTAGAACTTTTGCTTCGTTGACAACTCTCATTTACTTTCTTTCCTTCCTTCCTTCCTTCTTTCTTTCTTTCGAGTACCTTCGACTATATCGACCATTTAGAAAAATAACCGCGTCCTTTTTGGAAAGATCACTTTGAATGTTCATCGGTGCAACGTTGAAATGATTTCTCGAAAGACCAATTGGAATCGCTATCCAATTAATAATAATAATCATAGAATATACATATTTCGAGATAAGATGGGTTAACAACGGCGAAGCCCTTTGGGATATAAGAAGGAAGATATATACGTATATTATTCCTCCATTAAACTCGCATCGTAGGTAAGCACCTATCTCGTCGCAAGACATCGGCGCGGCACGTAACGAAAAATCCTTGCGTAACGTTATCGACTATATAAACCCCATCCACCGACCTCCTCCTCCTCCTCCTCCTCCTTCTCCTCCTCCTCCTTTAACCCCGTCTCATCGTCGAAAACGCATCGTCGCTTCGCGAGTCGTTCGCTACCTTATCGCATAATCGTAAATCACGAACACTCTTTCGGCATTATTCCGTAGGAAAGTTTCGTGAACGTATTCACAAAATTTATCGTTCCTTCCTGTTCCTGTGCCCGACAATCGCCCGGAATTCGAAACGCACTTCTCAGGACGTAGAATTTCGACGACACCTCCAATATTCTCAAGAATTTTTCTTTTGACAGTTTAAGTGAAAAACTACGATATCGGGTCGGCTCTCTCTCTCTCTCTCTCTCTCTCTCTCTCTCTCTCTCTCGATAGATCACGTCAAAGAATTTTCCGGACGATCAGGACGAAGAAGAATAAGAAGAAGAACGAGAAGAGGAATAAGAAGAAGATCGATTTATTCGCGATGTCTGTGTATCGAGATTACATCACGTGGTCGATCTTTTCTCTAATCAATAGCATCGAGAAACAATGACACGAATATTTATATTGTCGTAAAACGATTGTATCGTTATCTAATTTTTGTTTCCTCTTCTTTCCTTATTTTATTTTTTTTTTTTTTTTTTATCT
>OU426863.1:7178009-7193009 GCA_911387685.1 Dolichovespula media | reverse complement strand
ACAGAGACAGAGAGACAGACAGAGACAGAGAGAGAGAGAGAGAGAGAGAGAGAGAGAGATGTGCCCGTGAAACTAAGAAAGTCTCTCTCTCTCTCTCTCTCTCTCTCTCTCTCTCTCATGCCTTCTTTTCTACCTTTCCTTTCCCTTTTCTTTCTCTCCTTCGTCTTCGCTCTCATAACTAAACCCTTTCTCCCCGCCTCGCCCTTTTCTTTTCCCCTTTCCAAGAGGCGTCTCTGAATTTACTTCCTCTCATACGTTTTATCTACCTCGAGAGTTATATTTCCATGAGTGGATATCAAAGAATAACCATGAGATCGTGAGAAGTTTTTTTTATATTTTCTCACGGCTATGTAGCACGGTACGGTCGATTTTTAGGATCCACGATTAAACCTCACCTTTCACGCCTTAAAAATATTGTTCTTTCGGTTACTTCATTTTGTAAAGGGAGCGAGAGAAGAGACAGAGAGAGAGAGAGAGAGAGAGAGAGAGAGAGAGAGAGAAAGAAGAAAAGAGAAAAAACCACGTTATAAAAATCTTCGTATTACGATCGTTGTTATTCGCTGATAAAAAAAAAATGAGATCTTCCGGACAACTTGACACAAAAGTTAATTAACTAATCTTGAATTATTACGTCTGTAAAATCTCTCTCTCTCTCTCTCTCTCTCTCTTACTCTATTTTACTCTCTCCTTTTACCTTCTCCTTATTCTCTTTCCTCGTACCGTGTAGCGGAACGTAATAAATTCCAGCTATTTTAGTTTTAGCTACCTCGCTCTTACCATTTCTATTCGTATCCTTCTCTCCCCCCCCCAACCCCCCCCCCCCCCCCCCCCACCCCACCCCGTCACCATTTCCATCGCCACATCGCCCCCACGTCTTTTCTTCCATCTTACTTTTCCCGCACGTTTCTCTCGTAAAATCACGATTAGAGCGACGTTACCCGGGTAAACGTAATTAGAAAATATGCCCATAATTCTGTTGTCGTTTTAATTCGTACAGACCACGGTACGTTCTCCCTTTACCGAGAATTTTAAAAAGGGAAAAAGTATTAAGCGAATTGTGGTGGTTTTTCTTTTCTTTTTTTTTTCTTTTTCTACTAATCGTCCGAGTACAAGAAAGAAAAGAAAAGAAAAGAAAAGAAAAGAAAAAAATAAAATAAATAAATAAATAAAACAGAAACGTCGCAAATTTACGACAATCATTCCTCTCATCTTTTTATTCGTCTCGTCCTTCTTCATTTTCTTCTTCTTCTTTTTTCCTGGGCGCGAAGAATTGTAAACAAACAAACATATATATATATATATATATATATATATATATATTTATACACATACATACATACACGTTATACGGTTAACCAATTTTTCATGGTCAAGAATGATGAAACGCTCGGCCAGTGGAACGATCTAGGAAGTGTTTGTCGGAAGCAAATTTACAAAGGGCGAAAAAGCTCGAAGGCATACTCACCCTCTTGCCTGAGCAGCACCACGAAGAGTAGAAGCGCAAGATCCATCGCTCGGGGGAGGGTGGTTGGTTGGTTGCCCCTCCTCTCTTTCTCTCTCTCTCTCTCCTCGTGTCGACCAACACCGTTAGAGGAAGAACCACCACAGGATTCCTGTCGACGACGACGACTCTTCTCTCTATCCCTTCTACCACCCCCCACGGTTATTCCGTTGTCACCGAAGAAGCTCCCTTCCTCCTTCCCCACCTCCTCCTTCTCCACCAATTCCTTCCTCTACCTCTTCTTCTATTTCTTCTTTTTCGTCTTCTTCCTAACGAGAACAAAGAAAAAAAAAAAAGAAAAGAAAAAAAGAAACGTGTCCAAGTATGTAACGTGATCGAATATATTATATATTATATTATATTATATTATATTATATTATATTATATAATATATGTGTAGCGTTGAAAGAGTGCGTAATCTCGGTTATACTCTTTCGGTGAACGGCTATACGCGCTCTCGGCTCGGTGCGTTCGCTAATGAACGCTCGTGTTTCAATTATTTTCCATCCCTCCCTCCCCACCCCACCCCCACCCCACCCCCAACCCAACCCCCGTACGTCTCCGTCCCTCGCCGACCAACCTTGATTATATTTCCGATCGCGACAAGCTGACCAGCCGTCGACGCGCCAATCCGTGCGCGGGGTCACGCACCAAATAGATAGATAGATAGAGAGATAGACGGATGGATGGATGGATGGATGGATGGATAGATCGATGGATGAATTGTGGATAACTGAATAGAGAAAGATGGAATGACAAATAAACAAAGAGAGAGAGAGAGAGAGAGACGGACAGAGAATTGGACGGGAAGTCAGTTGAAAGAACACACAACTTTGTGTATCTGACTTTTCTACGATTTTTAATTGCTTGTAACGTACTTTCGATTTGTACTATCGTCAATAACGCTTAACGAACTATCGGAAATCATTACGGGAAACGTAAGATGAAAGAAAGAATAATATTTACCGTTTGCAAAAGTAGTTCTATGCTATCAAAGTGCGAATAACAATTTTATTAAACGATCGCAATGATAGCAGAAAAATAAGGGCGATCAATTCGAATTGAAATTGTATGTAAACTTTGATTCACGTGAGGTTGAATTTTTTTTTTTGTTTTCTTCCTTTTTTTTTTTTTTTTTTTTTTCAACGAGAACATGCAACAAGTAACAAGATTTCTCTTTCTCTTTATCTTTCTCTCTCTTTTCTCTCTCTCTCTCTCTCTCTCTCTCTCTCTCTCTCTCTCTTCAGCTTTTTATCTTCACGCAAAGTTCACCGTTTTCTGTCTCGTTGATTCCCAAGTCTTAACCGCAGCTTTATTTTACCGCTTGGTGAATATAAAGATAAAAAAAGAAAAAAAAAAAGAAAAAAAGGAGAAGAAGAAGAAAAGAAGAAAAGAAGAAAAATGAACGGAACGAGAGGGAAAAAAAAAAATAAAATGAAGAGAAAAAGGAGAAATCGTCCACCCCGTTCTTTTGCACCCTTTATGAGGCCAACCCTTAAGCAAGAATCCTGCCGCGCGTTACGACTCTCGCTTCGTTGCACGCAATTTAACCTCGACAAACGTTTTCCTCGTGTTCTCTAGAATCTCGTGTAGATGTACGTTTCTCCCCTTAAGACGTAAGCTCGTGTCTCTTGATAAATTCTATCTTGATTTGGTGTACCTAATTAATGCTTGGAAAATGACGATATAGATAGACCTTAGCATATAGTACGTCTTTAATCTCGAGTATGGCATGTCTGTTTCTAACTTTGAAATCGTTCAGTTATCCATCTCACTCCGACTCCTGATCAAATAATAATAATAACAGTAATAAAAACAACAACAACAACAACAACAACAACAACAATAATAATAATAATAGTAATAATAATAATAGTAATCCTTACTTTAGTGTAAATTTAAGAATGATTAAAAAGAAAAAAAAAAAGAAAGAAAGAAAGAGAAGAAAACGAAATAAAAACACGAGATTCCGAGAATAAATAAATTGAAGGTAAATAACATTGGAGAATTTCAAAGGCGATGGCGTAGTTTTTATACAAGAAAATAAAGTCAGTTCAGGGTTTATCCTATCGCGTCGTTATCAGTTATACGATCGCAAAAGAAGGTATCTCTTCCTGGTTCTCATCCCTGTTCCTTGCTTTTTAAATGCAACCCCCTCGGCTTCGTGTATTTTTCACACAACAGTGCGCTTTAAGAGTCTTCTTAAGTATCACCTGACACTTTCCTGACTCGACTTTGCTTAAGCTCCTACCGTTATATCGTTTTAATCCAAGAGTACCGAAACTTGTTACTTCCTAGCAATTATCATTTTTCTCTCTACTTGGCAGAGAAAGATAATACTTATTAAGAAAGAGAAGGGGAATGATTATTGACAAAAAATCTTTCCTTCTTTCCCTCTTTTTTATTTTTCTTTTCTTTTTATTTTTTCATCGATCGAGACAGATCTCCAAGTTATTTAAATCGTTTTATCGAAACGATCGATTTACGAATTTATTAAATAAACGGATATAATTTTCTTCGTTGAATAACTGAAATCGGATGACTTTACTAAAGAAAAATCTTCGGTTCGAGTTTCTCCGCCGTTTACAATATTCCCGAACTGATTAATAAATCTCGCTTTTCGACTGACCGAATATATATGTATAACGATACGAGTTTAGATCTTCCCCATTCATCGAAATATTCCCGAAATATTCAGGTACCTGAATTATTATACGAGCAGTCTGAATATAATTTTGACAAAATAAACGTACGAACACGGCTCGTACGTGTATTCTTTTTTCTTTTCTGTTTTTTTTTTTTTTTTTTTTTTTACTTTTTTTATTATTTTTTTATTTCGGAGTGAATCGTGCGAATCAGGTTGAATATGAACGCTTGATTCGGCAAAGTTATTTCTTTTTATTATCCTTTTTTTTTTCCCCTTTCTTTTTTCCTCGTAAAAAGAAAAAAAAATTGCGTTCGTAGAGAGAAAGAAGGAAAGAAAAAGGTTATAGAAAGTTGAAAGTACGATGTCGAGAGCCAGTTCCTACGGATTTTAAATGCAACTTGTTGCAATCTCGCTCACTGAGATTCTTCCGTTTGCAAACGTTCTACGTAAATGCGTATGCGCGTCTGCGTGTATATGTGTGTTTGTATATAAACATATACTATTGTGTGTGTGTGTGTGTGTGTGTGTGTATGTATGTATGTATGTATGTGCATGTACGTGTGTGTGTTATACACCAATAACCATGTGAGTTTTTTCGGTCCGTGAAGATATCAAATTTACATATATACGTACGAACGTTGGCGCGAGCGCATGTATCTCTCTGTGAGTGTGTGTGTGTGTGTGTTGTATCATATATAAAACGTACGTATGCACACGTATACGAATCATCTGTCGCCTTTCGGAAATTGATCGATAGCTTGCCTTTTTGTGTCCAAACTTGGAAATATGTATGTATGAGATGCTCGCGGAAAAACGAAACGGAAAGAAGTTTGCTTTACGAAAGAAATGGAGGAAGAGAGAGAGAGAGGGAGAGAGGGAGAGAGAGAGAGAGAGAGAGAGAGAGAGAGAGAGAGAGATAAAGAGAGATGTAATACAATAAAAGATAAAAGATACACGTTTCGTTTTATGGCTTGTATTTCTTCTAACCATCCACCCTTTATCGTTTGTTCGTGCATTGAAAATTCTCTCGATATTTCGAGAGAACTTTCTATGACGTCCATGATGCGTTACGTTATCATGTAAATCCAAAAGAGAAAGTAGAAAGATTTCGTAATTTTTCTCGACGTGCCTTTGAAACGCGTTTGAAAATTTTCAAAGCTTTCTCATCCATCCATCCATCTCTATATCACCCCTCTCTCTCTCTCTCTCTCTCTCTCTCTCTCTCTCTCCTCCCCCCTCTCTCCCTCTATATATATATATATATATATATATATATATATATATATATATATATATATATACATTTTATTTTTGTTTTCTTTGATCTTTTTAATGAACGCGGTGCATCGAATGTCCGAGGTTTCACCTGTAGTCAATGGCTCGAATTACTTATTCCTCTCATTTTGTATTCTCTAATGTTGTTTGCGTTTCTCGCATGAGTTTTCCATATTTTCAATACCGATGCACAATCATACAAATAAGCATATATATATATATATAGAGAGAGAGAGAGAGAGAAACGCGTTAGCGAGATCACGAGTTCGAGTCGCGTGAGCGAAAATCGCTTCGACCGAGACCAATTCCCTTTTCGGTTCCGTTCGAAAAGAGGGTGGACTGTACGCTCGTTCATTTATTTATTTCCTGATTTATTTACTTCCTTTGGAGCGACCGTACGCAAACATGCATCTATGTGTTATATATATATATATATATATACATATATATATATATATTGTATGTATATATGTACGTAGGATCGATCGATCGCATACTCGAAAAATTCGTTTTCTCTGCTCGTATCTTGCCAAGACACGTCCCAAGACGCTCTCCAATTTCTCTCGATGTGAACGTACCTTCTTTTCTCTCTCTCTCTCTCTCTCTCTCTCTCTCTCTCTCTCTCTCTCTCTATCTCTCTCTTTCTCACTCGAGCGGCTTTTCGACGAACTATAAAAACGAAACGTAAGATCGATCGTTGACGTCCACCTAACATTAAATATCCCTATATCCTTAAATCCTCCGTGAAGCGCAAAAGGATTTTATATTATACGCGCCGATGAATTCGTTTGCAGAAGAGATCCCACAACGTATTATTTTATTTCGAAAAGCCTCACGTACACACACATATATATATATATATATATATATATATATATATATATATATCTCGTTACCTACGAGAAACACCGACGGATCTACGATCGATTTCTTCGGTGTTCGCAAATCGAATGTAAAATTATGATCGACGATGTTCCCAGCCACGAAACCCGATGCTTCGTAAAAATCCTATGGGTATTATTCTTTTGCGAAACGATGGTAATTTCTAATCGAACGAACCGACTACCATCATGAATATTTTACGATCGTCCGAGCCCGTCTACGAAGACGTCGATTTCGAAGGGCAGCAACAACATCTTCCAAGGGTTTACGAGTATCGGGAGCGTTTGTTTAACGCCAGATAACATTACTTCCCCTGCAAATCCTAACGTTCTCCGAATGGAATAAATTTGAATCGATAATAACAAACCAACGAGATTTTTCTAACATTCCCTCGAATCGAGTTTCGTTTAAGCTCTTGGAATTAATCTACACTATCGTAAATCAAAGTTCGAGTCGATCGCGATGCGACGAAGATTCCAACCATTTAACTTAAAACTAATAAATCGATGATTAATCCGTACGTCTTTTACGATCAGGAATTATTATCGTTACGTTACGATTCGATCGTAATATCATTTGGGATATTTAATTAACCCGTTTATCATCCTACATTCATAATTAGTTCCGAGGGATCAAGTGCGCGGTTTATCGACACAGGATTACGACGTTATTTTCATCCTTTTGTCGTCCCGTTACGTTTATTATCATCCGAATCGATGATACTTATCGCAACCGTGCACGGCTAACTGGCTTTACTCTCAATCCCACTGTAACGGTCTAGAACAGAAGGTGAAAGCTTACTACCGCAACGTTTATCTGGAACGCGATCCTTCATTCCGTCGAGCAGAGCTTTTCCGCGTTCCCGAATGGGATGTAAATCCGTCGATGTGTCCGAATAGACTAATGAAATGAGAATACGTTTCTAACGCGAGACATTTGCCCTCGGTTACGAAAGATTTGTATTTACGCATTCTCTCTCTCTCTCTCTCTCTTTATCTTTCTTCCTTCTTCTATTCTTTTTCCAATATTACGCACCGTTCAATTAGCTCACATAATATTTGTATATCTTAACTTTACGATTGTTTCACGGTAACAATTGAAAATTGATAGACAATTATATTTATATATATCTCATCCTTAATCGTACATCGTAGTACGACGATGACGATTAAACAATTTAACAGAATGGCAATAATATTCGAGACGCGTCAGCCGTAATATTCAAGAGCAATCTTCAAACACGACTTTCAATCGTACCTTCGATGATCTTCGATCGAAGTTAAGAGCGACTTCCCGCGATTCCAAGCGGTGCATCGAAATTCTTCCGGCTCGACGAGCACATCCCGAACGAACGAACGAACGAACGAGCGTGCGTGCGAATCGCGGAGAAGGTTCGTCGCTTTTCAACGAAACGAAATTCACCGAAGAAGCGTTAACGTAACGCGAAATTCAGTGCCACCGGCAACAGAGTAGCCGTACACTCCCGGCTATGCGTCGTACATCCCCCACTATTATCTATCTCTCTATTATCCTTGATGGCTCTCTCTCTCTTTCACTGTTTCGATGATGCTCGTCGAATTTCCTTCCGAGAATCTTCACTTTCTCAAAGGGAACGACAAAGATAAAAAGCACATTTCCCGAAATCGTTCTCGTAGACGAACGATTAATCGTACGGTACGATCCACGACCCATCGACTTCTTCCTCGTATCCGTTGGATTTTCACTGTATTCCGTTTGGTCGCTCCAAATATTTTCACTTCACGAATACGCATTCATACTTATATATATATATAAACTAAATATAAATATACTTTTTCGTAGGAAAAACTCGATGCACTTTATACTACATTACTACATCGTAGTATCACCTAGCGATTCTCTTTTCATTTACCCTTATATTTTCAACTCTCTCTTTCTCTTTCTCTCTTACTCTCCGTCACTCCTTAAAATTACATATTCAATCGAACTAGACGATTATCCCCTATCGCGAGATTACGCGCTACGATAACGATACGATTGCACGTTCGCGAGGAGAGAAAGAAAAAAAAAAATACCATCGACGAGATTCGAAAGCCTTTGGTAGCTTCGAGCGAAAGCTCGCGTCGCGGATGGCCGATGCCGACTACGAAAGCGGCTCGAGGACGCGCCGTTTCTCGCGTCCATGCGCCCGCCGGCTTACCTGGGCGCAAGCGCACTCGCTTTCGACTCGCGGACTCGAATCAGGTGCGAGTGCACGCGACCGTTTTTCTTATACCACCTCTACTCGTTTTACTCCTCCGCACTCACCACCACCCTCAAATAACCTCTCTCTCTCTCTCTCTCTCTAACCACCCTCCCTCTTTCCCTTTTACGCAAACCCTACCCACTCGTCCCTTCTTACCGTCTAATCCTCAATCCTCGACTCTGAACCCCCCTTCCCAACCCCTAAAACTGACTACTGATTCCGTATAAAGCTTGCGACCTTATTACCGCCTCTCGCCAACTTCCATTTCAACGTTCATCCTTATTGTTACCGATCTCTCCCACGACCATGTATATATGTATATATGTACATATATACGTATGCGTCCTAACCAATCTCCCACGTCGTCCTCCCTTTCCTTTCGTCGTCTCAACGCCGACGGTCACGACCACCGCTGCCACTGTCACCTTTATCGTACTTACCTTTCCCGTAATCTTACGATAATACGCTTAAACTCGCATTTAAATGCACCCAAAATTTCCTCTCTCCTCTCGCTCTTCTCGTTACACCACTATCACCCCTCCCCCCTACCCCCCTACCCACCCCCCTTACCCTTTGACTTTTATTATCTTAGTTACGAAGACGGGTAAATCGTAATATGTCGTTTTAGAAATTTTAGGATGTTTGGATGTATCGGCCGAATTTACGTATGTATATATATATATATATATATTATATATTATATCGAGAGAAATGTTTTCGCGAACGTTAATCCGTATTATGTCGTTACGCCCGGAGAGAATAAACGTTCGTAGTATGTACAATTTTATCGCCTGGATACGCTTTTAACCACACACACACACACATATATATACATACAGTTAAACAAAAGAGTTTAGATAAACTTTAACTGCGCATATTGAAATTTCATTCACAATTCCTACTTTTCCATTTGTTGCGTTATTTCATTCTCCAAAGTAACGAATTATGGTTTACAGAGCGATACAATTAGTAGAGGGGAAGAAAAAAAAATATTTAACTCGAAATTACAGTCGTTAGGAAATTTCGTTGATTAATTGCGTTATAGTTTTTTCGGAATACAGAAAGAAAAAAGAGTGAGAGAGACACAGAGAGAGAGAGAGAGAGAGAGAGACAGAGAGACAGACAGAGAGACAGAATGAAAGAAACAAAGAGAGAGAGAGAGAGAGAGAGAGACAAACGGGCAGACAGACGTGCGATCGCATTTACGAAAGCTTCTGTAAATCGGGCTGGTAAAGACGCACCTCTCTACGTACCAAAGTTTCGAAAGACAGAGCCGTGAAATACTCTCGGCAACGGATAATTCCATTGTTGCTTCGAAGCGCGTGCTTTACCAACTTGTACGTGACCCGAAGTCGCATAAATTCGTTTCCGATTCGAGGAGCCTCAGAGCTCCAGTTCCACCAGCGGCACCTTCTCAGGATCCTGATCCAAACTTCACTTCCAATTCGAAGCCACAGCGAAGAAGAGAGCTCCTAGCGTCGTACCGGCGTCGTACGTACCATCCTTATGACTAATCGTCGTACCAACGTTCGATAGATAGATAGATCACGATAAACACGATCCGTTTTAATATACAATAAAAGATTTACGCCGACAAACAAATCCTGGAAGTACTCTTGCACGCGTACGTGTGTTGGTTTTGTTTTCTTTTTTCAACAACCGACAAGGTCGTATCTCGATCGAGGGACGTATTAACGGATAAACATATTGAATGTTTATCGGGCTGTCTGTAAAGCGTTCAACAACGTGTATACATTGTCATTGATAAGCGATTGTTGTAACGTAATTCTTAAAAAAAAAAATATTTATATATATATATGATAATAATCCGTATGCCATGTAGATAATAAGAAATGACTTTGAAAGGACAAGAGGACGACGATACGCCGAATGGTATGAGAATGAATGCGCGCGTGCGCAAGAGGAACAAAATAGAGAGAGAGAGAGAGAGAGAGAGAGAGAGAGAGAGAGAGAGAGAGAAAGAGAGAGAGAGAGATAGATAGAGAAAGAGAGAAAGAGCCTTATGAATGTAAAATAGGCGAGAAACTTGCCAGGAACGCAATGGTATCGCGTCACGGCAGTTGGTAATATAAATACATATTAATTCTACGCGTTCTATCGTTTTACACGAAGAAAAATTACACGACGTAGTGGATGCAATTTCTTCGTAAAATTTTTCCTCTTCTTTCCTTTTCCTTTTCCTTTCCTTCCCTTCCATTAAATATTCCCTTTTCACGTATAGAAGAGAACAGGAGTAGGTAGATAGATTATATTTATGAAAATTATTTCAGGGTCTTTAGTTTTCTCTCTCTTTCTTTCTCTCTCGTAAATTTACTGCAGTTTCTCACATGCTGAAGGTGATGTAACGAGCCATTTCGTTTGTTACGCCGCGCCGACGATAACCATAATCGTTAAGGTTTATGCGCTTCCACCGGGCGCGTAGGTACGTAAATGCAAGACAAAATGAAATTTCGCGAACGATTAAGGCGCATTGTTGTTACACCCCCCGGCCCCCACCCCCCACCCCTCTCTCCCGACGACGAGGAGGTTGGGCCCTTACGTTCCCATTATTATTTGCGCAACTTGTTCCGCTCGACTGGCACGCGTGCTGATGATACTACGAGAAAATAGGAAAGAAATTTTCTGGGGAGGGAGAAAGAAGAAAGAAAAAGAAATTAACGAACGACTGCGCGCGAACGTTCAATGAAATCAAAAAAAGAAAAAAAAGGAAAAAAAAAAGAAAAAAAGAAAGAAGAAAGAAAGAAAAGAAAAGAACGAAAATCCGATCTCTTTCTCCTCTTTGTCGCATTTCGAATACCGTAACGATTCTTTTACGAGCCACGGAGACGTATTACTTGATGATAAATTGTCAAATACAATTGAAGGATTTAATCGAGAGCGCTGACAATGAGAACTCGTTTGGGTACCTAATGTTAATCGAAAGAAAAGCGCGACGAGCAGGGTGAGTATGGGGAAGGGGGCCTCGCAAAGAAAAGACGTTTTCATCGGGGGTCGCGAGAAAATTTCGCTAAGGTCGGCGGTTATAATGCGAGAGAGAGAGAGAGAGAGAGAGAGAGAGAGAGAGAGAGAGAGAGAGAGCTCGGAAGATCGAAATTAAGGTTAAAGCCGCATTTGTTCCGCGGAGTTCGTTTTTCCCGCTTACGAAGCTGCACCACGTTAAGAGCCACGACGTCGTATGACGTAGACAGGGGAGGGAGGATGATAAAAGTAGGAGGGACGCCGTCGTTCGAATGGCCGACGAAATTTATTTTCAACGAAAATCGACGATCTCGGAAAAGATTCGCGAACATGGAGGGTGTTTTCTTTTCTTTTTCTTTTCTTTTTTTTTTTTTTTTAATTTTCCTTATTTCTAACAGGATCTCATTCGAAAGCTCGAAAGTACTCTCTCTATCTCTCTCTTTCGAAACGTTTAAGATCTAAAGAATTGTTACTTCTGGTAATTCCGGTAATTTTATAACTCTTCGTAGGATTTATATAACGTGTACGAAGAAAAGGAAATTAATGATCAAATAATTGCATAGCTCGTAACGCGCGTTGAATATAAAATAATTACGGAGTGACTCGTACCTGATGCGGTAAAAAACAATTTCTGCATTATCCTCATATTCGTTCTTATACGTTATTATTCATTATTATTGAAGATTTGCGGTACAAACATCGAACTATTTATTTGATTTCGATTAATGATAATTATTATCAATTCATATTTATCCTTATTTGCGGGATTCGGACAGGGTATACCCCTTTGGGTGTATAGTTTCGATCGATCGATCTATTCTTCGGAGAAATATGATCTGACAACATGGAATTTTTTTTTTTTGTTTCTTTGCTTTTTCTCTTCTTCGTTGCTTTCGTCAGATGTACCATCATTTTTATTGGATAAAGAAAAAATAAAAAATTTCTGTCACACACTAACTTGATTGTCAGGTTACGTGTGAAAGGTGTATTACTTATGCAAGCTTATACACCACCGGTACAATAAGCGCATAAGGGAAACAGTGTTTCCCCATTGCTCTTGTATAGTTCATATTTTGTTCATACCTGTCGCTGAAGTCGCATACGATATTACGAACGAAAGGTGGTGAACAGCCTTAAAATCGTGCTTATCTCGCCAAATGAATAATTCATCGTTTCAATTTAGCCTCGCGCGAAATTTCACCGGTCAATGGTAAAAAGAAGATAAGAAGAAGAAAGATAGAGAGAGAGAGAGAGAGAGAAGGAGAGAGAGAGAGAGAGAGAGAGAGAAAGGAAAGCAAAAAAAGATTAACACAACACAATGGGGGTATGAGGATCGCCATTAAACGTCCGTAAGGAAGATACTCTACGAGAATGGAGGTTCTCCATTTCCACGAGTATCATCATCTAAATATATTTTCGAAGATATCGAGCTACTCCGAGGGATAAGTATAATATTATTATATGTCGTATCACGGGTACATAACTCTAAGGTGTTCCTCCGAGAATCTAAATCATTTTTCCTTTGAAAATTTCCGAGAGATAGAGATAGAGATAGAGATAGAGATAGAGAGAGAAAGAGAGAGAGAGAGAGAGAGAACCGGGAAACACGATAAATTTTCGAGTTTTACAATGATTTCGCGCGGGACATTTTACAGTCTATAAAGAGAAAAGGAACGCGTTTGCGTTCTCGTTATTGTCGAGGGAACAAGACGATGCCGTTATCTCCGGTCGCATTATACCACCGATCGTATTTTCGATTTTATGAGAAGGGGTAAACTCGTGTACGTGTCTCTGCGTGTGTGCGAAGGGGTGGGTTGGGTGTCTACGGGGAACGGGGATTAGAAAGTAAGATCTCGAAGGGGTGGTGCCGTTTCGAGAGAATTCTAAGGTGACAACTCTCTCTCGTACATCCCTCTTTTATTTTTTTTTTTTTTTTTAACTATTCTCTTAGATGTCTGAGTTAAGAATAAGATTTGTATTACTTAACATCGAATAAATAATACATATACATACTTTAACGTCTTGCGGAATAATGGTATCGACCAACCAACCTACCTACCTACCTACCTACCTACCTACCTACCTACCTACCACCCTCCCAGTTTCTATCTCGTCGCATAACCTTGACTAGTCGTCAGACACCAAGGAAAATCCTCTTTCTCTTGAAGCTTTCTAGCCTGTCTGCATTACCACCACCACCACCACCACCACCACCACCACCACCATCACCACCACCGCCTCCACCATCACCACCCGCCACCATCACCACCACCACCCTTTACTTCCTTCTCGTCGACTGCTGGCACCCCTGCACTTTCGCCACTTCGAGCGACGTGCTTGCTTCTGTTACCGTTTCTGGGTACCTCGTACAAGATAGAAAGAGAGAGAAAGATATATATATATATATATAGATAGATAGATAGATAGTTAGATAGAGAGAGAGAGAGAGAGAGAGAGAGAGAGAGAGAGAGAAAGATAGAGCGAGATAGAAACGTGCTCTCGAAAGAGGCCGAGGAACGAAGGATCTTTCCTAGTTACGGGAGTTAATATTTATCGAGACTCTCTGTAATCTTCCATCGTAGTCGAGTCTGAGAAGGTCTCTCTCTCTCTCTCTCTCTCTCTCTCTATCTCTATCTCTATCTTTATCTCTCTCTCTCTCGCTTCCACGACTGTCGGCGTCACTCCTTTATCCCCTTACCACCTTTAACAACCTAACTCAACCTGGCCTTGCCCATCCACCCCCACTTCTTCTCCTTCTCCTCCTCGCCCGCCACTGCCCACCCCCTCCCCGTTACCGAAAAGGAGGAAAAATAATTAAAGTAAAGTAACTTTGAACCGGCCATCTTCGACTTTTACAAGATACGTACCTACTTCCTGTTCTTTAGCCCGAGGGGATATTCGAAGGTACACCGATGGAAAGTTAAATCCTTTCGCGAACGTTCTGGATGTCCACCGATGAGATTTCGAAAAAAAAAGAGAGAGAGAGAGAGAGAGAGAAAGGAGAAAGAATAAAGAAGAAAGAAGAAAGAAGAAAGAAAATAGAGAATTTAGAAATTCAAACGAATTCTTAACGAGATAAGGGAATAAAACGAATGATCTTTATGCACTTTAAGGTAAAAAAGAAAAAGAGAGAGAGAGAGAGAGAGAGAAGGACGCGCAATATCCTTTCCACTTATTATATCTCATTTCGAGAGAAACCAGAGGGTAACGAATGAAATAAAGAAATGAAAACGTGGAGAGGATGCAGGAATTCTGGATGAAGGTGGTGTCGCTCTTAAGATCGCGATACTTTTGCGCCAATGTGAAACATATTTTCGCGATATAACGCGGACGATATACCCGCTCGCGTGCGCACGAGAGAGAGAGAGAGAGAGAGAGAGAGTAGATATTTCTTTCGCCTTGCAACTCGATCTAAGAGTTTTATATTCTTTAATGTCACGAAAGAAAGGAGGTTCCCTGCAAAAGAGGGACTGCGTCGCCGGGACGGCCAGG
>OU426863.1:7173009-7175509 GCA_911387685.1 Dolichovespula media | reverse complement strand
TGCATATCACGTGAGTGACGTTGAAATTATTCTACGTGTGCATCCGCGCGAGAACGTGCACCGACTCGACCTCCTCAAATTCATCAAATTGCTATGCCGTTGAAAATTACTTCAACCCTTCTGCCCTGTTAATTCGATAGCCATTTCTTTGAAATTCATACATTTTCCTCTTATATCTTATTTCTTCGTTATCCTTTAGATTTGCTTTTCTTCTCTCGTATATATATACACACACACACACACACACATTTTTTTTTCAATTGTATAAATATAAATGAAAAGATATTTCATATTTTTAGACCAGAATATTCACGTTATATTATTAAGATAAATTTATGAAAGACAGAGAAAGTATATGTGTGTGTGTGTGTGTGTGTGTGTGTATCCGTAAGAGAAAGAGAGAAAGGAGATAGAACGAAATGTGCGTTAAAATCCAATGATGGCCCCTGTAGTTCGCTTGTCTCCTCGAGCGAATGAACTTTGTGATTAATCCTCGAGGTCTTAAGACTCATTACGCTTTAGACATATAGGATGTAGTATATTGAATCTTTGAAAGTGTGAACTTTTCACTTAAGGTTCACACTTGCATAACGTTCGATAGAAGCTGCATTCCATGGCTAAATCCTCTTATATTGTTCTTGCATCTTGCGTATATGTCTGTCTCTCTCTCTATATATATATGTGTGTGTGTGTGTGTGTGTGTGTGCGTGTGTGTGCATTCAAAGATCGTTAGAAGATTATAATGAATTCGTAGAAAATATTCGTGTAACAAGTAAAAATATTCTATTCTCTCTCTCTCTCTCTCTCTCTCTGTCTTTCTCTCTCGTTTCTTGGGATCCTCTCTCACGTAACAAATCGAGAGTGAAACATTTTTCGAGAGAGTCGAATTCGCAGGAAGGATGTCAGATGGAAGGAGACGGTAAACCACTAGAAAAGGACATACGGAAGGAAACCACAAGCGCATCGTACAGAGAGTTGGATGTTCTCGTTCCGTGACATGCAAATGATATGTGCACGTATGCAACCTGACAGGCTCTTCCCTATTGCAGTAGAACTCTAGTATCCGAAACAAGAGCAACGCCAATTGCTGGAAAGCGAATCTATATATTTATTTATATATGTGTATATATATATATATATATATATATATATATATATATATATATATATATAATCCGTCATTTTGATTTCGAGGAGTACTTCAGTTATTTTCGTTTATGGAACGAAGTTTATGGAAGGAAGGAGTTTATGGAACGATAAAAGTTAATGTTTGATTGTTACGATATATTTACAATTTCCTTCGATCAATCTGTCAAGTCTGCAATGTTTGACTTGTATAATATTTTTTTTTCCCCTCTCTTTCTCATTTTTATTTTTCTTTATTTTCTTCTTTTCTCGTCAACCTTCAAGTATTCACTTTAAAACAAATTGAACGTACCCGTATGTATTATTTTCTTTTTTGTTTTGTTTTGTTTTTTTCTTTTTGTTTCTTTTTTTTTGTTTTTCTTTTTAAGCACAACGAGAAAAATCCTTTTATAATCTGAATGGCAGCATGAAAGATTAGAGAACTCGTCAAGGATTTAATCGTGCTTAAATCGATGGAACGCCAACTCGGTTATTAAACGCAATTCCCTAGAAAGGATTTTCCACTGTGAAACGAAAGGATAACGATGTCGTAAATTATATCCGCGCGATTATATAAAGATAGATACGTACGTTCGTAGTCGGCGGGGTATAAAACAAGAACGAGAGAATACGCGTAGTCTCGCACAAAGCGTAATTCTCGTTTTAGGATCAAATCGGCAATTAAATCTGACAATTTGGCGATTGCATTGTTCGCGAAATTCCTGCGGGAAGGAAGAAACGTGGTACGAGAGACAGAGACGGAGACAGAGACAGAGACAGAGATAGGGAGAGAGAGAGAGAGAGAGAGAGAGAGAGAGAGAGAGAACCATACGTTTCTCACGTTGACTGCGTAGTCTGAAGAGTACAAGGGTGGTAGATGGGAAAATCAGTAAGTTTAGCCAACTTCATACGAAACGGAAATTCTCGTTTCTCTCCTCTCAGCTACAAAATCCAGTCGCCCGCGGACATGCTTCCTACTTAGAGCTCCTTCGCGTTCTCCAACCTCACCTAACCCACCCGCTCCCCCCCCTACCCCCTGCTAACGCGACTACCCGAGTACCAATGTTAATATTGCAGCTTCCGCGAAGGATATTCCAAAGGGTTGACGTCGTTATACTTTACGCGCGTAAAAAAAAAAAAAAAAAAAAAACGAAAAAAAAAAAGAAGTAATACAATTTTCGGAATATTACCAACGACGATCGGCCCCCGATGCGATTTCTTCCTTCGTCGACTTGTTCTTTTCTTTTTTTTTTCTGTTTTCAAACCTTCCTTTAAATATTTCGAACTGCTTGTTAACATCAAAGAAGAGATAAAATGCAATTTGTTTGAGAGGGAAGAAGGAAAGAAAGAGAGTAAGTAAGAAAGAAAGTAAAGA
>OU426863.1:7158009-7168009 GCA_911387685.1 Dolichovespula media | reverse complement strand
TGGAAATGAACGTCGAATTTGTAAGGATAATCTAACGAGAGGTCGGGCGTACGCGGTAGGTATTGTTGTTTTAAAAAAGAAAGAGACAACAAAAACGAGAAAGAGATAGAGAGAGAGAGAGAGAGAGAGAGAGAGAGAGAGAATTTCTAGGCACGAATTTGCGTTCGCAGAAAAGTTTCCCCTTTTTTCGGTGTATCCCCTTTTAAAAGGATCGCCACGTATTTCCCGTGTTCCGCGTAAGACGTAGTCAGAAAAGTTTACGCTCGAGTTCTCTTACTCTAATTTCCGTTATCCCTCCTGAAGGGATTAGAGAACGTGTTTAGCGAAATGGCGACGAACGGGGAGCCGGCCGAGAATGGCCAACCCAAACTTATTTTCTTTCTCCTTTAAAAGAGAAGGAATGCAAATTTTTAGTGACGTTAATCGCCTCGTTTTCTCCGTTCTCCCTTACCCTTACCCTCTCTCTCTCTCTCTCTCTCTCTCTCTCTCTTCCTCTCATTTTCTTTTTTCTTCTCGCTCTCTCTCTCTCTCTCTCTCTTTTTTCCTTTCACAAACGATTTCGGTTAAAAGGGATAAAAACGAAATTGAACGATATTCTCGGTTCCTGACCTTATAACTTTACCACTACTATCACCCTCACCAACACCGATAGAAAATCTTACCTGGATCACGACAAGGGTTGCACGTATAGTTCGAAAATGGTCGGGGATACCCCGTTTCCCCCTAACTCCCCTAGCCCCCTTCACCCACCCACACCCCCAATACCCCGCCTTCCCACCTCGACTCATTACTTTGAATTATTCGAATAATATTTCCCTGTCTAGAGGAGAAATCAATGCGTCTACCCCCGCGATGCATAATTCATACCATAGTATTAGACAGATCGAAGATTAATAGGCTCGATCGGATGCTCCTCTAATCGAGCACTTACCACCTACGACTTCGTTCGTCTCCCTCTCCCTCTCTCTCTCTCTCTCTCTCTCTCTCTAACTCTCTTTCTCTCTCTTCCTTTTTTTCTCTCTTTTCAACACACCTTTCTCGATCTTCTTACCCCGACTTCTATCGCACTCTTTTCCCTCTTCGGACAACGTGCTAGGTAGATTCAAAGAAATCGATAGGTCCCGTCTCGTAACGACCTCGAACGATTCCTCGAGCCAAGAGAGATCGTCGATTTCTCTCTCTCTCTCTCTCTCTCTCTCTCTCTCGCTCTCTTTCTCTCTTTATCTACCTTTCTCTTTCTTCTCTCTCTTTCGATGCTCCATGAGAAAAGTCTTCGCCAATCTCGTTCGTTTTCTCTCGGCATTGCGTAAAAAAGAAGAAGAAAAGAAAAAGGAAAAGAAATAGAAAAAGAAAATGAAGAGTAAAAGAAAGGAAAAGGAAAAGGAAGGAAGGAAGAAGGAAAAGAAATGGGGGAAAAAAGTTCTCGCAAAGATGAGAGGAGGACGACCGATCGAGACTTCACGTTGCTACGTTGACTTTCTCAACTTTTTAATATTAGTCCTTGTATTTTTTATCTCGATATTGGATATGAATTAATAGCCGAACGAGGGATATGCGATTGTCATACTGGGTCAAAGATAAATGTTACATTTCGAGATGATTTTTAAATTCGTGACCAAGTTCAACGTGACACGCGTAATGTAAATGAAGTTTGGTCAAAAGTCACGAAGAATTTTATATCGAACGAATATCGCCGTAACAGCCACCGTTTCGTTTCCCTATAGTCTAAATCCTGCGCCTGCCGAGCGCATTAATGCGTCCTGCTCGTTGGAATTCTCAACGCGATATCAATGCGAAGTCTTAATCGTATCCTAGCGCAAAATAGAACGAGCTCGATAACTTCATCCAGTCCGAGTCCGGAAATTAAATGACGTGAACAGATTGGAGACACGTTCCTCGAACGTCCTGATAAAAAGTAAGTACAAAGTGGCGAAACTGGGCTACGAGACGAGTCAACTGTTTTCGTATGTGTTATATATATGTGTATATATGTATATGTATATGTATATGTATATGTATATATATATATATATATATATATATATATATATATATATAAATATACACGATACTTTTATTGTATATTCTAAGATGTCGTCCCATTCCCGTTGTTCTAATCCCATTTCAATGGAAGTGGCAATTAACGAAAGGTCAGAAGTGGTCTGTTATCATCGGAGAGCGAAGATTTCACAAACATGCATCTCAAATTCAGCGTGTGTTATCCTATCTTCTTTTTTTTTTTGCATTCGCAGAGAGAAGATAAAGAGAAAGAGAGAGAGAGAGAGAGAGAAGAAAGGAAGAGATGATCGATTAGGAAAATTTTAAATATTAAACAGGTAGGTTCTCTTTTCATAAAGATTCCAATAAAAGAAAATAAAAACGAGAACGCTTTGATGATAACGACAGATATGCAGATTCCTCGAAGGTGGATAATTTCAACTGGTGTATAGTGGAAACGAAAGAGAGATAAAGAGAGAGAGAGAGAGAGAGAGAGGGAAAGAGAGAAAAGTGCATAATTTTCTCGTTTGCACGATATCAATGTGAAATCCGGTCAAACAGAATTGTCAGATAGTGTTAATCGATACGATTCGAGAATAAGTCGAGACACGAAATGGTACTCGAGGAGATAGTTATTTTTACTTCTGACGATGTTAACGTACAGATCTCAGTAGGTTAAAAAGCACTAAGATTAAGATACACACACACACACACAGGTGTGTGTGTATATATATATATATATATATATATATATATATATATATATAAATTTGGCTAACAATTAAGTAGCTTTTAGGAATGGTCAATTTAATAATTCGTCGTCTCGCTCTAATTCGAATGATCCGATTAATCGAATTAATATCGAATTATCCCAATTGCAGCGAAATAGTTTGGTGGATATCGCAACGACACGCGACCTCCCCCTGCCCACCCCCCTCCATCCCGCTTGATTAAAACGATGAAATGTAGAAACTAATAAACTCTAGAAATGTCTCTCTGCTCGATACTCGTCGATTTCATTATTTCTGAAATCAGCTATTTTAATTTGCCATGTTTAACGATCCACTCGACGTGACTGTGAAAAAACATCATAGATAGCGAGTAAGCTTGAACTTTTTGTTGTTATATTAATTATTCAAGATAATTTCAACCGAGCAATTAATTTAATGAAATTACTAGTTTCGAATGGAAAATCGTTTGCTCGTTATCTTCCCTATTATCTAATATCGATCGGATATCATGCACATTCCGGTTGTTTGGTTTTAAGAGCACAAATACCCGATTCGCGATGCCTCAATTCTCCAACTCTCTCTCTCTCTCTCTCTCTCTCTCTCTCTCTCTCTCTCTCTCTCTCTCTCTCTCTCATTCGTTCTTATCTGATTTATTTATTTATTCTGCGATATAAAGGAAATAATGAGAAGCAAAACGTAAAGAATACTTGGACGAAAGTTTTTCGTCTTTGGCACTTTTTCAAATGGAAATTCATTCGAGGGATATTTAAAAGTTCTTCAATAATGTAATGGGAAATAATAGAAAAGAAGAGATCTGTTCTAAGGATTAAATGAATCGATTAATCGATTCGGCATATTTATTTCATTAATTATAAGAGAAATAAAATAAATAAGTAGTTGGACTAATTGAATATACCGTATCGTATAATAACGCGAAATGTACTTTGCGAAGTGAACGGAGACGATAAATCGAACGAAACTTTTAACGCGAGGCGATACCTCTGTGTGTGTGCGTGTATATATATATATATATATATATATACACGTTATGTATATACACACTTATCCGAAGAGAAAAATTCACTCTAGATAAACTTTTCGTGAAGTTATTTTTAAATCTGCAATCGCGTTGGTAAACTCGAATTGAATTTACGAGTTAGGATTGAGATGCAGCGATTTTTATTATTTTTCTTTCTTTCTTCATTTCTGTCTCTCTCTCTCTCTCTCTCTTTAATTTTTTTTTATTTCTTTTTTCTTATCACGATACAAACGATCGCAGACGAAAGATCGAACGATTAAAAAGTTTGCAGGTAGAAAATAAAATTAAAAAAAAAAATAAAACGAATGAAAGAAAGGAAGGAAGGAAGGAAGGAAGGAAGGAAGGAGGAAATAAAGAAAGGAAAACGAAAAAAAAGAAAAGGATCGATAAATAGGAGGAAAACGGTCGAACGTTCAAGTCGGCATTTCCCTCGCGTGATCCTTTTTCCCCGGTTGGCTGCTGACGGATCTCGATTAAATATCGATACAAAAAAGGAATTTTTAATTTCCCGAAGGGCCGCGGAATCCGAGTGGCAGGGCTCGGTGGCGAGGTTTCACGGTGTTCCCAGGTGTCAGCCATGTGTCACGATACGTTGTACGAACAATGCGCACGGTAAAACGATCTCTATATCAATTTCGAACGAACTGTACCGACATTGGGCGACCTGTTCCCTTTCCCATATGCTGCTCCTTTCAACCCCTAAACCTACACTCACCCGGGATCTCTCTCTCTCTCTCTCTCTCCTCCTCTTTGTGAAAATCAGGTAGGACTTTACAAATTGTGATCGCTCGTTGCTAACTAACTTTGTACGCATGGTCAACGTCGTAACGAGCGATCGTTAATATCTCGAAAAGCAATCGAGATCGACGTTTCCCGTTCATCTTTCCTTCGTTAACGACGGGTTAGCACGGGGCGCCCTCCCCTCCCCTCCCCCTCCCCAGCCCACCTCAGCCCACCCGCCCTTTTACTCGGGGAAAATAAATAAGCGGAATGGTAACCGATCCGGACGGAGCTAAAACTCTAACTACGTACAACGAAGAGTGGAAGGGAATAAAAGATTAAAGAACCTTGAGTTAGTTACAATTAGACAAATTGAAAAAAAAGAAGAACACCGAAGAGAAAGAGAGAGAAAGAACGAGGGAGAGAGAGAGAGAGAGAGAGAGAAAGATGTAAGGAGGTTCTCGATGGGTGCTCCTTGTAGAAGAAAACTCTCAAGGATTCTTCTTTATCTCTCAGAGAAGAAGAAACAGGAAGTAAAAAAAAGGGAATATATTGCTTTGGGATATTTTGAAAAAAAAAAAAATCGGAATAAAAGGAGGAAGAAGAAGAAGAAGAAGAAGAAGAAGAAGAAGTTATCCAAAGAAATCCAACAAGTAGAGAAAGAAAGAGAGAGAGAGAGAGAGAGAGAGAGAGAGAGAGAGAGGGAGGGAGGGAGGGAGGGAGGGAGGGAGAGGCAAATAGACAGACAGACATAGAGAAAGAAAGAGAGAGAGAGAGACATAGAGATATAGTGAGAAATAGAAGAAGAAGAAGAAGAAGAAAAAACAGAGAGTTTTAGAATAGCACGTTCCCGATCATTCTCCCTTTACTTTTCCATCCCATTTCCAGGGCCTGGGCTCTTGTTCCTTTGCCGTACGCTCAAGGAATCCTCCGACAACGCTACGCAGACGAGAAAGGAAAGGAAAGGAAAGGAAAGGAAAGGAAAGGAAAGGAAGAGGGAGGGGGTAGGTGAGGAGGTGAGGAGGAGCAAAAGCGAGAGATAGAAGAAAAGCGTAAAGAGACGAATGGCCAGGAACGAACGAGTGTGACTGTTAGGAGGAGGGAGGAGGAAGAAGAGAGTTACTGGCAAAAGGAGGATGAGAAAGAGATGGAGGAGGGATGGGTGGTGGGATAGGTGGTGAAGGGGTACGAGGGGAGGTGGGTGGATGGCGTATAATGGCGAGTATTACGAGCACTTAGTCACTTTTGTGCTACGGCCGCCATTGTGCCGGAACAAAAGATGGCGAATCCCCTGGAGCGATTCGACTGTCCCGCTCGCGCTCTAAGCGCAGCACACAGAGTAGTAGTGTCGTGTCGTTGGTGCTCGAATAACCATGAGACGACTAGAAGGGCAAAATTAAGCCGAGCGTGCTCTCGGTCTCCCCGGTATATCCGTACGCTTGCGCTACCCTACCCGCGGCACACGCCTTCTTCCGATACGCGTTCTTCTCTGCACACACACACACACACACACACACACACAGCACGCACTCTCTGTACCAGTATTTCCTTTGTTATTTCTCTTTCCATTCCTTTTCCTTTCTTTTACAATTTCGAGTTTAACGGCACGCCGCGCCATTTCTTTCTTTTGGCCGTAGAGGAAGCAAGATAAGTTGCTTCCAAGTATCAGCAACGATATCCCACCTTCTCCTCCACCACCTCCTCCTCCTCCTTCTCATCCTACTACTACTCCTACTCTTATGATCATTGGCTTTTGTCTCGGCACAACGACGGCCAAGTAAAACACAGAGACGACCGCCCGAGTAGCCTTTCTTCTTCGCTTTCCCTCAAGGGCATCAGGCGCTAACTTTCTCTGCCCTTTTCTTCGACTCTATCAAGCCTCACCGACTTTGCCCACCTCGTTACGCGACTTCTTACTCCTGAAATTACAATTCTACGACCGATATTCTTTCTATCCTAGAATACCTCCAGACTACACTCTCTCTCTCTCTCTCTCTCTCTCTCTCTCTATCTATCTGTACCGCTGGATTATCGAAGCTTATCAGAGGGTTGGAAGATGTTGCTCGCTTTTGTATACCCCGAGCCCTTTGTGCTTTCCACCGTACCACCACTCTGGCTTGTTCATTTGTCAAGTTTCTCTCTCTCTCTCTCTCTCTCTCTCTCTCTCTCTCTCTCCCTTATACTGATGCGCGTTGACTCGTCGTCGGTTCAACGTAGAACAGGGCGTGCTTTTCAACAACGCGAATACCTACGAAAAATTGCGTTTCCGCGACGCTCGGTTTGATAATGAAAACGTCGTCTTAGGAAATGAGACTTTCGCCGACTGTACGTCTACGAATAATTTTCACCTTCTTTGACGTGAATAAGTCATATTTCGAAAGCAGAAAAGATAAAAAAAGAAAAAAAATAAATATGTGTGTGTGTGTGCGTGCGTGCGCTCGTCTATGTGTGTAAGCACGTAAAAAGTAAAATGGTCCCTGTGAGAAAAGAAGTAGATACGCGATGGGCTGCTGCTGCTGCTGCTGCTGCCTCGACGGGGTAGTATTCAGTCTCGCGAGTTCTCCTTTCATCTCCAACATCAAAAGACAATGGCCCCCCCCCCCCCACCCAAAATTATGGAAATTTTTTCGAAGAATTTCGCGAAATCGACGTTACGCCGTATTCTTTGTCTTCGCGAGCTATGTAACGGTGTATATGTACCTGGAGAATCGAAGAAAACGACGTCGGATAAGAGTAAAGAAGGCGAATAGGGGATGAAAAGTTATTTCAGTCACGATTCTCGCCCGTCTTCGATGTTTCCCATTTTATATATATATATATATATATATATATATATATATATATATATACTTCGTTTTATCATTTTACGTTTCCCTTTTTCCGAGAAGAGAAAAAAAAAGACAAGAAAAAGCAAAAGAAAAAGAAAGAGGTAAGAGGGATACCCTTGCGATCGTGAAATAATAATTTGTTCTAAACCATAGATGGGATCATTTTCTTTTTCCTTTTTTATTTCTCTCTCTCTCTCTCTCTCTCTCTCTCTCTCTCCCTCTCCTCCTTCTTCCTTTTCTTTTGGGTTCGTCCTTTTTTTTTCTTTTTCTTTGTTCTTTTGACAAGAAGATCGTTCGACGGAACGTTAACAAACGGTTAAGGGCATTACGTTTGTAGCATCAATACTCTCCTTCGGAATTCGTAGTTCCGTATCTAACGCGTGTTAGATCGTGCGAATGCGATTGAGAGACGATGATCGGGGGCCGTATGTATTAACGATCATCAAGATCGTGCTGCTGTCTGTAACCTAACTCGATTTCGATTCCTGTTGAATCAAAGTCGGCCCTGATTAAGCCCGTTCAGAGCCTACCAGGCGCGTTTCATTTGCATCATGCCACACAGGTTATCATCATCCCTTTGTAAGCCTTTGAATAGTCGAACGGGAAGTGAAATCTGTCCGACCAAGACCTTCCTGTAACTACTGCGAAACGTATATACACGCGCGTATATTCAGAGATATCGTGGTATCTTCTTCTCTTAACTGGAGAGAGGAACGGGGGGAGGAGGAGGAGGAGGAGGGAAAACTTATGGCATACTCATGCAATATATCATCATCAAAGATTTCCGATTAGTAACGATTAAAACGAACAATACCGTACGATAAAACGCTTTGCTATGATATATCATTTCAATTATTACCATCTTAAATTTCGTACGTTTCATATCCATCGAATCTCCAATACATGCATACACGCATACATACATATATACTATATACATACATTGATATACGTACGTACGTACGTACCATCCTTTCCCTTTTCGTGAATCCGCATAGACGTTAGAATGCAACAACAAATATTTTATATGGATGGAAAAGGAAATCGAATTGAAAGAAATCTACGGAAATGAGATTATCCATTGGTCCTTGTTCACATTTTCCTCGACGATAGATCGTAGAACAATGGACAAAGGAAACAACATCATTGAGGTAGAAGAGCCACTTGATTCACCTCGAGAAAGCACGCTATATTGAACGGGAATAGGACGTTTGCTTTGGAAATAGAGAGAAAGAGACAGAGAGATGGAAAGAGAGAGAGAGAGAGAGAGAGAGAGAGAGAGAGAAAGAACTCGAGTCCACCAGTGGCGTTTTATGGTTCTAGAAACAAACCTTACGACATTACGACCGCCATACGTGTTCTCTTCTGCGTTGATTCTTCTCTCTCTCTCTCTCTCTCTCTCTCTCTCTCTCTCTCTCTCTCTCTTGTTCATTCCTCTTACTATGTTTCCCTCGTTCGCGTGCTCTTTCAAGCCTGGCCGAACAGAAGTACGATAATGCCGTTTATCCGGGCGTGAGAAGTCGAATTGAGGGAGAAGTAGTAGGAGAGGTCGAGGATCAGGCAGCAGGCAATTGGTGCAGTCTACGTAACATAACGTTGGCTCGCGCTCGCACAGCTGTTGGAAATTGCGGGTTCTAACAATCGCTTCTGCTTACCTGCCAGAGACCGCACTCTGTAACCACACACATCCACACACTCACACACACACACACACACACACGCGCGCGTATACACGCACGTACGGAGACGAGAGCGACCCCTACGATGCATTGTGCGTATTTGACCGACGTCGGCTCATAAACGAAGCGAATCCCTTTCTTCGTCGTCGAATAAGAAGAAAAATGTTAGCCGCGCGATAATGATCGACTCGTGAAATCGAGTCTCGAACTACTACTCGAGAGATATACCTTAGAAAAGGGTGGTTGGTTATGAAAAGCGAGGAGATACCTTCTATATCGCACCCTTGCAATTTCAAAGAGAGTCTCTCGTTTATTGTATTTTCTTTCAATCGAAATCAAATTCTATTTCCACCGATTCCCCCACGGTACGAAATATTATATTTTGATATAAAATAAACTTTGCTTTCTCTTCTTTTCGTTTCTCTCTCCTCCTTTTTTTTTTTCTTCTTCTTCTTCTTCTTCTTCTTTGGTGTAATTTGTTTTCCCTTTCTCTCTCTCTCTCTCTCTCTCTCTCTTTTTTGTTCGGCAGTACAGTATCGATGAATACTTTTTCTTTTCTCTTCTGTTCTTTCCCTTTCTCTCTCTCTCTCTCTCTCTCTCTCTTTTTTCCTCGCTCCTCATTGATTCTCTCTCGCTCTTTCACGTCCATTCTTCTTCATTATTTCCTTTCCTTTTCCTCCTTCTATGTTTTTTTTCTTTTTTTGCTTTTGCCTGTTTTTCATTTTTCTTTCTTTTCTTGTTCTTTTTCTTTTTTTTTTTTTTTAACAGCGGCATATCGGAAACAAAGAGAAACGCGAAAATATACAGCGTGAAATTGCGGAAACGGGAATACGTAAAGGGTGGAAGGGAGAATTGCATCGAATGTGCTGGCTAAATAAGAGTGGCCTGGGTTTCATTGTCGCGAGGAGACGCAAGGGTTGGCGCGGTTTGTCTTTCCTACTTTCTATTATATTTTTTGTACCTTTTTAACTCGACCGTTAATTGCGGAATAAAAGTGCGCGACCG
>OU426863.1:7123009-7153009 GCA_911387685.1 Dolichovespula media | reverse complement strand
TATACGCTATCAGAAATCTATCGTAACCCATCGATAAAGAGAAACAATACTTTGTTTCCTCAATACAATACTCTTCATTTATATTTCTCGATGTATGAAATAAAATATATTTCATACCGATCGAATTTAAACGTACATTTTGTTTTTTTTTCTTTTTTCTTTTTTTCAACGGACAGTTCTTCTTTATCGTACTTACGTACCCTACGTAGGAATTTGTAAAAATAAGAAGATTCCATTTCGATTTCGTTAACCTTGACAGAGGATTAAAAGAACATCACGAAAGGACACGTTAGTTCTTCTACATGTAGGGCGGTGGATACTGGAGTCAAGTTCGCGTGACTGCACGAACTTCGAGGATAGAAAAAAAAAGGTTTCTTAGATTCGTAAATCGAATTAAGATATCAAACGGCACGACACCCTCCCCTCCCCCCCGTTTCTCTCGATCACCCCACCTCCCCGTTCGATCGGTTTGATATAAAAGGGAGGACTTACTTTGGTACGGGTCAAGTGAGTTGCGGAACGTGCTGTCAACTTATCGCACCGCGTCTCACTTCAATTCAGATTCTAAAGGACGTAGAAAACAAAGTAGAAGTTTATTTTACATCCCAACTTGACGTAAGCAAAACCAACACAAATACGATCCCACGAAATGTTCGGTCTCTCTCTCTCTCTCTCTCTCTCTCTCTCTCTCTCTCTCTCTCTCTCATTTTTTTTTATCGTAAGAGAGGATACAAAAAAAGAAAAGAGAAGAAAATCGAAATAGTAATTTAAAAAGTGAGAGAGAAAAAATCGTTCGTTAAAATCTCACAGTTGGTCTCTTCGTTCTCCACGACAGATATCTATTCAAGGTCCTAAGGGTTGAAACCTTTTGGACGTGGATAGGACGCGTCAAGACGACTCTTCTTCGTTCAGACATCTCGTTTATCTCGGAAGATCCGTTTTAACGATTCGTCAGTCTACCAACCAACGACGACGACACACCCTTGAAGAAGGATGCTGCTGCAAAACTATACCTTCGAGAATGGCCCTCAGCCTTTTGTCGGCGGAATGGGGTAGGTAAAACGCAACTCCTCCTTTTTCTTTCTTTCATTCTTTTTCTTTTTCTTTTTTTTCTTTTTTTCTTTTTTTCCTTCATAATCATTCGACATTGTTCCGAGGATGAAAGGAGAGAAATAATCCGACGAAGTAGACACAGGAAGCTTTCGTGCGTACACGAATCCCTTTTTTCCCTTTCTTTATATTTCTCTCTCTCTCTCTCTCTCTCTCTCTCTCTCTCTCTCTCTGTTTCCCTTCATTCACTATTGTGGGACTGTGGCAGGAGGATAATGATCGCGCGGAAGTGAAAAGAGACTAGAAGTATCGAAATGAAATAAATACGACTAAAAGTAATCGACGAATAATCGACGAGAAAATTATTATTATTATGCGTTGACGATCGAAAATGTTTTTTTTTTTTTTTTTTTTTTTCTTCCCCTAATATTAATCACATTCAAATACGTTACCTCGATCCTCTTACTATCCATTAACAACCTTTTACGAAGGTAATAGCAGTCGGTAAAAGAAGATCGATGAAAGCTCGGAGATGTCAAAAAAAAAAAAAAAAAAAAAAAAAAAGAAAATAATAAAAAAGAAAGAAAAAGGAGTTAAAATTCGCGTCCATCTAACTTTAATAACGACGACCCGGTACTTATCGAACTTTACTATGGCGATAAAAAGACGTTTCCTCGCCCCCCCCCCACCCCCACCCTCCCAAAGAATCCAATTTCGATGACTCGATCTTTTCTTGTTAAATCAGGGACGTCCAACAAATGCAAGAAAGGTTTTTGGGATGGAACATACCGCCGGAACACATGGGACTCGTACACATTCATTGGAGGGGCTTCCTCGCTCCTGGAAAATACTGGCACATTGGTCTCTCGCTTATTTATTTTATGCTATTTATCATGTCCGTCGTTGGAAATGGATGCGTCGTATGGATATTTACCACGTATGTCGATCGTAAACTCTGAATTATTATTAACTATTACTCATATATATTGCCCTTGCTTCCTCTTTTGTTTTCTCTTTTTTATCTTTTTTTTTTTTTTTTTTTTTTTTTCTTTCATTTTTCGAATAAATCCAATGGTATGTTCGACTTAACGCCATCTTTACGACGCGCACAGCAGCTCGTCGTTCACATCGTTTGATTGCCGAATTCATTGATAACTTTATCAAAAGTTATTAACGGTTGACATTTAAAAAATAATTTTAAGAAAATATATATATATATATATATATATATATATATATGTATCGAACGATCCGATGAAATGAAAATAAAACGAATAGATAGGAAAAGCTATATCGAAAATTGTTGCAGATCGAAAGCTCTGAGGACACCCTCGAACATGTTCATCGTCAACCTGGCTATATTCGATCTAACGATGGCGATAGAAATTCCACATTTCATAATAAATAGCTTCTTACAACGCATTTGGGGTTGGGAGATCGGTTGTGGTATATTTGCATTTTTGGGAAGTATCTCTGGTATTGGGCAGGCAATCTCTAATGTTGCCATTGCCTACGATCGTTACAGGTATATGATAATTTCTACCTAATCGACGTTAGATACGACGTTAGTTGATCTCCGCGTGTACTTTTTTTTTTTTGTAAGCGAGTCTTACAAAAGAAAAAAAAAAAGAAAAAAAAATTGTCGGATAACAATTAAAAGAAATTTTTTCTACGAACCGACAGAACAATATCATGTCCGATCGATGGTAGACTAAACGGATCGCAAGCCGGATTGATCGTGGCATTTACTTGGTTCTGGGCATTACCATTTTCAATTTTACCTCTGATAGAAGTTTGGGGAAAATTCGTACCAGGTAATGAACACAATTATTATTCGATCGACGATACCATCCATCGTTAGACGTTGTACCAAATTCGAAACTCGATAACATAATAATTCGATGATATTTCAGAGGGATACCTGACCACGTGCAGTTTCGATTTTCTATCGGATAACTCGGACACGCGGGTCTTCGTAGCCTCGATATTCCTCTGGTCTTACCTTCTACCACTGACCCTCATCGTTTATTTCTACTCGCAATTAATTAGATCCATTAGACAGCACGAGAAGATGCTACGCGATCAGGCCAAAAAGATGAACGTGAAATCATTGGTATCGAATCAGGATAAGGAACGTAGCGTCGAAGTCAGAATCGCCAAGGTGGCGTTCACGATTTTCTTCCTGTTTCTCTGCGCGTGGACGCCTTATGCAGTTGTCGCTGTTATCGGTGCCTTTGGGAATAGGTATGGAAAGTAACCTGAAAAAAAAAGAAATAAAAAAAAAATAATGCATAAGAATCCGTCGAATCTCCTCTATCGATGTTATCAATGCGAAATGTCACATAGTCAAATCGATAATCAAACGATTATTATTCCAGTGGCTTGTTGACACCTCACGTGGCCATGTTACCGGCAGTTTTCGCAAAATCGGTTTCTTGCATAGATCCATGGATTTATGCCATCAACCATCCAAGGTAATTTGTTTTCGTCATTTTTTATTTTTTTTTTTTTTTTCTTTCCTTTTTTTGAATCGTTCGATATCATTTATCAAACGACAATCAAAAGTAATAATATTTATCGATCGTAAAAAAAAGGTATCGCCAGGAATTACAAAAGCGATGCAAATGGATGGGAATACGAGAACCGGAACCGGTAGCAGACAATGTTTCAGCGCAGACCGAAAAACTTAAGACAGACGAAGCATAATTCTAATTCTATTGTGTGGTACTACATGGAAAATGAGAAAACTATGGGCATGGATGATCGATCGAATCGAATCGTCAATCCACCACCGATCCCGATATCGATCCTTCATCTCGTCTACGATTTCTTTAACCTGTCAATATATTATAAATAGAAATTATTACCAAAATAATCTGTGTAAAAATTGTTGTTGTTGTGATTATTATTATTATTATTATTATTATTATTATTATTATTATTATTATTATTATTATCATTATCATTACTATTATATGGTAGAACGTGACGGATACCTACAAACTCTAACCTATGGTTTCTTATATAAATTTGAATAAAGCAAGCATCAAATGGAGATATCATTTTTGTTTCTTTTTGTTTTTTTTTTTTTTTTAATTTCCTCTTCCTTCGGAATCGAAAGTGTACTTCCTTATCGTTCGCGATGAAGTTACGAGATCGCTTTTATCCTCCGTTAATCAATATTCCAGTCATTGTACCGACCGTCGACAAGTTTCTACCTCGTTGAAATTTCTCTCTCTCTTATCAGAGATGGCGATCGTTAGTCACGTGATCGTGGTTATAGAAAAGAAAAAGAAAAGAAAAAAAAAATAAATGAATAAATAAAAATAAAGTTACAGGGCAAAACGTGTTATATCGTTAACGTTATCGATTGTTCGTTAAATCAAACTTTAATAATTCGTTAAAACGAGGAGAAAAATGTACGGGCAATCTAAACGATCGAACGACAATTAAAAATCTAAGAATCATATTTGGAGGTGTTTCGTTAAAAAAAAAAAAAAAAAAAAAAAAAAAGAACGAACAAACGAAAGAAAATAACGAACTCAGCGTTTATAACGATTAATAAAGAATCGTTTCTATATCGTTCGGAGAACAAAAATTGAGGAAAGAAAAAAAAGAGAAAAAGAATTCCGAGATCGTGGAAGTTTGACGACGTTACAACGAAAAAGCGGTCAATTATCTTGACACTGCTTTCGTAGTATTACAAAATATACACTATGGTACACGTATACATAGCAAGTTGATATCGATTGCCCCCGGGGTCTCTTCGCAGCGCGCGGTGGTTGCCGTTTGTGGAGACCCCTTCGATACTTCATGCAATGCATGAGATCAAGATTGAAAAGACATTGATCTAATGCTCGTTCGATTATCCCTTTCAGAAAAGTTTCGCTCCTGTACGACGTGAACTAAATCGGGTCGAACTAAAGGGAAAAGAAAAAGGAAAGGAAAAAGAAAAAAAAAAAAATGAAAGAAAGAATGAAAAAGGAGAGGGAAATGAAAAGCTCCCGAAACGACGGAGAAGACTAAAAATATATCCATCTCGATATATCCGTGTAATAGATTTAATCTCTCGAAATAACAATTTCAAGTGGATTTCGTTTGATCGATTACCTGTTAACGCGTTTAATTATAATGAAACAGATTTATACGAATTGATAACGCGCGACATTATTCAAATACGAGATGTGGAAGGTGTGTATATATATATATATATATATATATATATATATATATCCCTAAAATAAATAAATCAAGTAATCTTTAAACGTAATCGTTCTATTAAATATAGAAGACCAATTGATATTAATTCAATGGCGAGCCGAGTGAAATGCGAATCGAGCAGAACGTTAATTAAGCTCTTACGAGTAATAAATTAACGATATAAAGATCGATTACGCCATTCGTAATAGAGTAGACGGCCGTATTATCATTCGTATATCCGTGTATTCAAACGTTATATATATATATATTACTCGATAAATTTCAAGCAGGGATTTCTTAACAATTAACCGAACCAAATGGTACATCCCTTTTCAAAATGGACAGACAACAGGGAATGAAAAAGTTATGCTTGATTACGTCCGACCGGTTCCCTCTCCTCTCCTCTCCTCTCCGCTCATCTCCTCTCATCTCGACGACGTCGCCGTCGCCAGGAACGTCCGCATCGGGTTACATTTGCGTTTATACTAATCTCTCGCTTCGTATCATTCCTCAGGATTCCACCGGAGACGAGGAGTCGTCGACGGAGCGAAAGTAATGAATAACGTGAGACAGGAGGCAAACTTACCGTCCCAACTTTCCCTCCCAAGCAAGAAACATTGCTTCATGAATACATATATACAAGAGAGAGAGAGAGAGAGAGAGAGAGAGAGAATGACTCGGTCGCTCAAAGTATGTATATGTAAACGTTGAAGCAAACGAAAAAAAAAAGAAGAAGAAGAAGAAGTTTGAAAGAGCGGCCAAACGCGGACCAAAGAGTTGAGTTTCGTAGAGAGACTCCTTTTCCCAAATCCAAGAAAAATATCTTCTTTTTCCTTTCTTTATTCCTCCTCCTCCTCCTCCTCCTCCTCCTCCTCCTCCTTCACCACCTCCTCTCTCTCTCTCTCTCTCCCTTCATTCTCGGCACTTTTCGACGGCGACGAGATTGGAAAGAGAAATACGAAAGATAAGAATTCGTACCGACGTACATTAGAAAGTTAAGAGAGAGAGAGAGAGAGAGAGAGAGAGAGAGAAAGAGTGGGAGAGAGGGAGGGAGAGGGGAAGAAAGAGGGAAAGAGACAAATAATTCCTTATTTATGATATAATCATTGATAATACACGGGGACTCGGATGGAGATTGGTGGAAGAGGGTTAAAACCATTGAAAGATGGGAGTTCCAATCAGTCTCGAATCTCGTCGTACTTGCCGAGAGGATCGAGAGGATCGGGATAAAAAGAGAAAGAGAGAGAGAGAGAGAGAGAGAGAGAGAAAGAGAGAGAGAGAGAGTAGGATGATAGGAGTCGAATGCTATTTCTCGTACTGGTTTTTTTTTCTTTTAGACGGGGTAGGGTATTCAGCTTACGTACAATCAAAGTTTTCTGCGTTGGGTCCATAGTTGGCTTGGCATGGCATGGCATGGCATGGCATGGCATGGCATGGCGTGAAGGAAAGAATGGAAGGAACAGATAGGCATGAAAGAGAGAGAGAGAGAGAGAGAAGGACAGGATTGAAGAGGAGGGGGTAAGAGAGGTAATGTCGCGACGCTTAGAGAGAAAGAGAGAAGAAAAGAGTCTGAAGTAGACGGAGGTGGTGAGAAGGGGGTGATGGTTTCGGTATGGCGACGAGAAGGGGAGACCCAGGGTCGAGGAAATCCTTGATTAGATGTTCGCGTCAAAGGAACTCTTCGATTTCTTGGAGTCAAGGGAAGAAGCGGGAGAGGAAGGAGACGAGGAAGAACGACAAAAAAAGAAAAGAAAGGAAGCAAGAGGGAAGCTAAGAGATATGAAGCTGAAGAGAGAGAGAGAGAGAGAGAGAGAGAGAGAGAATGATGGGGGAGAAGAGCCGAACGAACTCGCGGACCGAATTAAAAATAGAGCCGAGTTGCGAACATCGAAGGATCGATTGTCCTGCCAGGAAAAAGTAGGAGGAGATGGGGGAGGGGAGGGGAGGGGAGGGGAGGTTGGGTGGGTGTGGGCAAAAGGTATAAGGAAAATGGAGTCGGGTACGACCGAAAAGAGACGGCCGCGCCTTCTTCGAGAGGTGCTACGAGAAGTAGAGGACGAGGAAGAAGAAGAAGAAGGAGAAGAAGATGAAGAAAAGGAAGAGGAAGAGGAAGAGGAGGAAGAAGAAGAAGAAGAAGAAGAAGAAATCGTCTGGCTTCGTTCAAGATACATCCCGTTTGCCGAGGTCGCACCGAGCGACGGCTAGTTATAGATGTTGAAAATTCAATTACGTTGGATTTATGGCCGCCGGGTCCGGGCATATTTATTATCGTCGGTATTCCTCCCCCTCTTCGAAGAACCACCCCCGCGTTCCCCTCTCCTCATCCACCAACAGCACCGCACCATCACACCACTTTTCCTCGGCTTTCTGAGATGCTCCTCTTCCTGGTTTTTACCACCAGCTTTCCCCAACCTCCTCTCTCCTCTCGTCACCCATATATTTATATATATATATATATATATATATATATATATATATATATATATATATTATGTTAAACGTTCGAGTATTTCCCTCTTGTCAATCGGTGAGAATTCGAACGTTTGTTTTACGTCGGAAAAAGGTAAAAATTTATAGGGTAGCGCGTGGTCATGGCCGTACTGGTAAAAATTAGAATTTTGAATGGCGAAATAAATGTGCGTTCAAGTGGAACGAAAACATCGAAGACGATGGGATAGGAGAAATTTTCTTTTTTGAAGAAGACGAGACGAAGGTATTGAAATAATATCGACGAGGAGGTTGGATGGGACGGAGAGAAATAAAAAATCGGACATATAATTAACAATTTATCCGGAGAAGGAACGGAGGAAGGGAGACAAGTGTGTGTGTGTGTGTGTGTGTGTGTGTGTGTGAGAGAGAGAGAGAGAGAGAGAGAGAGGGGGAGAGAGAGAGGGAAGGAAGGAAGGAGTTACGATCGAGTAGTTAGGAAGGGACCGATTCAACGTTTGCTTCCATTAACGAGTATAACGGCTTTCTAGTAGTGCACCCCTAGCCTAGACCAAAGTCAAAGTTGTAACCAGTTGTGTCGCGGTAGACCGAATAGCCGTGGTCTACTTTGTCCGGATAGAAACCGACTGGTTCTACTACTGCGTAAGAGTAGACTTCGATATTGGCGGAAACGCTATGAGATCGGATCTCGGTTGCTTATGGTTACTAGTTGCGCGCAATGGGGTTGGAACGATGGGAGGGAGGGAGGGAGGGAGGGAGAGAGTAACGGGGGAGGAGGCGAGGGGCGGAGGGCAAGGGACCTCGTAAAATTGATTTTCTCTTGCAACAATGGACGCGAGCGCAACCCAGTGTCAAAGTGTGTTTCGTCCTCGATGGAAAACTTTTCCAACTCCTTCCGCAACACGTCGACACGAAAACGGATCCATTAAATTTCAATAAGCATCGTTGTCATCGTACTTGTAATCGTAGTTGTAGTCGTAGTCGTAGTCGTAGTCGTAGTCCTCGTAGTCGAGCGACGAACTTGCTCATTCTAAATCTGATCCGATCCGATCCGATCGCATTAGTCTTCGTTTGTTCTCGAACGTGAATGCTCTCTGGTATATTCGATGTGTGTGTGTGTTTCAGTTAATAAACAGCTAGTAGGATGTCGGCCATTTTTTACGATTACATATCCCTTTTGGCCATTGTAAAAATCGTTCGCGATAAAGAGAACGAAGAAATGTTGACAAATGGAAAAAAGAAAAGATGGAAAGAGTAATATAAGTAGATAAAAGGAAAAGAAAAAGAAAAAAAATTCTATATGTCTATTAGAGGCAGGATCCTACCTACCGTAATAGGATTTTTCTTTCTTTGTCGAGGGATTCAGGAGGAGGCTTTTTCAAGGAAGAAGAATTCACCGTGAATCCTCTCTCTCTCTCTCTCTCTCTTTCTCTCGTCGATGAATCCTCATCTCCTTTGGGATATTTGCGGGAAGTAGGTGTGTATTTCGAAGATACACGATATATCCTTCAACTCGAAAATTAGAAGGTAAAACAGCCTGACTAGCAATATTTCATTTCTCTCTTGTTTATTTCCCTCCCCCCCCCTTCTCTCTCCTTCCCACCCACCCACTCTCTATCTGTTTCTTTCTTTCTTTTTTTTCTTTTCTTTTATTCAAGAACCATATCTTCAAACTCGTCCTGACGGGTAGGCACATCAGCATGGCGGGGGACTTTATCTTTCTCAATAGAGCCATCTTAATCCGTGGTAGTTAAACGCGCAGTAATAAACTTTCCACGATGCTCATTAAGCCGGATTTTATGTTCTTTTTATTCGGCCGAGTAGGATGTATATTAACGGTAGCAATAAATATCGGCCTTATCGGTGACGTTTCACCACCTTGTTAACGCGTATTGATCTTCTGGAGGAGGTAGAAAAGAGGAAGAAGGAGGTATATAGCGGCACGAAGTAAAGGTGCACGGGCATTTGATAAATAACGTTATTTCGCAAAGTCTCCAAAGTAAGAACGACGAGCGTACGATGGCCCCCCCCTTTTTTTTTTTTTTTCGGGACAGAAAAATTTACCAGCTAGAATAGATCTACATTTTTTCTATTTACTTACAACGTACACTCACATATATACATACACGTGTTCGCCTTGATGCGTTAACGCGCGCGCGCGCGCGTGTATGTACGTATCAATTTCTATCGGTGATGTATAATTACGTATCAAAGTGGCTCGCTATCCCGTCTAAATAACGATTTTTATTTATCGGAGCCGACGGCACGACAGGAAAATGCTGAGAAAATGCATTTACGAGGGATAAAACGGGCGTAAAATTAACGAGGCCGCGAACGAAATAAATTAGGATGGCCGGTGAACAATTTAAAGTGCTTGTCGCACTCGACGGTTATTAATGACAGTAATTAACTTATTTATATATATATATATATATATATATATATATATATATATATATCTACGATATCGGTAGAACTTGACGCGAATAAGGAACGCGTTGTCGCGGCCGTCTATACGACGGATCAAATAATTTTGTGTCTGGCATTTTGAAAACCCTCACACCCCTCTACTCCTCCCTTTTCCCCGCAAGCAAACGGATCGTTTCGTCGATCCATATTTCATCGATATCCGTCACGCTTAGAAAATTTTATAAGCGAACTTTCCTCTATCTATCTATCTATCTATCTATCTATCTATCTATCTATCTATCTATCTATCTATCTTTCTATCTATCTCTCTAACTCTCTCTCTCTCTCTCTTTTTCTCTCTCTCTCTCTCGTTGCAAAGTCTTCGAAACTTTGGTAAACGGTATTTAATAAATATCCGAGAATTCAACACGTACGTATATACATCGTAACTTTTTAATCCTTGAGCGATCAAAAACCGTCCCGTTTACGGAATCCCCGTCGTCTACATTCGGTTACGCTCGGGTAAACCAAACCCGATGAATAAAACAAGAACTAACGCCATTGTTAATGCCGTTAGCATTTAATTCGGTCGAAATTAAATTTCGTAAAATCCAGTATTTAAAATCGAGTACTAGGGTGGGCTAGATCGCTGTCAAGGTTTATTAATGACCGGTAAACGACATTTATATTTTGCGATTAAGCGTATAAATTCTTCATGATTTCCGAACGATTTAATTCGTGTAAGAGATAGAGATAGGGATAGAAATAGAGATAGACAAAAAGGAAGAGGGAATTAGCAAAAGGACAGATCGTGACGGTCAGAAACGCGCGATACACGTGCGGCAAATCGTTCGTAACGGATGTTCCGTCGTGCGAAATTTGATCGACAGCGTTGTTATCGCGTCATGCGGGAGTAATGTGATAAAATAATTGCCAGGTATAGGGGGTGGGGGGGGGGGTGGTAGGAAACGCGCTATGCTTAATCGCGCAGAAACTGCGAGTTATGTTCACCGAAGGCACGCCGTTAACGTTTGCACTTGCGACCCGAAAGGTTGGGCCGGCGGTTAATGCTCGTTAACATTATCGATTAAATCGTTTATCACGAACGTTATCGAACGTTCGATATCTATGGTCGATCGTGGATCTGTAGAAGTTATATATTCGCGGGTTGATCGTCGCTGTTTCGACGACAAAGAAATTCCACGTCGACGGATAAAAAAATTTCTTTCTCTCTTTTATTTTTTTATATTTTTATTTTTTTTTCGATTTCTCATGGTATAAAAAGGATCAGAGAAAAAAAATAGGACGACCGAAAGAGCGAAATACTTATTGTTTTCCGGCGATATCAACGCTCTCGATTCTCGTGAAGAAGAGATGGGAGGTTTGACGGGGGGGTGGTGGTGGGATGGGAGAGCGGGGGTGGACGATCGGGGAGGACGGGGGACGTCTTGCTTGTACCGTCGAGGAAACGTAGAAAGATAGGGGAAGATGAATCGAGGGATGACGCGAGAATGCGGAGTTCGTTAAATGCTTTGTAAAACGAAGTCTCGGGTGCGTCGTTCAAGTCGAAAGTCTCGGCAGCAATGCATGCAAGCAAGGCGGTAACGCTTGAGGTCGGCCTTTATAGTTCGCGCGGGAGCGATAATACCATGGCGGTTTGCTGCACGATAGAGAAAGATAGAGATAGATTGAGAGAGAGAAACAGAGAGAGAGAGAGAGAGAGAGAGAGAGAGAGATAGATAGATTGAAGAGACACGGGAGAAAGTGGAACGTTGAGAAAACCCTTCTCTCTCTCTCTCTCTCTCTCTCTCTCTCTCTCTCTCTCTCTCTCTCTCACTCTCCTTCACCCACTTCGAAGTCGTCCCACAATTCACGTAGATTCCTGAGAAACGAGAACGTCGTCGCTTCTGCCCCCACCTCCCCCCCCCTTACCGAATTCCCCTTTTCGAACGTCATTTAACTCCACCACTTATTATTTCTCATTAAATGCTACAAATTTTCCTTTTTCAATTACGATCGAATCCAATCATTCTCGCGATCCAATTCCGAACATATTACGATCTAATAAAAATCATTTAATTATTTCCTATAACGTTAAATCGATATCCAAATCCAAGAGGACGTTCCTATTACGACAACGATGAAAAAATGCAGCTTGTATAAACGTATATTATAATAAATATATCTATCATTATCATCATCATCATCATCATCATCATCATCATTATCATTATTATTATTATTATTATTATTATTATTATTATTATTATTATTATTATTATTATTGTTATTGTTATAATTCGATAAGAATGGATCGATACGATATTTGGTTAATTCTCGAGAAACAATTCAACGATCAATTTTTGATCTATCGTTTGAGCCGCGTCTGTTAGAAAAAGGACAGGACTTATCTAGAATAAATCCTCGGTTAGTCGAACGAGGACGCGGTTATTGGGCCGTGCAATGCCGGGGAACATTGCCTCGAGAAACAAAGAGACTCTGCCCACAAAGTAGAACTAAGGGTGAGAGAGAGAGAGAGAGAGAAAGGGTCTACGATTCGGTCTTCCGTTCCACGACGTTTGCTCTCGCAAGAGATACCAGAGCTAAACCCATTTGGAACTTAAGTCCAGTCCAACGTGGACGAGGAGAAGGACGAAGCGCAGAGTGGTTCGAGGGGAGAGAGGGAGGGAGGGAGGGAGGGAGGGAGGGAGGGGGAAAGTAGCAGTAGGAGAAAGGGGAAGTTGTGAGTGGGGGAGGGGAGGGGAGGGGGGTAGGAGGCGAAGGACGCGAGCTGGTTTAAGACTACGTTGCGAAGACTGCCTTGGATAGAAAGGAGCATGGAAGAAGAAGAGTTTGGGTGTATATCTCTCTAGCGAATTCAAGTTGGACAATACTTGTCGGGTCGAGAACGACGAAGAGAGGAGAGGTACAGAGAGGGGAGAGAGGTAGGAAGAACGAGGTAACGGGGTGGGAGGGCGGGGGTGGGATACGAGCACTAGAAGGAAAGAGATGCAAACGTCGTGCTCTAGACTGAAATACTGAAGCGAGCTTAAACGCCCGTTGCCATAGGAACCCTAGCTTAGAGAGAGAGAGAGAGAGATGGATGAATGGATGGATGGATGTGGAAAGAGAGAGAGAGAGAGAAAGAGAGAGAGAGATGACTCGCTCTAGGGATCACAAAAGACACACAGAGTTCGTGTCCAGGATGCAGTCTTTTTCGGGAAGAAACACCGACCACTGTCGCTCATATAATATCGTCGAGTTCATTTCCTCACGACATGTTAAGCTCGCGTTTAACCGACCGGAACGTACGAGCTCGAGATCGTGATTTTTTCCTTTTTCGTTTTTCTTTTTCCTTTTTTTTTTTTTTTTTTTTTTCATGGATCGAAACTGACAATCGAAATCCAACAACGGCATCGAGAGGGTTCGTCGTTAGCCCACACCCCTCATGTACCCTCTCCCATGGATCATCATTATTTTCCCCGATTACTTTCGAATCCTTCTTTTATTTATTTTTGTTTTTTTGTTTTATTTTTTTTTTTTTTTTTTTTTTACCTGCGTTCTACCTAAACCTGTCTACATACCACCTACCTTATTCAATATCTCTCTAAATCTACCATTCGTTTTTACGCAAACGCACGACGACATAACGATCGGGATCGAACGGGACAATTTACTAGAACGTTTCGAGAACGAGCGATGTCTCTTTATCTTTCGCATCAACTATCATCTCATTATACTCTTTTCTTCTTTCGTTACAACCGAGAATAAGAATAAGAGTGATAAGAAGTAGAAAAAGAGAAGAAGAGGAGGAAGGAGAAGAAGAAGAAGAAGAAGAAGAAGAAGAAGAAGTATATAAAATATCGATTAACTCACTGGAGGTGAATAGAAATTGCAAGAAAGAGGAAGGGCTCTTCCTCGAAGTTCGAACGAAGTCGCTCGATCGATTAGCTGCGAACCTTCTCAGAGAAATAGGGAGAGGAGAGAGAGAGAGAGAGAGAGAGAGAGAGAGAGAGAGAGAGAGAGAAGGCGTTTACAGAATTAATCCGACTGCTTCCGTTTCCGATCACGTGCAAGCGAGCTCCAAGAGGAGGCTTCGGGGAAACGAAGGCGTACGAAGAAAATGTAAATTCGCGTAATGCCGCGAGTCAGCGAGTGCTACCAAACGAAAAGCATATCGAGGAGACCCGGCGATCCTACTGAAAGAAAAAGAGGAAGAAAAGGAGAAAGAAAATAACACACTAAAAAACGACGAAAGGAAAAGAGAGAAAGAGAGAGAGAGAAAGAGAAACAATGTGAGCTACATTTTGGAGAGCGTTGAGAGAAAGAGAGAGAGAGAGAGAGAGAGAGAGAGAGAGAGAGAGAGAGAGATGGATAGACAACGTTGAACACGCGATCGGATAATAAATTCGTTGCTTGTGGGATAGTGCTCGGTTATGAGAGGAGAGTTGCTCGATAAAGCGGAGGTACGAACGGTCTGTCACCGAGAAACGCACGGCCGTTGCCGGAAAACAGAAACGCACGCGATAACAAAATTTCAGAGAAAGAGGAGATGGGTTGAAGAGAGAGAGAGAGAGAGAGAGAGAGAGAGAGAGAGAGAGAGAGAGAGAGAGAGAGAGAGACAAGCGAGTATTATCTCCATTTATCCCATTAAAGAGAATTTCCAAGGATACGTGCGGGATAAAGGACCAATTCGTTAGAAAGGATAAACGTTTCCTTCGTCTTTGTTTTAGAAAAAAAAAAAGGAAAAAAAAGACAAAACAAAAGAAAGACAAAGAAAAAAAAATTAGTTGTTAAGAGAAAAGAAAAAGTATGTCGAACGTACGATAGTTACTAATTGCTTTTATAATATGATAATGAGAAAGCTCTTGAAATTAAAATGGTACAGGGAGAGAGAGAGAGAGAGAGAGAGAGAGAGAGGGGGGAAGAAGGAAGGATAGAAAGATAAGAAGACAGAGATAACTCGATGATAATATTAAAGCTAATACGATCCGGAGTCGACTTTGAATCCCTTTTCGAAAAAGATTTGCATCTCGTTCGTTAAACTCGAGAGATATGGTACGAACGAAACGAAATGGGTGGAGGAGGAGGAGGAGGAGGAGGAGGGGGAAATAAAAGGGCGATGTCAACGATGCGCTTGAATTTTTTTCAGAATTAAAAAGTAATAATAAAAAAGGGGGGTATATTTATTCTCCTCTCAAATCGTACCCGTTGGTAGTCTCGCGGTACCGCAGACGTTGCGCAATTTATTATTTTGCAACGTAAGCCGGTGCACGTTCGTAACAATACTTCGTAAGTCCGTAATTTGCATCTCGTTCCAGATGTATTCCGTGTCGTTCGTGTATCAGCTACCCCCGGCAGTCTCGTTAAACGAGTTTCCCCTCCCTCGTCCCAACCTCTCCTCAGCCTTCACCTTCGCTTCGCTATCCCTCTCGCAGCTCACTCACTCTATCTCTCTCTCTCTCTCTCTCTCTCTCTCTCTCTCTCTCTCTCTCTCTCTCTCTCTCTCTCGTTCTCCCTTTTTTGCTTTCTATTTCTCTCTATCCTCCATTGCACACTTTTCTCTCACTCGGACCTTTCCCAACCAAGCTCGCTTTTCTCTTGGCGGTGACGCGTTTCTAACGCGGAAAAGGGGTGAAAATTTGATTATTCGCGACACGATCGGGCCGCTCATAATTAACGAACCCCAGCCCCTCGCCCCTCCACACCGGTAACACCGCTCTACCTCGGCACTTCTCCTCATTCATTCGCCGAGGCTATCCCCGTTACGACTAGAGTACGACGACGAAGAAAAATCAGCTGACGGGGAGTGATGAATGACGCGAAAGAAAATCGATTACATAGAGGAGAGAAGGAAAACAGTGTTAAGCTTCGACGAAATAATGGAATTTAACCGAAGTGCAGCTGTTGAGAAAGAGAGAGAGAGAGAGAGAGAGAGAGAGAGAGAGAGAGAGAGAGAGGGAAATAGGTTGGTTGGAAAAGGTAAAGAAAAAAAAAAGGTAAAACGGCAAGAACGACGAATGACGAACGAAGCAGTAGAAAGAGAAGTACGAAAAGTCGACGGGGTGGTTAAACAAAGGACGACATTTTCAGCAGCACTGTTCTAAAGAGCTACCCTTCAAGGCTAGCTGCCCGAAGGCAGGAGGTCGGCCGACGATAGAACCGACAAAAGGGTTGCTCAGAAACGAGGGATCGGAGAAGAAGTGGGAGAGAGGAGAAGACGGATAGATAGATAGAGAGAGAGAGAGAGAGAGAGAGAGAGAGAGAAGGAGAGTGCCACAACCTTTTATCGCACCATCCGGTTGCGGCCAAGCAGAATTCCTTTTTCTGTCTTTCTCTCCCTCCCTCTCTCTCTCTCTCTCTCTCTCTCTCTCTCTCTCTTTTTTCCCTTTTTACGAGTTCACTTCGTCGCATATTTTCACGTTTTTAACATTGTTACGCGCAACTACTTCCTTTCCACCCCTGGAAGCACTCTGTCATCCCCCTACGTTTTCCGTTTACTTCCACGAGCCGCCTCTCCACGCGGTCTCGAGATCCGTCACATTGAGGAAAAAGGGAGAAGGGAAAGAGATAGGACTGAATCGAGGGGATGAGAGAGAGAGAGAGAGAGAGAGAGAGAGAGAGAGAGAGAGAGAGAGTCGAAGATACCGTCGCAGGGAAACCAGGCAAGCTTGGCCAGCTGCAATACCGCGATATACAAACTTATTGGCAAAACTCTCGGAAGTTGTGTGGAGCTTCCGGAATTCCAAGATGGCGAATTTCCGCATAGCGGATTAACCTGAAGAATACCTTTCGCGAGATCGTTCGAGAACGTTGCTGACAGGACGGGGAGAGGGTGAGAAGAAGGGTGTTTTGAAAATTTGCGGGAAAAAGAAATGGGGGGGGGGCCATAACGAGATAGAGGGAAGTGTGTATTGTACGAGAGAGAAAGAGAGAGAGAGAGAGAGAGAGAGAGAGAGATGGAGAAAGAGTGAAGATTGATAAATAGAATAAGCGAGGATCTGTTCGCACTTATATCTCTATAATCATTCTCTCTCTCTCTCTCTCTCTCTCTCTCTCTTTTCCCATTCATTTGTAATTGGCAGGACGTATGTACGTGGCGGAGAGCCATTTTGCGTGGTGTTCTGCTTGTAAATGGCACTGGTTAATTAGGTCGACCATCTGACGATTCGGTGCGAGGGAGGAGAGGAGGATTCAAGCTCGGCGGCGATAATGGGCCGTATTAATTATATATGTCACGCCGACGTTAAATATTCAGGAAGGAGGAGGACCGGGAGCTAGAACTACTACCAACAGCGTCACTACTACTACTACTACTACTACTACTACTACTACTACTACTACTACTACTACTACTACTACCACCACTACTACTACTACTGCTACTGCTACTAGTGCTACTGCTACTGCTACTTCTACTAGTACTATTACCACTATTACCTCCACTACTTCTATCTACTCTCTATCTCTATCTCTATCTCTATCTCTATCTCTATCTCTATCTATTCAGAAAACGTGTGCGCGCGCAACAACGTCATGTCTCCTCTCGCTTACCGTCTCCTCTTCTGCATTATATAAATCCTCTATTATTTGTACAATGATTCACCACCTCGTCAGTCCGTTCTATACCTATACTTATGTATATTTATGGTTATACACAGAAATTCATAGCTTGTTGCAACGTCTCAACTCCTTCCTCCCCCCCCCCTATCCTCTCTCTCTCTCTCTCTCTCTCTCTCTCTCTCTTTCCAACACTCTATCTCTTCCTCTCTATCTCAACCTCCCCCTTCCCACTGTGTTTCTACTTGTCTGGCCAACTGCCCGAAATTCGAGATCGATGCACCTGTTAGAAGAGAAACGTGCGGCGAAAGTAAACTTCGTCTCTCTTCTCTATCGTTTCATTCACGGCCATGAGTAATATATTATCGTCCATCCTTACGTACGAAACAATGGGTAATACGATGTACAATGAGACACGGTATTATTAATAAACGCCGACAATTTTCAAGATCTTAGAAAACAATGGGTATCACCTTCGTTAATGCGATTTATACAACGAAACTCCCCCCGTTCGATTTATATCCGTAATTTCGAAACGGCTCGTTGTTCAACTACCCCGAAACCATTTTTAATATATATATATATATATATATATATATATATATATATATATATATATCCATCGTACTTCCAATTTATTCACTGAATTATTTTAATAAGCGTACTCGTATTTTCTCCGTGATACCGTGCTTACCTCTCGGAATTCAACGTAGACCGGGGTGGGGGGTGGGGGATAGGAGGGGAAATGGAGGGGGCGAGGGGCGAGGGGTGAGGTCAGAGGGGAGGAGAGAGGGTCGTTCCGAAAGTGAGAAGAAAGCCGTTCCATAAGCGATCCTCTCTCTTCCTTTGTGAGGAACGACGGGTTGGGAGGGTCGAAGGGGAGGATCTCGAAAGGAGGGAAATGCCGGATAAGACGAGAAGGGTCTCTCAGTGGATGATAACCTTCGGTGATATCGTAAACTCGTCGCTTAACGAGCTAAAAAAGAGGCCGGCAGAATGTGGAAAGTGGACGATGCAGTTATTTTTTGTGCATCATATCACACCTCTCCTCCTTTCCCCCATTTTTCCCTTCCAACTCTTTCTCTCTTCTTTCTTTTTCTCTTTTTGCTTTCCTTCCTTCCTTCCAACTTTCTTTCTTTCTTTCTTTCTTTCTTTCTTTCTTTCTTTTTTTTTCTTTCTTCGTCTCTTTCTTTTCTTTTTTTTTTTTTTCATCCTTTCGAAGGACAACAATGAGAGCACATTCGGCGAATGTATGTAAAAACAGCACACAGCTAGGCATTGTGTCGCATAAATCGATTCCATTAGTCTTAATGGCCACGGAACGATATCAACCATTCCTGCTCTAATACAGCGATGAAAAAGAATAGGAATAGGAGGGGAGGGGCGGCGGGAGGAGAGCGAGGGGTAAAAGAAAAGTAAAAAAAAAAAAAAAAAGAAAAAGGAGAAATAAAGGTGGAAAATGTGAATCTCTCGTAAAGAGAGATATGTCCTATGGAACGGAAAGGAGGAGGGAAAGGGAGGAGGGAGCATCGATTTGCTAGGAGGATTCTCGACTTTCGAAATATTCATGCTAACCAGGATCTAATTCGACTTCGTTGAATTCGTGGCTGCATACGTAAAAGAGAAGGAATAAACGTGTAGGTATACGCTTTGTAGAATGCCGGCTTGGTTCTCGTGGTATGGGACGGGACGTAAATTGGAAATATGCTCGGAGTTATTTCTTTGAAAGATCTTCTCTCCTTTGCGAAGAAGATAGAAAGGAAAAAAATAAGGGAAAAAGGAAAAAAGATAAAGGACAGTACGATCCTTGTATGAACGTAATTTGCTTGACCTTTTTTCGGGGTAGGTCTCCGATATAATTCCATTTTACGATTCTTCCGCGTTCGTATATCGCCGAAGATAACAATTCAAAGGATTGTTGTTCGTTGGTACAAACAATAATACCCTGAGATAAATTTTCTACCAATGATTTAGATAAGGGACGAAAGATCGTCGAGATATAATAATGATTTTGCCGATTTTTAATATAATTTAAATCCATGAAGCTTTCCCCTCCCACTCTCTCTCTCTCTCTCTCTCTCTCTCTCTCTCTCTCTCTCTCTCTCTCTCTCTCTCTCACTCATCTTTTACTTACGATCGAGATATGGGGATCGTTTATTTCGAAAGTGGTGTATGTCTATTTGTTTAAACGAAAAAAAAAAAAATAAAATAAAACACGAGATATCACATAATTTGCGATTAATTTGGGGTGTAAACTTTTTCCTTCTAATCAAGTTAACATTAAATATCTTAAAAAAGTGTCGATGCTTTGTTCAATTTCAAATTGGCCAATAAAAGAAATCGCGTGGCGATCGATACGCTTATCTTTAATTTTCTCGAAACAACGAAAAATTGGACTTGACTATCGACTATCAAAAAGAAAAAAAAAAAAAAAAAAAAAAAAAAATAAAGAAATATCGAACTCGACAATTTTACTTCTCGTTGATAGGAGCCAACCTACCGTCGTCTTTGGTTTTCTCATCCGTCTAGTTACTTACTCATGTTGGGTACCCACACGTTGGAATAGACGTTGTTGACGGTGGTGGTGACGACGACGACGACGGTGGTGGTTGTGGTGATGATGGTGGTGATGGTTGGTGGTGGTGGTGGTGGTGGTGGTGGTGGTGGTGGTGGCGGCAATCCCTTCAAAGCTTTCGCACTGGTAGCGTGGTGTCGACGCAAATGGATTCCTCGGGAGTTGATGAAAAGCTTCTGGAAAGTGATCGAGTTCCTACGCGATTTTACGATCCCGTGTGTCGGATTTCAAGCTTAAAGGGAGGCGTTACCCACCCTCGAAAACGATCAGATAACAGATCCGATTCGTGGTTTTACAAACTTTCTCGAAGCTGAAGGAGAGAGAGAGAGAGAGAGAGAGAGAGAGAGAGAGAGAGAGAGAGAGAGAGAAGCAGCTCGAAACTTTCTACCTCCTAACTGCCACAATTAGAGGCCTCGAATTCATTTTGATCGTTTCTAAAGTTCGATGGATATCTACGAGAGAACTACCGGGATCTAAGGAGATCGTTTTCTCTTTTTTTTTTTTTTTTTTTTTTTTTTTTTAATGGTTAAGATACCCATCTGCCACTACTAGTTTGAGATTTAAATTATCGACCTTCGGAAATATCTTTCAATTACGGACACACATATAAATATGTTATTAGAGGGTCTATCGATTCCTAAGGTTTATCTGAAAGTCGAGAAACCTATATTCCGGTGAGCAAGTAATATGCATAGATATATATATATATATATATATGTATGTATGTATGTATGTATACATATATACACACTTACTTACACACGTGTACGATCAGATTTCTTTCATGGCTTCGGATCTTCACTTCCGTCGTAGGGTGGTTCGTGTTCTGCGGTACTGCGAGTCTCCTTTCGAAACCCGAGAGTCTCGCGAGAGCCTCTTCGATTCGAGGAGGAAGGAAGAAGAGAAGAGTCGAGAGGGTCGTGAGATAGTGACTACGAAATGGCCTTAGGTGATGCGACAGCCCCACATGATTCGTAATAAATCCATTATTGAGTTTTGCATCGGTCGACAAAGTCCTTCTATCGATCCATCTTCCGTGTATTCGTAAAGTCTAGATTTAGAGCAAGCAACTCTTTGAAATCGTAAAACCGTGTGTTATATACTACATTTAAACGACCTATCAAATTGATACCACGTAATTGATAGAGATTCGAAATTTGTTAGACCGATAATCCTTCAAATAATCCAGAACGTTCGAGAGGGTCTATCAGGTAAGAAGAAAGTTTGATATAACTTATATACGTTCGTGTCTCTTTGACAGTATGTGTACATATATATATATATATATATACACAACATGCTGTACCGTTTGATAAAAGTCCGAAAGTATACGTAAACGAAATGCGTACTCGCATATTGCAACGACACGCTCCGAGCGTCTGGAGATTCTGCGGATATCTTTTCCTTCGCTTTCGCGAGAACTCGATGAAACTAGTCCGATATTAAACTTGGAGAAAATCCGGTATAAAGTGTATTTTCTGAAATTCAGCAGAAAGGATTACATTGCCGAAAGGGATTAAAACTATCTTCAGACTCCGGTAAGTTTCGCTTAGTGTTTCACTCTTTCTATATCTCTCTCTCTCTCTCTCTCTCTCTCTCTCTCTCTCTCTCTCTCTCTCTCTCGTTTCTCTCGTTTCTCGACCTCCGCTTCTTCATCGTCGAATAACAACTCTCGATCGTAAAGTTCTTGGTTATCCGAGACAAATAAACGGTAAAATATCAGCTGCGTGAAACTTGTGTTTATGACAAAGATCGAGAGAGCGAGAGAGAGAGAGAGAGAGAGAGAGAGAGTGAAACGGAGAAACGTAGAAAGTACGAAGGAAAGATAGAAAGGAATAAAGAAATAAATAAAGAAAGAAAGAAAGAAAGAAAGAATTCAGTTCACTAAGAAGAGATCCTCCTCTATTCGAGATCGTTCCCTCCCTATCGTTCCGTTGCTTGGTGGGCCGTGGAAAATGAAACACGTGTTTCTGTCTTCGTATCGATCGAAATTCCAAGCCCGAACGTAAGCAGACTTCTCCGCAAAGATCTCTTCCAGAGAATTCTCTTAATATCGAACATAGTTCAGCTTTCAATGAAAGACCGGTAACCCAAGGAGGAACGAGCTTTTTCATATTAAACGAAATTGACTATACTTCATCATCGACATGAACTACATACGTTTATGCAAAAATTACACGATACCGTTCTACTATCTTCCCGAGCATGAAAAAGCGGGGAGATCAATTTTTTCTTTTCCTCCTCCTCGTCCTCTTCCCTTCCTTCCCATTTTCCTTTCTTTTTTCTTTTTTCTTTTTTTTTTTTTTTTTTTTTTTTTTTTTAATAAAATCGTAAAAGTTTACCGAACAGATCCTTTCCCGGTAGCGTTTTCTAAGGAGAGAATAATAATGCTCGGTATCGGATAAAAAAGATTTATGAACTTTGAAACGATTCGCGAGGCATCGGCGCGAATATTGTGCGGATAAAAGCAATTAGCATAATTGCCCCATGAAGTACGAAACCGATGTAACAATTATTCCGTTGAGAAATTATAGCTTCTCTAAAGGGAATAACATTATTGGCCGACGTTGTTACACGATCGTAATAATAATACCTTCTATTTCGGTGCCCGTATTTTGACGTTATCCCGACATACACGCGTAGACCCTTATATGTATGAATATATTCACAGAGAGACATGCACACACCTACGCGCGCGCACACGCATACACACACACATACGTGATAAAACAATTATCGATTCGATATTTACCACGGCCATTCTATACGTTCGAGATAAAATCATATCAATTAATTCCGATCTCTCGCGTCGAGCTTTAAAAAGCATACCACATTTCCATCTTTCTCTCTGTCGAGCGTTCTTATTTACCAGGCAAGGTACGACCTTGGTCTCTGAAATTGACTTAATAGCACGACCCGAAATCATCGAGTGTAAAGGAGAACGGTGTGCTCGAGACAGAGGCGATGGTTTCCACCCTCCTGGCTCCGGCATCATCCACTGAGCGATTTTCTCGACCACCCTGTATAATCACACGACGACGACGACGACGACGACGACGACTACGCGTACTTTCGTACGATACGCACACACAGGGGGTAAGAAGGAGAGAGAGAGAGAGAGAGAGAGAGAGAGTGGAACTAAGGGAGCGAAAGGGGGGAGGGGTAGAGTCGCGAGAAAATCCGGAGCATGCGCTCGGCGGACACGAGTAGTCGAGGGTTGCTTTTGGATTCAGTTTAACCCCAGCGCCAGCAGGGGTAAAGCGCGTTGAATTATACTCCATATCACGGCAACGTGTTCGATCGGGCGTTATTTTATCCAATGTTAACGTTATTTCAATGAACGAAATAAATAATCTTACTCGGCGAACGACGTCGTAAATATAATATCAAGAGAAACTAGTCCATTAAGAAGGAAGGAGGAGATCGCGAGCCGATTGGCGAAAGAGAAATATCAACGAGAAAAAGTGTCGATGATATCTTGGATCTGACGGGGTAGCACGTGGGATACTTCCGTACGAGTTCGTTCGTTTTACGTATTTTTGAATTCTCAAGGAGAAAGATAAAGTTTGCTAAGGGAGGGGGGAGGTTACGTGGAACTTTGATAATAAAGGAAAGGTGGTGAAACGAGATAATAGAGATTGTAAGGAACCGAAGAAGAAAGAAAATAGTTTTACGCTTTGTGCGTATATGTGTGTGTGTGTGTGTGTGTGTATATAGATATATATATTTATATGTATATATGTTTATATATACATAAATACATATATACCTCTCTCCTCTGTCTGTCTCTCTCTCTCTCTCTCTCTCTCTCTCTGGTTTCGGCTGACATTTTCTCGTCAAGTTTCGCGATTCTCCATGTGTGAGCTTTTTTCGAACGCCTTTGGGCTCAGCGTACCGTACCATCATCCCTTCTGTCGTCTATCCGTCGAGGCACAAAGCGTGGCACGTTGAGGGAGAGAAAAATAAAAAAGGGAAAAAGAAAAAAGGAGGGGAGAGAAAAAAAAAGAGAATAAAACAAAAAGAAGAAATATAAAGAGGAGGAGGAGGAGAAAATATACACGCAAAATACAAACACACGCACACAAACAAACAAACAAACAAACAAACAAACATAAAGAGAGAGAGAGAGAGAGAGAGAGAGAGAGTGAAGGTAACCCTTTTCTACCTTTTTTTTCTATATCTCTCTCTCTCTCCGACGGTCTTTGTACCCGTGGTGTCTGTGCCAATCGCAGTGGTGGTTGTGTGTCGTCGTTGGTGATCTAATAGTAGTAGTGGGTGCTTGTGCTCTCGTGCCACGAAAACGCACGCTCTCTCTGTCTGTCTGTCCGTCTGTCTGTCTGTCTGTCCGTCTGTCTACCTCTTCTGTGGTGAACGACTAGGTGAGCGGCGCGGAAAAAATGCGGTGAACCACCGCACTAAAACCACTCCACCCCCTCCTACACTTCGAACCGCTTACTCTCTCTACTTCCCTACGAAGGATTTCTCGAGCGAGCACCGTCCGTCCATTCAGGTGAGTAAAGAACTAACAAAACATTTTTTTTGTCCTCGACTGATGATCGAACGTCATTGTCTATAATATATATATATATATATATCGAAATACGTCGGATACGTATTTCTATACGTACGTTCTATAAACGTTCTAATGCGACGAGTATTTCTTTTTCTCTATTTATTTTTTTCTTTCTTTCTTTTTTTTCTTTTTTTTGTCGACCCGACACATATCGCGGTCGCACGTAAAACCGCAACCACTCCCGATTTCCGACTTTCGTTAGAATTATCCGCGGTTTTTTCTGTGCCTTTTTTTTTTTTTTTTTTTGTTCCTTCTTCCTTCCTTTTCGTTTCTATGTAACCAATTTTGTCTTTTCCCCTTTTCGTCGTTAGTAAAAATACCGCAGAACGTCGGAGACCATTGGCGATTAATTATTCAAGGAAATTAGCGTAGCGTGGTAAGGGTGATGGGACAAAAAAAAAAAAAAAAAAAGGAAAAGAAACGAGAACGCGTTCGTCTAACTCTCATAAATTTGTCGCCTCTTCTCCATTTTTTTCTTTTTATTTTTATCTTCTTCTTCTTCTTCTTCTTCTTCTTTTCCCGTTCGACGTTTCACTCGAACTCCTTCCTTCTATGGATTCTCTCTCGTTTAATATTACTCTTGGGGGCAATGTACCCCCGAAGGTTAACGATCAATTCGACCGAAGAATGTAACAGAAAGATAAATGAAGAAAACGATTTGTATCTTTGTTATCTCTCAACTTTAATAATAATTACGTATCGTTCCATTTGATTAATTCAACGGGCGATGGGACGATATGTATCGTCGTGAAAACCAAAAAGTAAAAGAATGAAAAGAGAAAAGATAAAAGGAAAGAAAAAGGAAGAGAGAGAGAGAGAGAGAGAGAGAGGGAGAGGGAAAAAAGAAATACGAGCCAATTATTTCACTGCGATAATGATTATTAAATTATCCCGATCATTCCGAATACCAGAAAGACATAATTACGTGTAAATTGAGTTACAAGATTAAGTCGAATAAAGACAAGGAATAAGGAAGGACAATGGGTTGGGTTTGGGGTTGGGGAGGGTTCGGGGCAGGGGTAGGGGGAGGGGTTGAAAACTATCGCGGCTCATTTTCTCTTGGCGAGACAATCTCAAGTTCGGGGAAGTGGTCGTCATTGTCTCCGATTTTAAAGGAGCCCTCCTCGCTCTCGCATCGAGCTGCATAACTTGAACTGCGCAAAAACCTTTCAAAAGATCGCTCCATCCATTCTTCTTATTTCATTCTCTCGTCGTCGCGCGATAATTTCATCATCGGAGCGAGAACGAGAGTGAGAGAGAGAGAGAGAGAGAGAGAGAGAGAGAGAGAGACGGGGGTGAGAGCTCTATTACGTAATTCTGTTACAACGAAAGTACAAACCTTTGTAATATATTTACAACGTGACGTAGAGCGTCGTAAACCTTTTCAACTCAACGCGATATTCGATTCCGATGGGAAAATTATATTGCTTTGAAGAAGGAAGGAAGGAAGGAAGGAAGGAAGGAAGGGAAGAGAGAAAGAGAAAAAAAGGAGAGAAAGAAAAAAATGAAGAGATAAAAAAACTCGCAGCAGCACGTCGCTACATCGACCGATCCATATATTTTTATAAATGCCTTGAGAGAGTTCAAAGAACCAGTAATAAGAGTCATAGAGTGTGAGAAAGAGAGAGAGAGAGAGAGAGAGAGAGAGAGAGAGAGAGAGAGAGAGAGAGAGATAATTAAAAAGTAGCTGGCAATAAAAAGATCAAGGAATCGTCGTGTTTCATTAAAGACGCTTCGTCAAACAAATGCTCGAGCTTCGTTTGTTAGTTCATTTGTTTGTTTGTTTAATCCTCCCTCTCCAGTATTCTTCGATTACATGGCGCCCCCACCCTCTTTTTCGTTTTTCTCCCTCCCCTCTCTCCATCACTCTCTCTCTTTCTCTCACTGTCTCTCTTTTTTACCTTCTCTATTCACGTCTTCAAAAGGGGAAAAAAGATATCTTTTACGAGGCAAACAAATATCTCGTAACATCTCTCTCTCTCTCTCTCTCTCTCTCGAGAGAGAGAGAGAGAGAGAGAGATAGAACCCCTCCTCCTCCCGGTGATCTCGCAGGCAGACATTTCGAATCGTTTGTGTGGTTTAATGAAAGCTCGTTTTGGCGAGACCAACACGCACAGCGAGGCTCCCTCTGCTACAAAGTTAATCGCTGATAACGGGCGCGAACTAACTTTTTAAGCCGGAGATATCGAACCCTCTACCACCTCCCCCTCTTCATCCTCTCTATCCTCCACCCATCCAACCCCTCGACTCTCCCAACCCCGACCATCCCCGTTTCAATCCCTCTCTTTCCATTCTTTCCCGTCTGTCATCGACCTTCCGGCACACTACCCCGTTTCCGTCGAGAATCGGTTTCGTATCTACATCCGACCTCGTAAGCTCGATATGCCGAGATTGCACGGGTTCACCCCTACCCTCCGCTTCATCCCTTACACATCCTCCTCCTCCTCCTCCTCCTCCTCATCCTCATCCTCCTTCTCCTCCTCCTCTTACTCTTCTTCTCTTCCCACTAACCACCGCAACCTGCAGTCTACGGCATTCTACCGATACGAATGAAAATGCGGTCCAAACCCTCCCCTCTATTTCTCTCTCTCTCTCTCTCTCTCTCTCTCTCTCTCTCTCTCTCTCTCTCCTCTATACTCCTTGTGTTTCAGCATTTCCAACAGATAATGATTCTTTCGCTCTACTACCGTCGGCATTCTTCCCTTAACTTTTGTATCCGCGTTCTCGTCGATCACCGAACGATCGACTTTCCTTTCTCCCTCTCCCTCTCTCTCTCTCTCTCTCTCTCTTTATGCATATATTGTATTGCATATATAGTTGAAGAGTTATCGATGTCAAGGACCGATCCAAAGAACGAACCAAAGGATAAAACTAGTCCGATGAAAAATACCCAACTCCGAATCATGATTCGTCGAACGACGAACGTTAACCTCGCATCTTTTTCGTACTTTTTTTATTTTTTATTTTTTTTTTTTTTTTTTTTGAACGATAACAAATAATATCAAGTAATCGTTAAATTTTTGGTGAGATGTCTTTAATACGACGATACGAAAAACGATTAGAAATATTTCTATTCCTTTTCTTCTTTCTCTCCCTTTTCGTAAGACACTCTCACAGATTGCATTCGTTGTCGTTCGGAGATCATTGTTAAGGATACGACAAGAGATGCAAATTCTATCGTTGAAATGCAAACGCTCGCTCGCTCATTCACACACACACACACACACACACACGCGCGCGCGTACTCACACTCGCTACTACTCGTAAATCTTTACAGAGCGAAGAAAGATATACGGTATACAGAAAGTATTTTTCAACAATAAGTTTTGAGAATTTTACTTACCGATTTCTTTTTAATATTTTCCACGGTATCGTTTCTTCGACTACGTCGTACATTATCTTTCCGTTTCGTTGGGTCTCATTCTTTTCTTAGGGAAAAAAAAAATAAACAAAAAAAAAGGAAGCAAATGTTCTACACGAATACCACGTCGATCGTTCGCGTCCAACTAAACTCGGTGCGCGTTCGTTTGTTATTCGATAATTAAAAAACAAACAAAAAAGAAAAAAATGAAAAGAAATAATAATGACGTATCCTCGTTCTAGTTATGCGATTTAATAATAATCGATAGAAAATCGATAGAAAATCGATAGGAATATTTTTGGCGAACGACACAGCCGATGGATTTGGACACGTACCACACTTAAATAAAATCCCGTAGCGTCGATTTCGTGGGTAAGACCCATTCGAGATACGCGAGCGAGACGATAGCTGGCAAAGGATGCTTTAATTAACATCATTACGGTAATTAATCAGACTTACGCATCAATCGGTTTCACTTTGGTTATAGAGATATTTAACGATCCCTGTTACGAACGAGCAGATAAAAGAATTCCTGATGAATTATGTGAATTATTCATACATTCAGTTGTAACAGTGGTTATTGTTAGTACAAAGAATAAAATGAAGAGAGCGAGTGAAAGGAGTAGTAAGATGAGAGTAGAAGAAAAATCAACGATAGGTTTCCTCTTTCGGTTCTCTCTCTCTCTCTCTCTTATTCTCTCTTATTTCCAACACATTTTCCGTGTAAAAGAATTCTTCGCCTTGTTTCCTGCAGTAACGTATTTTCTAGATGTAACACACGTAACGCATACAGAGTCACATGCACAGACACAGACGCGGGCACACATATATACCTAAACACACACGCATAGAGACGTACTTGGGGTTGGACTAGACGTTTCTCGATCTTCGGTCACCATGGTATAAAAGAAAAAGTAATCCCATCTGGACTTGCCAGCCGTAGTGAAACACTTTGACCAACCATCCTCTAGCTGTACCCTTCGTTGCTATATTACTATGGAAACGAGATAATGTTGCAAATACACTCAGTCTTGGCCAACGTAATACAAAGGTACGAAGAAGATATATATATATATATGTATGTATGTATGTATGTATGTATATATCTATATATGTATAAACCAAGTAGTACAGAGCGACAGGACGGTCTCTCCTTTGTACCGCCATCATCCAAAAGTATAATAATGGAGGGAGAATGCAATACAACGGGAGCTGGACTTTCGGATATTACGATTATAATCGTAAAGCCCTCGTACGCCAAAGACTACCGATTGCATCGGACTTGGGAGGAGTAAAGACAAAAAATAAAAAAAAAAAAGGTAAAAAGGAAAAAAATAAAAATTTCCAAAGTAGATGTTTAACTTGATTGTTGAGTCTATATGGAGCGTTAAAATGAACTTCTGAAACTTCGAGGATTTAATTAAATTCTTTTGTCAATAGAACGAGAAATAAAGTTCTATCCTCCTAGGAAAATTATTTTTCCTTTTTTATATACACACACACACACATATATATATATATATATATATATATATAACACGTATATACAATACTGATACATCAATAAAATGTTGCTATTATTAATTTTAGCTATTACCATATATATATATATATATATATATGTGTATAATTTTTTATATTCTCGATCATTTTTTTGATCATCCCGTATAAATATGATTGTGCAAAACGTTAATACGTAAAATGTCATCGACGTCTGGTGACATTTATTTGCGGGTATAATTACCGCGTTCGATGGCGGCCGTTGATCACTTTCAAGCGCATCCCACGGAGGAAATAAAGGCCCTCTCGGCAATTATAGACTAG
>OU426863.1:7100509-7118009 GCA_911387685.1 Dolichovespula media | reverse complement strand
CGGTATTGGATTTCGCTTTAAGCGAGAGTAAATGATCGTGACCCCCCCCCCTCCCCTTATCTATTCCATCCTTAGTCTATCGATCTCTTTATCCACCTATCTGTCTGTCTTTCTGTCCATCCGTCCGTTCATCTGTCTCCTTCTATATTCTTCTCGACTATGAGGGTTACTCGATATAACGGTTAATGATTCAAACGAAATACGATTTCAAACGAATGTGTTCCAAAGTCGGAGCCTGTATTAATTATTCATTTAATAACGAAGGTGACTGAACTTTGTCGATGGAAGAAACTAGAAAGAGAAAATAGTTCGGAAAAATGTCGAGGAATTTTTCATACTCCAATGGTTTCAACGCATTGAAACCACGAGCGAATACAACCCACGTTGCTCGTATCGTACGAAAGAGGAGAGAACAGAAATACGAGCCAACATTGTGGTATCGGCATTGACATTATTCTCTTTCTCTCTCTCTCTCTCTCTCTCTCTCTCTTCCTCTCTCTTCCTCTCTCTTTCTTCCTTTCTTTTTCTCTTTTTCCTTTCCGTGTACCGCCGCACTCTCTGCACCAGAGAACTTTTGTAATGGAGGGATATAATCACTGCGTGTATCTCGTATCACTGGCATTTACCATTTTGAAATTTTTGTTTTCTCCTTTTTTATTTTTTTTTCTACCTCTCTCTCTTTTTTTATATACACACACACACACACACATATATATATATATATATATATATATCGTTGCACGCTTCGCACGATTCTTGTTCAACGCCACGGCGTAATCGCATATAACGTTTACGCGGTGTATACGTATTTTCTAGATAAAATTATCGACTACGATGCCACGTGAATCGTAACAAATATACATAGATTCTCTTTTTCGAACAGTCGACGGAACCATCGACTATTACGTTAATGTCGTAACGAAATATCCTACCGATAGATATAGTCCCGGGCGATTTTTCTATTGCAAAATAATTTCAAGCTTCAAGTACGGAACCTGTTCTCTCGGCCATTAATAAACGACATTGATAAAAATAAGTCGCGAATAGTCAACTTTTTAACATCAAACGGATTTTTCCAACGTGAGATCGATCGCTCCTGTAATTACGTTTGCTGGTATAGTAGATCAGATATATCTATGTGAAGTTAAGCGCGCGTCCACGTTTACCTGTGTGTGTTACGTGTATGTGTGTACGCGCGCGCGTGGGTCCCTTTCTTTCTACGAGTATGTCTGATATCTAACCGAACGACGTCGCGACGCTTTCAATTCCTTTTTTGGCAGGTGCTCCAGCACCGTGAAATCTCCTTTTTCCTTGTCGCCCTTCCTCCCACAACCTGCCCCCCGCCACCCTTCCTACCCCATCACCACCACCACCACCACTCAACTCTCCGTCCACATCTCTTTTTACCCCTACCACTCGGCCTACTCTCTTTTTACTCTCTTTCGCCTTTCTTTCGTAACGTTTGATGCTAGTTCGAGCCTTTACCCTAAGTTACTCCGAGTAGTACCTCGACCTTTTCCCTTTCCCCTCTTCCCTTTACCCTTTTTCCTCGACCCAAGCCGCCGCCGCCGCCGCCCCCCCCCTCCTCTCCCCGTCTCTCCGTTAGAGTCGGATAAATTTTTCAAGAAGCTTCTTCCACCTCGTCGAACGTGTCGGCCGTTCGGATTGCTACGCGGAATGTATCTACGGAATAAGACTAGGAGATCTATCCGGGAGTTCGATTTCTCTCTCTCTCTCTTTCTCTCTCTCTCTATCTATCTATCTACTTTCTTTCTTTCATTATTCTCATTTGTTCGCGACAAATCCATCGTTTTTCTCATCCTCGACATCACGCGACGTACCTACTTCTTACACTTACCTCCCTTTTACTCTTCCTTCCCTCCACCCTTCCTTCTCGTCTAATCAATTTACTTCGGCAATATAAAATATGTAAAATCGATGATACGATCGATTAGGATTCATAATTCATCCCGCCTCACTCGTAGTCGTAACTTTCGAAAAATCTAATTCGCCAATAATGAGAATCTCCGTTCTAGTTGTAAAATTAGTCGCTTTTAAATATCTTCTGAAAGATTTCTTTTCTTCTTTGTTTTTTCTTTTTTTTTTTTTTTTTTTTTTGAAGTTTCTTACGCGACAAAACTCGAACGAGAAATTCAAATGACGAGGATGACATTATTTATATTTCATTTTCCCCGTATCTTTGACCGGGTAACAAAGTTTGCCTCTTCGAGGGAGGCGTCGCGCACTGCGGTAAACGAAGATTCGATATCCTTAGAATTAATTCATCTCTTCCCACAACTCAAATAACATTTAACTGTCTTTAATTAACTTAAAAAAAAAAAAAATAATAATAATGATTAAGAATCGCCAAAGATCCGGTTAATACGTTTCTTGAAGTTTTACGCGGTGACGCGTTAGTTAGGGTCGTAGTTCCAATTCGCCAAATTATCCTGTCGCACGGGCTATCGATAATTTAGCACGGTTAAACGATCGTTTCGTACTCGATTAATTCGCATTTTTATCTTTCTCACGTTCACATTCGCTACCATTGGCTCTCTCTCTCTCTCTCTCTCTCTCTCTCTCTCTCTCTCTCTCTCTCTCTCTCTCTCTCGCCCCGTTTTTCTCACTCGGTGTTCATCGACGTGCCAACCTGCGAATCGTGAAAACAAGCCTTAACTTTTCTCACGATCGATCGCTCGTACTAATACTCCCTAGTGTGAACGAACCGAAAATCTACTACAATCGTTCGTTCGTTCGTAACGATCGTTTATAAATTCGCCGTCGGTCGAAAAAAACGGTCGATCATTTTATAAAGCAAGTTCCATTTAGTTGACTCTCGACGAAGCGCATTCGAAATGCAAAAAAGATAACAAAAAAAAAAAAAAAAAAAAAAAAAAAGATGTTCCCCGTAAAAATTTTATATTCGCGATGTTACAAACGACATCTCGCAACTTTATTTATTATTGACCATCCTCGAAATGTAATAATAAACGCATCCAGTTATACCTTACTACAGTTATTTTGATAATCATTAAAAATGGACTCGACGTTAACTATAAAAACGAATCGTTCGCGTTGCTCCATTGTTAGCTCCTAGCTCGGTCCACGGTACATTGAAACTTTCATGAAGCATTACGTTTAATATATATCTGTCTGGGAAAACAAAAAAAAGAATATATTTACAAAAGTCTCCTATCCGACGTTAATACTATTTAGAAGGATTTAATGGGTCGCGGTTGTGCTATACGCGACCTACGGCTATATAAACGCCGTCCTATGATTTACCTACCAATAAAAACATGGTCGGTAGAGGTGCGGAGGAGGCGGGAGGAATGGAGAAACTATTCATACAACGCCCTCTTAAAAATTCCATGAAAACCATTTACAATTCGCATATTAAACTTCCGAAAATACAACTCGTTTACTCCCTCCGGAGTCTCCGGAATAAACATTGATTACAATGTATGATCAGCTTTTCGGACTATAATCCGTTGAAATTTATACTGCCGTTTCAATGCTCGATCATATTTCGCATTAATCGGAATCCACTTATCTTCGAAATAAATGCCGCGTAACGCGATTAAACGGAATAATTGATACACCGATGGAATCGCATTAATCTCTTGTGCAACAAAAAAGAAAAAAAAAAGAAAAAGGAAAGGAAAGGAAGGAAGGAAGAGAGAGACAGAGACAGAGAGACAGAGACAGAGAGAAAGAGAGAGAGAGAGAGAGATTTGAAAGAGAGGAAAGTAGATTTCCTGTAACAAGTCTTCGTTTTACGTGATACGAACGAGCAAATCAAAACGCAGCGACAGAACAGGAAACGATCTTGACAAGGAACGAAGTGAGGGAGGAAGAAGCTTGACGCTTACGACGACGGAGATGGATTTCCCGGGGTGTATGAGAGAGCAACAGAGAGAGAGAGAGAGAGAGAGAGAGAGGGAGGGGGAGAGAGAGAGAAGAAGAGGAAGACGAATACTGACGAAGCGTGAAGGTGCGATAAACGATCGTGATGTTGAGGCATGACGAATAAGGCGAGCCATAGGTTGTCGTTCGAAGAGGACTCGGTGCTTTTCGATGCAAAGGGACAGAGAGAGAGAGGGAGAGAGAGAGAGAGAGAGAGAGGAAGAGAGAGGAAGAGGACGGAAAGACGCTTTTTGCTCGGGGTCGAACGTCGTGACCGATGACGAGACGACAGGGCAATGCTCGCGCCATGCTGAAGCTCGAGATAGAGATAGGTGGGGATGGGAAATTGGTATAATCGAAGAGAGGAAGCGAGATAGAGGTTGGCCGGATAAAGAGGTATATATAAGATGAAAAGAGAAAGAAGGAGAAAGAGAGAGAGAGAGAGAGAGAACGAGATGGGATGGGATGAAGAAAGATAGGATACGAGAAGGAGACGACGATAATGACGGAGTAGAAGGTCGAAAGTGCCAACACGGTAGAAGCTCTTCATCCACACGTACAAACATTACATGTGTATATATATATATATATATATATATATATATATATATATACATACACACACATTATACACATATATATGTGTTTGTATATATGTATGTATATTCAGAAGCCTTATACTGGATAATGCTCGGACCTAAAAATGATAGGGTGGATGCACGCGCTTAGATTTGATACAGCGGCTTTAATTTCGCTTCTCTCTTTCTCTCTCTCTCTCTCTCTCTCTCTCTCTCTCTTTTTCTCTTTCTATCTTGCTCACTATGAGTTTCAGCATCCACTTCACCTCCTCGACATACTCACTCACTCACTCACTCACTCACTCACTCACTCTCTCTCTCTCTCTCTCTCTCTCTCTCTCTCTCTCTCTCTCTCTCTCTCTTTATCTCTTTCTATCTTTCTCTCTCCCGTTTCGTCTCTTTCTCTGTACCTTTCGCGACCCTTCGCAAGCCCGTGATTAGTCGAGAAAACGCCGCGAGCTCGAAAGCCGACTTCAGCCAGGTCTTTCCCTCGCGAGAGGGCAAGTCTCGACGGCTGCAAAGTACCGAGACAAAACCGGATATAGCTCTTGGCCAAGAGCTGCGGCTGACGTTTAATTTTGTCGCTTCTGTCACCCTTAGAGCGTGCGCGCGCGAGAGAGAGAGAGAGAGAGAGAGAGAGAGAGAGAGATAAGATTCGATGCGGCTCGCGTTTTAGATGACACGTCCTTCCGCATCGCAAAATTTTCTCTGCTATATCAAGAAATTACAAGCACATATCCCTTTCTCTCTCTCTCTCTCTCTCTCTCTCTCTCTCTTCGAATATTCTCATTGAAAACTACTATATTAAATCGTCGATTAAAAAACTATGTTAATTATATGTTTACCATTTGTTCGCGTACCCGCGCGAGAGATTTATCTATCTCTATGTAGACGTGCGTGATCAAACGACGAATGATAAAAAAGAAAATTATACGATCGATCGATTCGATCTATCTCATAATCGATCGTTATCAACATCGTTGTACTTTCCAAATTGTATAACGAAATTATCGAAAATTACAAAGTAACTTTGTACATCGTCTCTAACTCCGTCTCTCTCTCTCTCTCTCTCTCTCTCTCTCTCTCTCTCTCTCACTATTTCTCGCTCTCGCTCGTACTCGATATGTACATTTTCTCTATTTCGATGTAAGAAAGGCAAATGGAGATCTCTTTACAAACTTGCTCGAGCATTCCGATAGTTACTAACGAGTGCATACTAATCCGCTAACTTTCTAGGAGGAACGAGAAAATGAACGAGAACATGAACGAGAGAGAAAGAGAGAGAGAGAGAGTGAGAGAGAGAGAAAGAGAGAAAGAGAGAGAGAGAGAGAGAGAGAAAAAGAAAAGCTTCATCATTACCGTCGTCTCTTCCTTTGCTCTTCTTCGCCTATCACCGTTCGTAACTACCACTTGTATTCTCTTCTTCCCGTCTCTAAAAGCGTAGCAAGTAGATGCAGCAGAAGCAGAAGCAGAAACAGAAGCAGAAGCAGCAGCAAGCTGAAATTTCGGATTTCCCGATAGAACATCCCCCAGCTAGAAATGTCGTCCCTTTTCTTCATCGTCATTTCTAGATTCAACTCCGCATTTAACGGCTCTTACGTTACGACCAGGACCAATGCCAATGGTAAAACGCCATATAGTTGGCACTGCTTCGAGCCATAATCAACACACGTACTTGTTAGTAAACATGACAGAAACCAACAAAGTAGATATCCGCCGCGAAACTACGGGACCGTCATTAGTGACCATTTATGAATATGTAATAACAGCGAATACACTAGGTACCATGTACGTGTTGCTCTGCATGAGAGATGGTGAGACGGGGGAGAGGGGAAGAGGGGTGAGAGAGAGAGAGTGAGAGAGAGAGAGAAGGAGACTTTCCTCCTCGTTCATGCTTCGAACGTACTACCACAACTACGCACGGTTCTCTATGATTAATGAATCAGAGAACGGTGTACATGGAATACCTCGATTCTTGGAAAAAAAAAAAAAAAAAAAAAAAAAAAACAAAAAAAACGTACTAGCGAAAGAACTGGCGTTGGCCAATGACGCGACGAGAATGTGCCAGTCGCTATTACATAGCCTGGATTACAGGTATAATTCTAAATAATGAGGGGGTATTTCTTTTCTTTCCTTTTTCTTTTTTTTTTTTTTTTGTTTTGAAAAATCGTGCCGGACGATCTCCTCCGAAAATAGTCGGAAAAAGGGAACGGGGGAAAAAAAAGAGAGAAGAGAGAGAGAGAGAGAGAGAGAGAGAGAGAGAGAGACAGAAGAGAAGGAGAGAGAAAAAAGATTGGCTATAATAAAAAATGAATTTTGACGTGGGAAATTTATGATCGCACTTGATCTCGTTCGTAAAATAAAGGTTCTTTTCTTTTTATTTTTTTTTCTCGAATGGACACACACTACACGAAAGTAAACGAATTCGTTCGTGGGAAAGAATATAAGAAAAATGTCGATCGATTTGGGGTTTCCCACAAAAACTTACTGGGGAGAGTGTGAGGGGCGGGGGAGGGGTGGTGGGGGGGGGGAATGGGAATGGGGGATGACGTAACGCGGCTGGTGCTGTTCCGAGCTAAAGAAAATTTCCTCTTGGTTGTTCCTATATTAATTGAACGTGCTTGTTCGAGAGAGAGAGAGAGAGAGAGAGAGAGAGAGAGGGGAAGAGAGAAATGATCACAACGAAAGTTTTTCTTCTCGTCGCACCCTCCATCATCTCACCCTCCCCACCCTTCTATACCCCTTTTCATAAGAGCACGAAGAGAACATGGTCCATCCGCGGCGCTTCCCTTATTACTATTTCGCGAGCACCATACCGTAGAATATTTCTCTCTCGCTTCCTAGCACAAGTGCGAATCCCTTTTGTTTCAAAAGCGGTTCACGGTAATGAGAGACTTTTCTAGACCGCAACAACCGCGTACGTAACCACGATTCTCTGCGTTCACGATCATCTCGTAGAAACGTCATAAGAGATATTATGTATATATATATATATATATATATATATATATATATATATATATTATTTTTTTTTCTTTTGTAATAGCATATACATAAACGATTTTCGCGATCGACGACGGATTGGAAAATGAAAGAAATGTGGACCTACAAAGCGAGAGTAGCACGGGGTAGACCAAGAGAGAGAGAGAGAGAGAGAGAGAGAGAGAGAGAAGGAAAAAGGGAGAGAGAGAGCTAAAGACGTAAAGAAGAAGGAGGAGAGCGAGAGAGAGAGAGAGAGAGAGAGAGAGAGTCTCGACCCTCCTTTATGTCCCCTCGTGTACAGTGCCAGTCAGGGCTGCATTGTTTGAGTTATCACAATGGCGGAACAAAACCTCAACCGAGGGATCGAACTCCACTCCAAAGACCGACCACCCTTTCCCTCGGGCCTCTTTCGCGAGTTTCCTCGACCATATCCTCCTCCTCCTCCTCCTCCTCCTCTTCCGTCTTCTCTTCTCCTCCACTAGGTTCACAAACAAAACAAAACTACGATGCGGTGCACCACCATGCACCCGGCTTCACATTCCACTCTCTTTCTCTTTTACCCTCTCCCTCTCTCTCTCTCTCTCTCTCTCTCTCACTCTCCCCCTCGAGCCTTTAGCTCCGACATATCGGTATATTCGCGTTTAGAAGCCGGTGCATTTCGACATGGAAGTAAAAAAGGGAAGAACAAAAGTGAAAGGTTGACGGTGCAAGATGAATCCATTGTACCGTTCAAGAGTGCGTGCATACCTTTCGCGACTCTCTAACCTCTTCCTTTCCCCTCAACTATTCTTTTTTACTTCTTTCCATTTCCGCGCCTTTCCTTATTCGTTCTCTTTCCCCTTATTTTTTTTTTTCTTTCTTTCTTTCTTTCTTTCTTTTTCATTTCATATCTAACCCTTCAAACGCGCCAAACTTTTCCCTCTCTCGTCATCGACGAGAATCTCGGTTGAATGGTTAATCGTTACTACGCACAGGCGTATACGTTATTTCTTTTCTTCGATTATACAAACACGCCATTTGACTCGAACAAGAAGATAATTCGAATAGTCTTCAACGAGGGATCGGTATTTTTTAAAAAAATTATCATCGATCGCGGTAATCAAGATAAGATAATTTCGATCGGATCGGAGAAAGCTCGTTACACCGAGTAACGCGTACAATTTATCATTTATAATTTATTCGGAAAATAAATTATCTGAACGAATACGTTGATAGAGCGAAAGTAACGGCCAATTTATTTTAACCGTGTTTTAATTGTTATCTACTTTAACGGGTACAACTTTGTTATCGCTGGTATGCGTCTCGTTATAATGTTCCCTTTTAAATGAGCGGACCATTTAAACTAAAAGTCTCATATAATTACCTTTGTTTATATTCCGTATAAACCATCGACAAAGTTACATTTCTTTGACTGAGAGAGAGAGAGAGAGAGAGAGAGAGAGAGAGAGAGAGAGAGAAAGAGTTGCATCATTCCATTCGATCCGATCGCATCTCTCTGACAATTTTAACGAGTAGACACTCGTTACGATCCATCGATTGTTTGTTATTAATGACTTTAAAAAAGAAAAAAAATGGAGAAAAATCAGAAAAGAAGGAAAGAAAAGAATACAAAAAAAAAATATATATATATATATATATATATATATATATATATATATATATATATCGCAGAGAGCAAAACACACATCCAACGAAACGAACCTTTCTACTTTTCATGCCCGGTCGACAGTTCGAGAGAAAACTCGAAAAGTCGCCTTTTACTTTTCCCTAAAGTTCAGACAGGGTCACTCGACGCGCACGATGTTTTTTACTCTGCGAAAAAGTTTCCTCGTATCGGCTCATAAAACGTGCCGCCCATGAGATCGATGAAATAATATTCAAGCGCACATGCTTCCTTTTTGTCCTCCTCATTGTATCTCTCTCTCTCTCTCTCTCTCTCTCTCTCTCTTTCTCTCTACATACATACATATATATGTATCTCTCTCTCTCTCTCTCTCTCTCTCTCTCTCTCTCTCTCTCTCTCTCTCTCTCTCTCTCTCTCTCTCCTTCACGAACACACTTTCTCTCTGATCGTCGCATTCGCTCCTCGTTAATTTCCATTGTCGTTAATAATATCGTCGGTTTTTCTTGGCTCGCCCGAAGGAGCCTTGCGATACGTTACGACCTAAAAAGGGATTATGCAAAGCAGTATGCGAAGCGGTAGAGAGCCGAAGTACGAACGGGGAAACGGGGAAAAGGGAACCGTGGGGAGAGAGGGAGGGAGAAGTAGAGAGTGGGAATGGCGAGACGCTAAGAAATTAGGCGGAATATGCCGAAACAAGTTGGCTCGCTGCTATGCTCCTTGTTGCAGATGGCATGCGACAGAACGTTTTGTCTACGCGTATGACTCACCCATTCCCTTTTCCACGAATCCCGAAGGAAGTCACGCTGTAACCGCGTTTCTCTCTCTCTCTCTCTTTCTTAAGTAGCATATCGCGTGCAATCTTCGCGTCTCTCTACTTCCCTCTCTCCTTCCCATTCTCTCTCTCTCTCTCTCTCTCTCTCTCTCTCTCTTGTATTCGTCTAACAGGCGTTAGTTCCGTCTTAAATTAGAAGTTATGTCGCGTGCATGACGTTTCCTTCTCTTGGCAAACCTCCCCTTTCCTAGCGAGCAACAACATCGCTACTACCATTACTACTATCGTCAAAACTACCCTCTTGATGGCCGAACGAACGCTTAACGTTTTAGTCGTGGCCAGCTTCTATTCTATACCAAGCGTGAAAACGTTTTAACGAAAAGAACATTGCTCTGAAACAATCCACCACCTTCCACTCGACGAGCTTTCATTTTCCTTAGGAATGGGATCGAGTGAAAATGAATGTATGTAATATATGTATATAAATATAAATGTAAGCGTGGGAAAGGAAGAAAGAAATGAAGAAGTAGAAGAGGAAGAAGAAAAATAGAGGTCAAAGGAAAAGCAAAGAAAAAAAAAAAAAGAGAGAAATCGATTCATTAATTAATCGAACGAGAGAGAGAAAAAAGAATGACGTTGGAACGCTTCTCTCTCTCCCTATATATATATATATATATATATATATATATATATATATATATATATATATATATATAAATATATATATATATATATATATTTATATATATATATATATATATATAAATATATATATATATATATATTTTGACTTCTCCTCCTATTCCTCTTCCTATTCCTACTCGTCCTCCTCATTTCTCTTCTCGCCAGTACATTTAGCGGTGGGTACACCACCGCTCGACTGATTTTAATCAGGCGAATCTCGCAGTCGCTGCTGCTGCTGCTGCTGCTGTTGCCCGCGCGCTCGGTTTTAATGTACCATCGTGCAAAAAAATGCCGTAATTACGAGAAACGTCGTGTTTGACCGACGTACGCGCATAAAGTAGGTAGTATTCACCGGTCTGACATTAAATCCGCTTACAGTGCTACATTTCTCCGTTGACGTCTACATGCATTTTACGTGTGTGTCCGTACGTAAGTGCACCGAGCGAGCGAGCGAGCCAAGCGACGCGCTTAGAACTAAAGAACCTGCGAATTTTGTAACGTTCACGTGAATCTCCCAGGCGCTGCGATTTTCACGTTATATCTTTTGCATTTTGCACGCCGCTCGTGCGGACAATGTATCCGTTCACGAGAAAAGAATCGTCCGTTAATCGAGTGCAACATCATTTGCCATTTTAACGGGAATGCTTGGATATATATATATATATATATATATATATATATATATATATATATATATATATATAAAGGAACAAAGAAAAAATTATCGCGTTGGAAAAAGAAAAGGAGAGAGAAAGATAAAGGATAAAGGATCCTTTATGACCGTCGCGTATCGATGTTACATTTCGATCGTCGACACCGAAGGAGAATTGCAAATGGGCCTAATCGAGATTCGTCTTTTACCATCTAAAACCAACTTAGACTCGACTGAACCAAGTTCTCGCGGTTTTGAGGGTGCTCCCGGTACTAAGGAGGGCGTCGCCTCCTCCTCCACCTCCTCCACCTACTCCTTCTCCTCCCACTTTACCCTCTCCTCTCCTTTAACCCCGACGACTAGCTCCTTTCCTTGCATCGTTACCACGTCTGCGACCCTCAGATTAAAGCGACCGCAGGGAGAAGTTTGACTTAGACTATCTACCAATAGTCTAGGAGAGAGAGAGAGAGAGAGAGAGAGAGAGAGAGAGAGAAATTGTACGTTACAGTTACCACGCGGCTCTGCTTCGTGGGCTCATCGCGTTACATCGTAAAACGTTGAAAGCCCGGAGGTCAAAGGGAAACTGAATCCTTTGGGCGTTATATGCAAAACTCCGTTAATCGAAACGTATGCTGGTCGTCGTACGAATAATGAAGAAAGTGTCGTGAAAGTGTTCGATGTATTTCTGACTTATACGCGTGTGCGTGTGTATGCATGTGTTTGTGAGAGAAAGAGAAAGAGAGAGAGAGAGAGCATTATCGATAAGCTCTTTCGAAACGAGGTTGTTTCGAACCGCCTAAATAAAGAAAAAGAAAAAGAAAAAAAAAAAAAAAAACAGAAAACGAAAAGGAAAGAAAGAGAGTTTCGATCGAAACACTTGTCGACATTTTTATCGAAATATTAATCGAAAATACCTTTTCAATGCGATCATCCGAACGTTTGATCTTAATTCCAATGAAGTATTTTAATAACGAACGAAAATTAAATCGTCCTTTCGAGGGGTTTGTGGAGTGGGGATGACTTTACGAAAGCTTTACAAGGTGGCCGATAACCCGCTTCGATCTTGTACGTATCGTTAAGTGTAAACGTTCGTTCAGATTTCGCGGTGCCGAGAGCTTTAAATCCAACAAATAAACTCAAAATTGGCATAATCCACGGCGCTTAAACCGCCGCGTTTAAACATGTGCTACGTTCGCACGCGTTCAACGCCGAAGATGCGATATATATATATATATATATATGTATGTATATGTATATGTATATAATAAACGCGGAACGAACACTTTGCCAAGGCCACAAAGCTTATTACAATGTATGTATATCCGGTGGAGGAGAAAGTCAGTGGAGTAGTCTGTGTATTATGTTCTTAATACTTCGCTACGGTTCTACGAACCTACGAACGAACGAACGAACGAACTTACGAACGAATTGAACGAATTGAACGAATTGAACGAACGAACGAACGAATTGAACGAACTGAACGAACTGAACGAACGAACCTATTTTCTCCGAATAATCAAGAGTCGTTTTACGCGAGTTTACCGACCATTACGATGGAATTCTCTAAAACGGATTACTCGCGATGGATATACATAGAAGAATCCATAGATAGATAGAGAGAGAGAGAGAGAGAGAGAGAGAGAGAGAGAGAGAGAGAGAGAAACAAAATATGATGGAAATCGAGAAACGCTTGTTACGAGTTACAGAGAGCAATTCTTTCGACGATTCTCGAGAATGAGTGTGCATCGCTTAACCGACTCGATCGTTCGGAGAACCCTCCCTCCCCGCCCCACTTCGATATTTTTCAAGTCCAAAAGTCTATACACATCCGGTGACTCTCCAAAAGGTTTAAAAGCTTCGATGGTCCGGCTTAATCCGGCATTCGTTCGAGCCGATTACAAAGGTGACTGTGCTACTTGTTTTCCTTTTTTCAACCTCCCTCCCCTTGCCCCCGCCTCCTCGACCTCTCCTGCCTCGCCGCAGCCCTGCCCCCCGGCCTCCTCCCCACTCTCATCGATTTCTGAACAACGAGAGAGGGAGGGGAAAGAGAGAAAACGAAATGAAAAAATAAATAAATAAAAAAAAAAAAAAAAACAGAAAAAAAGAAACGAAAATAAAATGAAACGAAACAAAAATGCACGGGGGGAAAAAGCTTACGAGCCGTGAACGCGTGGTTAATGACTCCGATTTTAAAGGTAGTTACAATGATACCGCCCCTATCCGACAATTTATACGATCGTCATTGCTATAATAAATTAAACGGTACAAATTTAATTATACGACTCTTCCATAATTACTAACTCTTTCACGCGGGCGCGTGGTCACAACAGCTGCGTTTACGCTTAACGTTTTTAAATTATTAAGAGATTGCAAAAAAAAAAAAAGAAAATAGATAGATCGAGGATGTCCCTGTGCGCGCGAGCGCGTGTATGTGTGTGTGTGTGTGTGTGTGTGTGAGAGAGAGAGAGAGAGAGAGAGAGAGAGATAGAACAAACGAGTGTACAAAATTGATGATTATTCGACACTCGAGTGAAATATATTTTTAAAAATCGTAGAAAATCCTCAAATCAGCATCGGACTTTTTACCTTTAGAATTCGACACTCTCTTTCTCTTTCTCATTCTCGCATGCTCTCTCTCTCTCTCTCTCTCTCTCTCTCTCTCTCTTTCCATTCCTCTTGGTTTTCTTTTTGCGTTCTATAGAAGCAATGAAATTTTCGATTCGGTTGGACGATCGAGCACGTGGTGGCACCACACCGATAAGTGAAGATGCACGACGAATAGCAGCAAGAAGCGAAAGTTAAGGCGAGTTTTCCCTCTTTTTCAGCTTTTCCTATAAACCGAGTTTGCCTCCTCTCTTTCTCCTTTTCTGAATTTCTTCCTTCTACTTCCTCTTCTTCTTTCCATGTTCTCCTTTTCTTCTAGCTATACATACATACATACATACATATATATATATATATATATATATATATATATATATATATATATATATCTTTCTCGAGGTCGGTGAGAAACCGTAGTATTGAATTTACTGTCACGGAGTCGTGGGTAAGATCTTTTATTCGTTTAAGCCTCGTTATCTTTTACAAAGTTTCAAAGAAGAAAGGAAAGAAGGTAGGATGAAGAAAAAATGAATGAATAAAAAGTACGACGTCACATTCGTACGTGTTTTTTTGCATCGCGTTCAAAAATACTCACTTAGTATATAAAATTAAATGAACAAAATGCTTGCTGCTAACCAGCAACGATATATATATATATATATATATATATATATATATATATATATGTGTGTGTAAAATGTTCCAAAGAGACGACGGAATAAAATATGATATTATTGTACTGTTTCGCGATAATACATTACCAGGCCAATTACTATCAAGTATAAATCACGCGTGTACTTTGCGGTTGGATGATCCCGAAGCTGTGCACTTTGTTACAAACAACTCGGTACACTTGCATTCGTATTACCATTACCTTGTTCAATTCCAAACATTAACGTAATTTACACCGACCGATCTTTCTGAGTTAACGAATGGTAGGAAAGTTTTTAATAATACAAACCCGTCACGAAATCCACGAATTATAGGAAATAGTATATATAGTCGACTGCACCTGTTCTATTATATATACAGGGTGACTCAATACCAGCCACCAATATCATTAATTAACGTAATTATAGATATTTAAATATATATATATATATATATTATAATATTAAACCGACGGGTATAATTACGGGAGTTATTAAATTTTATATATTCACGTTTAACGAGAAACGTTTCTAAACCTCGCGTTATATATCTCGTATTTTCTCTTACCTACTCGAATCAACCAAAATAATAATCTTAATCCGAGTATCCTCGGAACGATCGCAATTTACTAATCGGATAAAAGGTAACTGGTCGTTGGAAAAGGAGGAAAGGCGGGGAGAAAAAAAATGCAAATTTAAAGCGGCCATACGCGCGGAAATAAAAGGAGAAAGAGAGAGAGAGAGAGAGAGAGAGAGAGAGAGAGAGAGAGAAAGTCAGGAAAGAGGAGAGGAGAAACTTAATCCAAGATTAAGTCGAGCGAAGGTTTCATCGTCGAGTGTAGTGCGAATGCAGGGGAGCAGCTTGTAAACGATTGCTAATGCGCCGGAGGAGCTTGAGATTTACGAGCACGCTCGACGTTAGGAAAAAATCTCAAAAACGGTTTTCTTCCACTGTCGATCCCCACTTGACTCCCGACTTAATTAAATATAGGTATATATCCGAGGAAACTAGGTGCTCGAAAGGACGACGAAGCAAGAAAAGTTTTTATCGAGTTAAGAGGAGAAAAGTCCTAGAAACGTTCCGAACGTTTCCTCTTCTTCGACGTTTCAAGTCGTAAGAAAGAAAGAGTGAGAGAGAGAGAGAGAGAGAGAGAGAGAGAGAGAGAGAGAGAGAGAGAGAGAGAGAGAAAAGAAAGGAAAAGAAAAGAAAAGAAAAAGAATGACGAATAGCGGTATTATACGGTCGGTGATCTTTCGACTTATCGATAGTTCCCGTGGAATATCAGTACTATCTAGTTTCTTCCCTTAACAATCGAGTAACTCTCCTCGAATAGAGAGGAGGTAGGAGGAGGAGGAGGAGGAGGAGGATGAGGAGGAGGACTTGCTTTCCTGGGACGAAGACCACCGCAGTCATTGCGGTCCACGATGTTTTGCATGCTTACCTAAGAGACTTCGTAAATCACGACTAAACGGTCCACCGGCGCTTCCCTCGTTATACCAAATTTTCGCATAATACACACAAGCATCTCATCCACCACCAGTACCATCAGTACCACCACCACCAGCACCAATACAAGTACCAGCACCAACTCCAGGCACCAGGCAACACCAGCATCGGTACTACCACCCACCAAACCCTTACTCTCGCGCTATTAATTTTATGCAGACCCGCTGAAAGAGCTCAACGTATACACGAGGCGCGTACATAGACGCACAACGCCTACGCGGCACTTCCAAATTTAATTAGACCGTGTATCAAACTTATACCTTCGTGAGCCTTCGCGTTCTATACGCGTTCCCTGCTTGATAACGCTACGAGCGTGTTTCCACTCCGATTATTACATCCTTGTTGCTTAACCTGTTAAATCGCCTGCAACGATCAACGACCTTGTCTTGTGTGTATTCGATTTAATGACGACAACGAGACTTTCTTACTCTCTCTCTCTCTCTCTCTCTCTCTCTCTCTCTTTATCTTTTCTGTACTTATCAGGAATGATTTTCGATCTATCAAGTAGAAAATACCTAAGGTTTCACGATAGACGAACGAACATTATTATCGGCCCGGTATTATGCGGGAATGTAAATAAAACGAAACATAAAATGATAGAAAAGTTTTATCCGTGCACATAAATAAATAAATAAATTAATGTGAATGAAATAATGTGATAGGAAAATAAAATGAAATAGGGCATAATAATAATAATAATAATAATAATAATAATAATAATAATAATAATAATAATAATAATAATAATAATAGCAATAATAATAATAATAATAATAATAATAATAATAATAATAATAATAATAATAATAATAATACTCTTTTTACGTTCTCGCGGTATAGAATAATAGCGAATAGGATGGAATAAACGAGCCCAGGCATCGGGCAACGGCCGAACGTGTTTGCTGGCGCGAACGGACACGTTCGAGACACGTACCAAATGTCACCGGTAACGCCGTTGTTGAAGGCTCACAACATTGTCCCGGCGACTCTCTTCTCTCCCTTCCCTCTCGAGTTTCCTCCTCCTCCTCCTCCTCCTCCTCCTCCTCCTCCTCCTCCTCATCCCTCCTCGTTGGCTCTCCGCTGGAGTGGCGTACCACGTGCGCTGCTAACGGCACTTCCGGAACGCGCGTTCTCGTTTTAACCAGCCCACCTCCTCTCAAACCCTCCTCCACCTCCTCCACCACCACCAACCTCCACCTCCTCCACTTATCTCATGAGCTGGATACAGCTCGTTTCAAACGTCAATGACCAACCAACGCTTTTCCAATGTTCTCCTTTTATTTTCATTCTCTTGCCATCCCCGATCGATGGATCCTCCTCTTCGGCTCTTCACTCGAATATTATCGGGGAAACGATCGCTCGTTCGAAAGATCCGATAATAGGTTAGTTTTCCCTTTATTTCATTTTATCGAACCGAAAGGAAAATCCTTCGTCGATAGGGAGGGGGGGGAGGGGGAAAAAACATAAAGAGAAAAAATTGTCACTGACGACGTTCATTATCGAAGACGGATGATAAGATAGTCGGTGAAATGTTTAAGGAC
>OU426863.1:7073009-7098009 GCA_911387685.1 Dolichovespula media | reverse complement strand
CTTTGGACGTTCGCGCATTTGGAATTCAGTCGCCACGATCCGAGAATCTATTCGTTACACTCTGCCCTAACGGTAGTAGTAGTTGTTACCACCACGAGGTAGAGCAAATACGTAACAGAAAGAGACGCGAATGCACCACCACCTTCCATCTCCACATACGCATTACGAGGCCGGCAACACACCGGCGGCATCTCTCTAACGCCCTTTCTCGCCGTACGGGTAAAGTCCGCTCCATTACCATCCCCTAAATCACACCGGTAACGTTTTTGGGACGGTCGAAACTCGGAGCTCTCCGATGTTTTTGGCCTCATTAGTAGCCATCTCTCGGCTTGATGTGGTACACGAAGGGGTTGGGTGGGGGTAGGGGGTTCCTTGCTTCGCCGAGGAGGAATAGGAAGAAGAGCAGAGCAGAGAAGAGCAGAGGAGAGGAGAGGAGAGGAGAGGAGAAGGAAAAGGAGAAGGAGAAGATACGGAGGGAAGCTTAAACGAGAGAGAGAGAGAGAGAGAGAGAGAGAGTTAGAGAGTAAGAGAGAAGGGAAAATAGGAGGGTGAGGACGAGAGTGGTTTCTGCTCCGCTCGAGGGCGGTTACAATGACTGCGATTAATATTCCCAATTCTGCCGAGAGTCCCATCGTATCTTTCCCTCCCCCCCCCCCTCCATCCCCCGCACGAGCCAACAACGTTTCATCTCCCACCGTTTCGTGCGTTTGGACTTCGAAGCGGAACCGCTAGTACCACCAACGTCAACGTCCCAACGCCCCCTTAACTTTCGACCTACCGTTAAGCCGTCCGATTGCGCCTCATACCCGGATAATTCATACGATGAAATTCGCAACGAGACAATCGTTCCTTGTATATCGTTCTTGTCGTTATCTCGTTCTTCTTGGCACCCTTGAAATAATGACGATGTAAAAGCAATTATGCATCGAGCGAGCGAGCGAGCGAGCGGGTGGGCGGGGGGTGAGAGTCAAATATATATGCCAAATAATTTCTCTCGAATATAACGGCCGACAATATGAAAAGTTTATGAAGATCCTTAAACTCTCTCTCTCTCTCTCTCTCTCTCTCTCTCTCTCTCTCTTTCTGTCTTGCCTTAAAATTTTCAAAATCCATTTAAACGCGTAAAAAGGAACGAGGGAAAGAGAAAGGAAAGAGAGGAAAATAAAAAGTTGTGAAACGCAACGAGCTCCTCCTCGTCGGCACGTTAATCGTAGGGAAAAATAAAAAAATTAAAAGTGTAATCAAGATGACGTAACGCATATTACATTTCACGTCTAAGGGTAAATTCTATTAGGTACACCAAATGCATACATACATTCCACTTTTCTACGAACGACCCTACCTACGCGTGTGCCTGAATATTCGAATAAATTTATCACGGTGGAAGAAGAAAACGGTGCTGCGCAGTGTTCCCTCTGGCAAATTAAAGGAAAAATAAAACCGAAATAATTGAAAATAATTTCTAACGATGTATCATGTTTGTGATATAAAAATGGAATTTTACAGAGAAAAGGAAAAAAGAAAAAAGGAAAGAAATGAACAAACGAAATTATCGACTTCTCTCATTTGGCAACGAACGAGAAGAGCTGCTTTCGGTTTACTCGCTGGGAAAATAATCTTCGTTTGTTTTAAAGTAATCAAAGATAACGAATGTTGGAGAGAACGGACGAATTGTAAATATAAGGAATAATCCTATGCCCAGTTGCATCAAAGATACACGGCATATACTAAGGTCTGTGGATAGTCCAATGGTAGAAGAGAACGGTCAAAGGAGAGGATCGAGTCAGAGAGGATGTTGTCTATGGAGTAACTAACTCACATATCTATGCTCTCGAGTAGAACGGTTGTTGCCCTACTGCCACCTGATAGCTAATTACTCTGGGATATATGTACATATGTACATACGCGCGTTATAAACGCATGCGCTTAAATCATTCCCTCTCCTTCTCTCTCTCTCTCTCTCTCTCTCTCTCTCTCTCTCTCTCTCTCTCTTTCAGTCATTTTACACATGCCGAGTAACAAATAAGTTCATTAAATGGGAATGCATAACTGAGATTGAAACACGCGATAAGAACGAACAAAATAAATCTTTAACCCCAACGGTATATATGTGTATATATATATATATATATATATATATATATATATATATAATATAATGAAATAGCGAGAAGGAACGAATCGATTGCCTGTTAAGTACATAATCTAATCCCCACGACGATGTCTTAAGACTCAAATTAACGATCCGCTTTAACGAGGCACGCGACGTAATTTTCGACGTGGCGCGACGTAGCGTTTAACAATAAAACTGATTAGACAACGTGCGACGCCCGTTTCGAGTACACGTAGTCGATGAATGTCAATTTCACGAACGACTATGAGAAAGAGTGAGAATGATGATGATGATGATGATGATGATGATGATGATGATAATGATGATGATGATGATGATGAGAGAGATGAAGGAAAAACGTAAAGAGAAATGGCGTTTGGCGAGGAGAATAAGACAACAACAACAAAAAAAAAAGGAAAAGAAAACGAACCCTTTTCTTTTTCTATCGTCGAGCGAAATGTTAAAACGACGAGGATGATGATGATCTCGGTAAGGGATGAAAACACCGGGGAGTAAAGAAAAACTAGTCGTTAACGTTAACGCGACATATATTCAAGCATCTTGACCTTTTCTCCGAAGCTTGCCGACTGGTGCGCGGCTTGATCCGACAAGCTTGAAAGATAAACCAACCGAAGAGAGAGAGAGAGAGAGAGAGAGAGAGAGAGAGAGAGAGAGAAAGAGAGAACTCGCTTTCGTGGACTTTTCTCTCGACTCGAGGATCGTTCTTCTCCGACGTCGTTCATAACTTATTATTAGCTTTACAGCTCGGAGGTTCACTGACTCCTTGTAGTCGGCCGCAAAAATATATATATACCCATCTAGCTACATCCTAACCGTCTATATCTCTCCAACCCTTTACTCGAGGGTTTACCAATCGGTATACGTAGCTGCCACCGCCCCCCATCCCACACCCGCCCATCTATCAAAGCGCTTTTTCGGAACACAAATTTTCCTAGAGAAATTCTCCTGGAGAATTGTGTGCAACATGAAATCAAGGGGAATGAGATAATATAAGAGAGGTGGTTGAATTTATCTAGTCGAAAGTATCCACCCGCGGTAATACGTTTTCAAATAGATAGAAAGAGAGAGAGAGAGAGAGAGAGAAAATATACGAAGGAAGAAAGTTCATCGGGTTCCGTAAGAGGTAGGGAGTAGGGGGCCAGGTTTGTCAAATTGATCGAACCTTTCCCAAGGAATGATTTGCCGAGGGGGGGGGGGGGGGTTTACGACGAAAACGCAAAAGTAGACGCAACTACTACGACGGCGTGCCTTCGGTTGTGAACAGTGCTTAAGCTAACGTTCCTCCTATCGACATGCTTGGGAACTGGAGCTGGTAGGGCAGCTGCTGCTAAAGTATGCATGAGCAGAGACTGTTTTGTATCGGTATACTCGGCGCGTGCAGGGTACTGCGCTACACTAGTGCGCTCTAGATTGTTCTGCTATCGTTACACACTAATACACACGCACACACAAACAAAGAGAGAGAGAGAGAGAGAGAGAGAGAGATACTCCTACACAGACGCGCGTGAACCGCGTATAGTCTCTGGTACTACCGACCATTTGATTAAGGTCGATAGGGACGCCTCGTCGATGTAATCCGGCTCGTTAACCGGAGAACAAATCGAGAACAGACTATGAGAGTTTCGATATTAATTAAATGGCTGTGTATAAAATGAGAGAGAGAGAGAGAGAGAGAGAGAGAGAGAAGGGGTAAAAGAGAGATAGGAGTGTATTGGAATGAGTTTGTAAAATCGAAAGAAAAGGAAATGGATAATCGGTTTATCGCTTAAGGACCTTCCGAAGAAACAACGTGCCTTTCCGCTGTTGACCGTGTCGCGATAATCGAGCAACTTTATTCCCGGCTGCGTTCCAACGATTTTCCTAAGTCGAAGCTTAATTATCCTGCCGTGCTTTCTCTCTCTCTCTCTCTCTCTCTCTATCTCTCTATCTATCTATCTATCTATCTATCTCTCTCTCTCTCTCTCTCTTTCGAAACGGTAGTACTTGAGCCTGTCGTACGTAGATAGAACACGCGTAAGCCGCGCTAACTAATCCGCTGCCTTTGACGTTTCGAAAGTCGACGATCTCGTCGTCGTCGTCGTCGTCGTCGTCGTCGTCGTCCTCGTTTTCGCAAGTAAAGGGAAGACGATTTTCGTGAAAGAAGAAAAAACAAAAAAGAAAAAACGAGTAAAATCAAGGTATAACGAAATTCGAATCGAAAGAGGGAAAAGTAATTTTTTGAAATAATATATTCCTATTTCGAAGAGGATCATCGCCCGGCGAAATAATTATCCTGCCATTCGTAATTGGACTAACGGCATATATTAAAAATTTACCCCTGTGTTTATCTCTTTGATTAAAATCGATACGAGCTAGCTATTCATTTATTTTTCATAAACGAATGCGTACCCCAACCGTCTCCATCCCTTGAATACTTTTACGAACGATAAAAATCCGTTCGAATAATTCTTAACGTGTCTCTCTCTCTCTCTCTCTCTCTCTCCCCCCCCCCACTCTCTCCCAACTACTATGGATTACGTTCGAGACTATCTTAGCCAGACGCGTCATAAAAGACAATGTTCAATGAGTTGTCAAGGCAGACCAGGAGGGGGTGGGGGGTGAGCGGCGGATTCCGGACATACGGTATTAAGCTTACAAGCCGTAACGATATTCCGCCCATTGAGTTTTATAGAGTTGCCTCAGCATTAAATCGAAACTGCAGCTATGTTGGTAGGTCAGATCAGATCCCGCCCATCCTTTTTCTCATCTAAGCGCGTTCCCTTAGTTTCTCGCACGCGGAACAATGTTTCCTCCCAACCTGCCCCACCCCCACCCACCCACCGTTTACTAGCCAAATCCATGAAAACTTTTCAACGTCCTTCGACCTTAAAATTAAAACCTTTGAAAATGATTTGAATCGGTGTAACACCGTAGAAAAATTCTATTATATGTAGATATTGATTATAATGGTTAAGGAGTTATCTATTAATGAGTAATTGGGAAAAGTTGAAATATCAATTACGAGCATATTATTGTCTTAGAAATTTACGATTCTACTTTTTTCTATACTTTTTACTTCTTTCTTATCGCAAAACCATTATCGTCAATAACCACGTCCGTCATTTCATGAGTAAATGTTGAACCACTCGGAACTCGTAGGTTATATAACCTACTCCTGAAGGCTTCAATCCAGTACGACAATCTCGGAGCTACATCGCACAAGGCTGCTAACTCTCGGACAAGGAGCCAACCTTTAATGTACGAGTCGTGTTCGAAGCGAAACCTGTTTGGGATAGTTACTAGACGTAGTCGAAACTTCGACTGATACCTAGAGCTCTTCTCCCTGGCCCGTTCGTTCTCAGTTTGCGCCCGCGCATTCTCGTTCTCAACGTCTATACGAGGCCGAGAACGCTCACTGACCTCGGTTTAGCTGCTTCAGGGTATAGTACTCAACGTGTCAGGGATATTCTCTGTATTTCTCTCTCTCTCTCTCTCTATCTATCTCTCTTTCCCTCTATCTCTCTATCTCTCTATCTCTTTCTCTCTAGTTCACTTTAGACACCGAAGAGCCAACCGACATTACGAAGATAATTGTGTTTCGTAAAGCTCGAAGGCTACGAGTAGCATGTTCGATAAAACTTTTTTTTTTTTTTTCCCCTAAACTCTTCGCATCGGACGTGAAATGTTCTCTGAAACTTCTTTGATGTTTTAGTAGTTAAAATACAAGGGAGCAGATAGAAAGAGAGAGAGAGAGAGAGAGAGAGAGAGAGAGAGAGAGAGAGAGAGAGAGAGAGAGAGAGAGAGAGATAAAGAGAGAAAGAAAAAAGAAAATATTATTCACGTTATTCTCCTGGTCCACCTTTAGAATATCAAAATGAAATTGTCGTTGCGTCACGTTGTTGGAAACTCGAAGCGACATCGCTCGCATCTAAATGTATACGTACGTAACACTTTCGGCATTGCTTTTAGTCCTACTACACCGCCAGAAGCATAAATATTATGCAATATAATGCACGCCTTGGACCCGTTACCAAACCACCACCACGACCACCACCACCACCGCCTCCCATCTAATTACAACGCGAACTTTATAAAGGGCATGCGTGCGAATTGCACATTGAAGACGAAGTAATCTTAGGCGACTCCAAAGTCTCTCTAGAGTAACGGCGAACGAAATCGTTTTGCTTTTACGTCCTTCTACATCTCAGCAAAATTTTACCTCGTTATCACGCTCGTTCGCTTTTACGGCGTATCTCCCTCGTATTATTGATATAACGACGTCGAGTAAAATTTCTGTTTAATCGATAAATATCTTTTATCGAGATAAGGAAGATCGAGAAACGTTAAAGTTAACATTAGCGAACGCTGGGACCCAGGAGGAAGTTACAAATAACTACGACACGTCCGGGCGAGTTAAGGTGACTCTCTGTCTGCTCGTCCAATTATCGTGGTAACTGCATCGTGACGTGGTCTGGACCACTACCGTAACCTTTATACCAGGAAATACCCCGTAGGAAAAGCAGTAAAGGTAGCATAGCATAGCATAGCATAGCATAGCATAGCATAGCATAGCATAGCACAGCACAGCACAGCACAGTACAGTACAGCACAGCAAAGAGCACAGTAGAGAGGAACATAGTACGGTACAGTATAGAACGGCGCCACGGCTCAACGCAACACGGAAGAACACAGAACGCTCGACAGTGAGAAAGGACGGAAGGAGAAGTGGAGAACGAGAGCCGAGGAGCGAGAGAACGTTATTAACGGACGAACTTTATCGTTACTCTTGTACTTCTCGAGCAAACAGACGCGCGATGATACGCCACGATGATAAACAGCCCGGCAGTTTGGGCTACGGAAGCTAGATATTGCCGATGCGCTACAACTTCCACTGCTATACTTAATTTCCTATCCACCCTTCTCCCTTCTCCCCTCTCTCTGTCTCTCTCTCTCTCTCTCTCTCTCTCTCTCTCTCTCTCTCTCTTTCTCTCCGTCTCACCCTCCACTGGCACTACGGGTCCGAGCCAGCGATGCACTTTATGAATAGCTTAATGGACTCCCTGGAAATTGAATCGACGATGGAAGGAGCGAATCGAGTCTACCGCATTGTTAAGAGAAACGTGACTAATGATCACTTACGATCAGTTAGTAATTTTACCGTTTGTTTACCATTCGCCACCGACGTATAGTTACCACGCATTTCGACTCCTATCCACGATAGTCATTTTCTATGTTCCATCGAATCACGGTTAATAGTAGACACGTTGAGGAACTATAAAAGGGGGACATGAATCGTCCAACGAATTGAATCGATTCCCAACGGATCGATACCACTTTGCACCACCCACGAAAACAAACATCGCTCGTATCTAACGCGTTAGCTACGAATAAGTTCCGTGCTACCATAAATTTCTAAAGACTCGATAAACGTCCGGCCAGTCCTCGACTTTATCCAAGGCGATAAATACTCAATGGGAACGACGGTGGACGTCGGCTCGACGTTAGGATATCGACGCGTTTTACGGGATTTATTTCCTCGAAACTTCGATTCGGAGTTTCGGGATAGTAAGGAAAGGCTCTTGGCATCCAGTTCGCCTACCTACGATCGGGGTCTTACGCGAGAGCAGTTCCTATTTCGTGAAGGAATTCGGTTTTGTTCGTTCAACGTGAAACTTTCTCATCCGACGTGAACGATAACGACATACTAAGAGAGAGAGAGAGAAAGAGGGGAGAAAAAAGAAAGGTAGAAAAGAAGAAACGGAAAAAGAAAACGCGTATACGCGTCTTTACGATTGACGTATGTATAATGTCATGACGTTGCAACGAGAAGAGGGTCTCTCTCTCTCTCTCTCTCTCAAAATGCATCGCTAACCGTCAAACCACCGGCGCGGTCCGTACGTCACTGTCTTGAGTTTTTAACGATTATTAACGAGTAAACCGAGAAGCGTTAGATAATTTTTTTTACCACCAACGTCTAGGAAGAAAAAGGACGAGAGAATGGTCGGCTTTAGCCTGTGAATGGTAGGCTAACGAGACGGCTCGCGAATTAACGAGGTGGAATGAAACGCTTGCTAACGGATAATCGATTGTAACGTATTAGAGGATAACGTGGTTCGAAGTAACGACGAGTGTTGCTCTGTCTTCGAAGGGAAAAAGTAAAAAGGAAACTAAAAGAGGAGGAGGAGGAGGAGGAGGAGGAAAAAGTAAAGAAAAAAGAAAAAGAAAAAGGTTGGGAAAGATGTCGACGGGAAACATTTCCGAGATGTTTTCATTTTAAAATATCGAAGCTCGAGCGATCTTGAAATTTCATAGAAATATCGAGAAGACAAAATTCGTGTCTACCGTCCTTGTGGATCGGTTAGGGCGGTAATGACACGATTTCAATTAATTTTGATTAAGCGAGGGCAGCGAAAGCAGAGAGAGAGAGAGAGAGAGAGAACACTTTCCGGTGTTGCTAGAACGAGAGAGAGAGAGAGAGAGAGAGAGAGAAAGACCCAAGGCTAGGCTGTTTCGATCCTGTAAGGTCCTCCGTACCCTTAAAATTGAAGGATTTAACGGTCACAGGAGAAATATTGTCACGGTGATGGTAATATCTCGTATACGTTGGATAGACAAATCTTATGCCACGATGGACGGTTACCCCTCGAGAACCTAACGTCATGTTCACGGCCAAACCTCGCGTACCAGGATGGAATTACTGCTACGAGAGTTATTGGCATTTCCTGCCTCCTCTCACTCTCTCTCTCTCTCTCTCTCTCTCTCTATAAATATATATATATATATATATATATATATATATATATATATATCTGTTATCTTCTCTCTGCCCTTTACCCCTCGTTTCTCCTTCCTTCCTACCTCTTTCATCCTCCTCCTCCTCCTCCTCCTCCACTCTATCCTCGTTCCTTTTAACTTTTCCCTTTCTTCTATTAGTTCCTCGAACTTCGCGAAACGTTCTTTGCGTCGTGATCTAATGGAAAGCTTTGTTCGTCTAGAGTGCCCGAACGAGAACTAACGAGACCTTCTTCTTCCCTTATTCACATCTCTCGAAATAAACTTCGACGTCTAACACGTTCAACATCGACACGTTTATTTTTTATCCAAATTCCACCGTCGAACTTCTTCTAAACGGCGAAAGTTTCGTTTTCTACCTTCGCGCCGCGACAAAATGACGAATAGAAAGGCGGCAATAAAAGAAAGAAGAAAAGAAGAATGAAAAAAATAAATAAATAAAAAGATAAAAAAACGAACGAGACGAGACACGAATCCATCCGTTTGAAATAATCCCCTATTAAAAGGAGGACCAACGTTTTTTTCACTCGTATCGACGAACAAACGCAATGCGTTCTTTTTCTCGGAGCACGTAGAAGAAAACAAAAAAAATATCGTACTCGAATTCGTTCGGCCATTTTGTCGGCATTTCACGAGCGCGCGTCATTAAAATTCACGGGCCGTACGGTTTGCGGTATTCCGCGGAAAGGTCCCCGTCATCGCGCGATAGGAGCGAACGCATGAAATAGAGAAACAGAGAGAGAGAGAGAGAACACGACGATGGATAGTACGAGAGACTATGGTGAATCATACATTAAAATTCATAGGCGTGGTAACGCGTAGGTATTTGATCATCGAGCGCAAGTCGCATTAGACTCGTAGGAACGATTTCCTATGTCGTCCTATCCATTCCCCCGAAATGAGAAATTTGAGAAAATCGTGGTCCAGTATATTCTTTTATATATATATATATATAAAAAAAAAAAAAAAAAAAAAAAGAAATTAATTATCGACAGACCGGTCCTCTTCCTTTTTCCATTAGCATTCGTTGATAAGGCGGGGGAAGAAGGTGAACCTTCGGGAAAGTTTATTCGCTTCGTCGGCGCGGGACGACACTTTGACGAACGATTCGCTTACGATCAATCGAGAGGAGAACGTCGAAAAGTTTCCTCTCGCGCCCACCTTCGATATTTTTCTTTCCTATTCCTTTATTTTCTAGTTTCAAAAGGGCGGAGGGGGAGGGGGTGTGAAGTTTTTCCCAGTTTAAAACCATTCTGAATCCTTTGGGGGTGGGGGAGGGGGAGAGGGGAGAGAGGGTTGGATTGGATTGGCCGGGGGATTCGAATTTTCTTTCGGTTATATAAAAGATTACACTGGGAATGTTTGAATAGGAAACGGTGACGAATAACACGACACACGATTTTGTATCCTTCGGAATCACTCGTTTTAGGATATCCCTGGTGTTGGTTCGTTGCTCTTTAAACTTACTTCCAACGAACTTTTCCAGAGTTTCAAGCTCAACGAAAGTCAAAGGTAAGTGCACTCGAGTTGTTCGTCCATGATTTTTGTATTCCGATTACACGCACGAGCTTCCCCCCCCCCCTCCCACGTCTTTCCAACGCTTTATCCCGTTCGTTGGTTAAGACTGCCAGTGGCGATGCATGGATTTTAACTCGTATAATTTGTTTTGAGCACCGCGCTCTTCAACGTAATCGTCGAATGGTTCTTTAAGGAGAAACTCGAGTACACTTTTAAGGAGTTTCGTTAACAAGTTTTCCCTAGAATAAATAAGCTCCTCTTTCTCGCTACGGATGAAAGCTTATTCGTTGATCGATGTAATTAAAATCACGTTAGAATGTGAAATCTTTGAAATTTTTTTTTTTTTTTTTTTATCGTAAACAGTTAATTATAAAGCAATTATATTTTTCTAACCTCGATCATTCGATAATAACTTTCTGTAAGGCCATAAAACACACTTCGCCGGCCATTAAACAAGGAATTTACAAGGTGGATTTTACTTAAAACATAATATCGATAGATTATATATCGCTGATACGGTATTTCCACGAACGATACATACGGTGATAGTAATGGTATCTTATGGCAACGTTAACAATGTTATCTTGTTTTCTTGGGTATCGAAATACGCTCTCCCTTCCACCACCAAATACATAACTCAAACGTTGTCGTTACTGCCTCTCAACTAATAGCGCTTTTTCACGTTACCATCGAGCGAGCCTAGAATTACGATTATATATTCAACGATATTCTGTTACACATCGCGACAGAATAAATCGAAATAAATAAAATTTACATTTATCGTCTTTGCGTATAATATCTAAATATAATACGGGAATAATTTTTCTTTTCCTTTTTTTTTTTTTTTTTTTTAATAATATCCAAAATCCCTCTCCTCTCATATATATATACATATATATATATATATATATATATATATATATATATATATATAAAGTATATTCGAGCGGAAATATACTCGAAGGAAAACGTTTCGACATCGCTTCATTTTGTTTAGGGGATAGCTAGAAAAACACCGAGTTTTCTAAACAAGTTTCATTCATGCTCGTATACGTCTCGTGTTAAGGTACAAAGAGTAAGAAAGGACAAAAAAATAATAAGAGAAAGAAAAGACATAGGGAAGGAAGGAGGGAAGATGGCATATGTTGGGTAAGGAGCGTAGTCTCCAAGAGAGACGCTAAGAAAAGAGACGAGCGTGTCAGCGGCTAATAAAAACGAGACGAGAGCCCTCGCGAAAATTGCTCCGCAACGAAATGCTTGTCCCGAGTCTCGTTGTACCGCGTACGCACATATATACATACATACACACACACACACATATATATATACACACTCCTACACACATAGAAATGCATTCCCGTATGAGTCTCCGTTCTTATCCTCCTTCTTACAAGCTACAAACGAAAGAAATATCGTTTGATGTTCCGACGGAACGTTCCTCCTACCTCCTATCGAATTCTTTTCCTCTCTTTTATGACCATCTCCTCGCAGATCCGAAAACGATAACTCCAATTTTTCACAATCGTCCGCAATTTCGCTCTTTCTTACCTTTTTAAATCGAGGGTTAACCTTTCTATTGTCGGCTTATCGAAGAATAGCCACATATATTTTACTACGTAGTAAGGGAAGAGAACACGATTAGAATTTAGAACTATCGTTACGTACATAAATCTTAAGAACTCTTAAGGCAGGATCTCCCGTTGTGATATCGATTTTTCGTTTACCCCTAAAAGTATTAATCGTAGTATACTGCCCCCTGCTCGTGTGCCTAACTAATGCGAGCATACACGCGAATTACACGCGCATACACACAAATTCTGCGCGCACACTTTCGAGATAATTGTTACTGACAGTCCTGGCCAGGTTGTAATTGCAATATCAACGAACGTTTGTTCCTGACGCTTTGCCTACAGGAATGAGCGACCATAAACCCAGTTCCACAGAGAGATACCTTATCAATCAAGCATCAAACGCCGCGGTACATCTGTGCTATAATTTTGGTCGATTACTCAAGAGTTATGATTCTACTCTCCAAATATACATACGGATTCTGTTCATCCTGATACATCTCTCTGTGGGCAACGTAATACCATGCATTCTTAAAAATTCAATGACATCGTGTATCGGCTTACGCTTCTATGCACATATAAAATAAATCTTTTCTCATTAAATTACAAATCCCCTTTGCAGGTATATACGTATATACGTCTATATCAGCCTCTTTTATTTGACGAAATACGACAATGACGTCGAAGGATGTATAGAAGATGAAGGAATGAAAATGGCAAAGTAACGACTATTATAGGAAAATATTATCATTAAAGGAAATGCAAAATGGCGCAGGAGTATTGGCCAGTTTGTGAAATTCCATGCGTTTAAAGCCGCATCGAAAATATACAGAGAGAGAGAGAGAGAGAGAGAGAGAGAGAGAGAGAGAGGAGGAGGAGGAGGAGGAGGATGAGAGGAGGGACAATGCATTATATCTCAAATACTTCACCGACGTGATTCCATCCGACCGTATGAACCTGTTTCCGCATTGTTATCCTCTGCTCGGAGTTTCCCGATACTTGAGGTTACATTAACTTATTATATTTTATACATTACACCCACTAACATCTTCTCCGCCATAGCAAAATTCTCAAACCCCGTAATATCGACGTTTACGATGAAAGCAGCTTTCAGAAATTTACGAAGCGATAAGCACACGCAATATAACATTCCACGAAATATTATCGGGGATCAATTTAAATATTACAAACTATGTATATACCGTATGGAACTTTCAGAAAAATGTATATATCTTCACGATATATATATATATATATATATACACAAATAAATGTATATATATGTATAACTTGTCACAGATTATTAATAATACTTTCTCGATCGCGGACAATCGATATTAAAAGGAATTAATCGACTTATAATCTATAAGAATTAAAATATCGCGTTAAAGATTCTCGTGAACGTATAATCGCACGAAAAGAATCATCGGTGGTGACTCTGTTAGTCGATCAGACGAAGGTTTGCCAGAAGGGTCAGCAGCCAAGTCGATCGGACAGGTGGTTAGTTACTCGAGACGAAGGGGACAACCTGGCTCTCAGACTTGCTTGCCGATCCAACCAACCCCGCCTTTGTTGCTCACAAAAGAAAAATATCCATTCGAAAGGCTATTACAACGTCATAATCAGCCGTAGGCGTTGCCGCAAGCAAGCTCGTTTAACTGTTGACCGGTCGTGCGCGTTAATTCGAGCCGATTATCGGCCAAACTACCGGACAATAATTAAACTGGGCCACGTTGTGCTCCGCGAAGTGCTGCGGTTTTGCTCGCATGCTAACCTAAATTCATGGGATGGCATTTACACCCGCATACTACTCCCCATGAGTAGGCGCATGTGCACGTACTCTCTCTCTCTCTCTCTCTCTCTCTCTCTCTCTCTCTCTCTCTCTCTCTCTCTCTCTATTGCTATACGATCGCCATCATCTTCGTCGTTCCTTTCGTGAGAGTCCTTCCTTCTAGGAAACACATCGCGTTCGTGCAATCGCCATTATACGAACTACCTACCACCGGCTTTCATCGTCGTCACACTCGTTAATAACATCAAAGCACGATCGCTAATGCCGATGGGCTGCTACTAACCGCTAACTCTCTGCCACTATAACCTCCAAATACCTGTCTTGTTTCACTCCTATCCTCCGATAAAATCGATCGGTGACACGATTCGACGCGACCAGCGAATTCTCCTTCCTTCCTTCCTTCCTTCCTCTCTCCCTGCCTACCCTCCTTCCTTCCTTCCTTCCTTCCTTCCTGCCTTCCTTCCTTCCTTCCTTCCTTCCAAGTCTCCTGTCGATTCCGATCGATTTCGTTAAGATGGAAATTTGTATGCTGCGAAGTGCCGCATCGTGTCTCTCGTTCCATTGCCTCTCTCTCTCTCTCTCTCTCCCCTCTCTCTTTCTCTCTCTCTCTCTCTCTCTCTCTCTCTCTCTCTCTCTCTCCTCTCTCTAACCTTCTTGCTTTTTGTTCGTCGAGAGAATCTCGTCGTGCAACAAGTCTCCTCCAACCTCTCTACCTGCTCTCTTCGACGAAGACATTACGTGCTGTTCTCTCTCTCTCTCTCTCTCTCTCTCTCTCTCTCTCTCTCTCTCTCTCTCCCTCTCTCTCTTTCATCCCCTTCAACTTCGATGTACGAATGAATACCACCCACGCAACGGACAAATGCCTTTAGAAGAGCGAAGTTAAGACTAACTTCGTCGTGCCCTCGAGCACAAACGTCGCGGAAGATCTTCTTCAACTTCCTTGTTCGATATATTTTCTCCCCTTTTCTCGCGTTTCTCCCCTTTTTGTTCTACCTCGAACAAAACGAGAGATAAGAAGAAGCGTTTCTCTACTTTCCTTCGTAATCGCGTTTGACAATCGTTTTCGACTTTCGCGCTTGTCTCGCCTCGCGTTCCGCTTAATGAACATCATTTGACGTTCGAATAATTCATACGAAAAATATTTTCGAATATTTCATGCGTGCGTTGTGCCTATATCTGTCTTCAAAAAGAAAATAAAATAAATAAAGAAATAAATAAATAAATTAAGAGTTTTCCGATACGATATTTCGTGCTTGGCCCATCCATCGGTTTTATTTGGTTCACGTCGAGAGGAATTCAAGTATCGTACGATATCAGGTAAAATAAGGTGATGCATACCTTTTTCCTTTTTCAAACATGGTCTCTAATTTGAAGGATCAAATTAGACCGGTTCAATACGATAGCCGAGTCGGTATAGGCCTTTTCAACCGGATCCATGGCAACAGCCATTGAAAATGAACTTCGTATACGTTTACCTATACGACTTCTACTACTACCACTCCGTTGCATTCATTATTACATAATACGAGTTATCGGTTGCTTCGGAATAGAAGTCTAATTAAATATTCCGAGGCAATTAGATGGACGAGAAATAAATTTCAAATATAAATAAAGAAAATAATTAAATCGAGTACAATAACGGGAGCCTTTCAAATTGGTTTCACAATTAATAAATGGAAAAAAAAGAAAAAAAGAAAGAAGGAAAAACGAAAAGCGAAAAACGAAAACGAAAGAAAAAATATATCGTAAAAAATAGTGATTTGACAAGTATTGCAATGATATTATTCCGCGGATATTTATTCCAACGTGCACAGGAGTACGTCACGGTACCGCGAACAGCCAACTGGCTTATATAGCGCGCGCGCACGCGCACACATACACAAAAATATCTACACGTATATACGACACACGAAGTCGCGCACGCATATCGCGCGGAAGAGCGACCGCCATTGGCTAGCGGAACCGCTCAAATTTGCATTGTAAAATTTTCCTCTGTTTATATTTTCTTTTCTTCTTCCTCTGGTACGGTCCTTCTCTTTTTTTTTCTACCTCTCTCTCTATATATATATATGTGTGTGTGTGTGTGTGTGTGTATCTCTCTCACTCTCTCATTGTATATCACATTATTTATGCACCTATATAACCTGTGTCTGTTTCGTTATTCATTTTTTCTTTCCGCTCCTTTACGCGCGGCCGTGGGCCGTCGCGCTCTATACACCTTCTTTTCAATTTGCGTTGGTTTCAATTTTGATCCTCCACCTCCTTTTTCCCTATCTCCCTCCCCCCTCCCCGCGCCCCGTCATTCATTCTCCTCCTTTAGTTCTCCTCTACGTATTCATAAACTTGGCACACTCCGTTGGCCTGACTCGCTAGCACACATATCCGTGTCGTGGCATCCTCTCTCGGCCATTTCCTCCTTCCTTTCCTCTAGGTCACGTTCCTCGTGTCTCATGAAATTTTAATTCACGAAAGCTTAGCTTGCGATCAAACCTCTTCCTAAATGGCGTTCTCGGCCGTCGGTAAGAAGCGCGCGTTTCATTTCGAAAGAAATTCTTATTTATATATATATATATAATAAAAATATATATATATATATATATATTATAGATCGACGAAGGAAACTAAAGACGGCGATACACATACCACCCACCTCCAGTCTGTACCTCCTACAGATTCTTCTACCTGTCTTTTCCTTTCGTATCACGTACATACACGAGAAGAGTAACAATAGCCTAATACTCGGTGATTCCGGAAATACGTAACAAATTCTTAACCGTTCGTTTGGATTATTTACGAACGGTGGTCCCCGGCCGGCCAGCCTGAATCAGATCGACCGCAATTTTCCTCGATCGATGACGAGGCGCAATTTCTTCATTTGTTTGTCCAAGAACAGAGAGATACAATACGATAATATTTAAATATGTATTATTCGTTTCGAAGAGATCGTACGTCGGTAATGAATCTTTCATATGTTCTCCTTTTATAAATTCATAAAGGATTGTTGAAATGAGAGGGCCTTATATTCATATCCCGTGGAAGGTTGAACCCCTATCGAGTGAAGAGAAATCATGACTCGGCAGAAACGAAAGATCTCTCTGATTTTCCTATTTTCTTATACGCGACGAAACATCGTATTTAGATAGATAGAGAGAGAGAGAGAGAGAGAGAGAGAGAGAGAGAGAGAGAATATTCTTCAAATATTTTTTTTACAAAGAGATCGACATCATCGGATTATTTAATTATTTATATATATATATATATATATATATATATATATTTTATACCTCATCGATGTCGAATATTATTGATGAATAAATCTTTTCGAATTGATACGTTCTCTCGATATATATATATATATATATATATATATATATATATATATATATATTCCTTCAAATCATATTCGCGCGAGAATAAGGTTGAATTTTCCACGATATCGACGACAACGCCAGCTGATTTCTAGCGTATAATACGAAACAAAATCTGGGTTGAACTCTTGGAAAGATACAAAGCGCACCGAGGGAACGCTGTAAGATCGTATCTACTTTGAGGAGCAGGCAGACCTTTGAAATGGCTCGAGCAAGCACCGAGTATAAAGAAAGAGAGAGAGAGAAAGAGAAAGAGAAATACTGAAAGTAGTAGTAGTAGGTAGTAGTAGTAGTAGTAGTAAGCTACAAGACACGTAAGGAAAATCACGTTCGAAGATTCGAATTCAGGTGTCGTAAATGGACGGCACTTTGGCAAACGACAATTCGGATAGATGTTTAACCTTAGCGAATAGTCTTAATACTTTTTAACACGAGGATATTATTGAATATAAAAGGGACTTTAAATGGACTTTGAAATTCTTTTTCGATTGGTTCGTCGAATAATCAAGAATTGGAAGGTAAGGTACAAAAGGGAATGATTAATGTTTTTCTATTCCTCTCTCTCTCTCTCTCTCTCTCTCTTTCTCCCTCTCTCTCTCTCTCTCTCTTTCTCTCTTTGCTCATGAAGGAAAAATGTAATCCTGACCTTTCGATCGAATTTTGTCGTTCGCGTCGAAAGGAATATCGTAGGGGAAGGAAAAAGGGATCCCGGTGCCGACAAAGAGATTCTAGAAAAATTTGTGAAGACGATCGAGAGATCTCTCGAGTGACTCTCGATGAATACAAAAGGAGGAGCTCGTAGAATTTGGGTGATAGGATAGAAAGAGATAGAAAGAGAGAGAGAGAGAGAGAGAGAGAGAGAGAGAGAGAGGAGGCTAACTTGATCTTCTCTCTCTCTCTCTCTCTCTTATTCTTTTATAAGCCCGAGACAAATGGATGGAGATGTGGTAAATACCGTAGTGAAGTAGTGGAGGATACGGAGGAGGATCAACGCGATTCGGCCATTCTATCTCGTCGCTATCGGGACTCTCCTCCATCGATGCCGATGGTTATTACCTCAGGAGGGAATTTCAAAATTTAATACACTATACGAATTCATCCCGTAGAAATCACTTCGATCCAAAGTTTCGCCATTTAAGGATTCCAAATGGGATAAGTTTCGCGCAAGGAATTCGGATTAAAGTATCGTAACAAGGAGATCTAGCTTTGGAGAGAGAGAGAGAGAGAGAGAGAAAAAAAGAAGGAAAGAGAGAGAGAGAGAGAGAGAGAGAGAGAGAGAGAGAAAAGAAAAGGGATTGATCGCGTGGTATCATTTAGAAACGGCGTTACGATAATCAAAGCGCGGAAACATAAACGTTGAGATTAATCGCGAAGGGATGAAAGGAATGAAAATAGGAAGGAAGGAAGGAAGGAAGGAAGGAAGGTAGGTAGGTAGGTAGGTAAGAAGGTAGGTAGGTAGGTAGGTAGGTAGGTAGGTAGGTTAGGTTGAAAGGTATAGTATAAAAGGGGAAAGACGAAGATGGAAAGAAGCGGTTTAAGCGTAGCTTCGACTGCCGCCGTCGAGCCGGTGGTCTAATGTTACCGCATCGAGAAGCGCCACGATTTCTCACCCTTATCTTATCTGCCGTCCTTCCCCGGTCGCCCTACTCTCCTAAAGACCACGCTCCCTACCGCTCACAGACCCGAGAGGTCTTTCTTCTCGCCCTCCGCGAGCACGCGCCTCCTCTTCCGTCCCTGAGTGAGTCTCACTCCCTGATCCATTCACGGCAAAGGAGAAGAAGAACGAACATCGGTGGGGAGGGAACGGACGAGGGCAAAGCCCTCCCCACTAACGGGGGGAGAACGACCTTAAATTCATTCACGGGGCTTTTAATTTCGTGGATCGACGCGGAATTTCGAGACCGCCCCATCTTTGACCCCCCAACCCCTGTCCACCGTACTTTACTTATTATCAAAAGGTAAAAAGGAGAAAAAAAAGGGAAGAGAGAGAATAAGAAAGTAAAGAAGAAGAAGAAGAAGAAGAAGAAGAAGCCTTGAAAATCTAACGAAGGTCTATCGATCGGATTCGATAACTATAACGTGATACGATTATCGATCGAAAGATAACGAGAGAGGATGAAAGGGATGAAAAAAAAAAAAAGATTAGAAAAAAAAGAAAGAAAGAAAGAAGAAAAGACAAAGACGAGGTAAACCACTTATTCTTTTTACGTGACCTTTATTTTCCCTTCCCCGAATATAGCATAGTTCTTCGATCGATGAGAGAGAGAGAGAGAGAGAGAGAGAGAGATCGCTCCGACTATCCATCCCTCCAACGCCCTTTCGTAAAGTCGTCTCGACTTAGACCGACTGCCTCATTTCCGCTTTCCGAGATCGCGATCCGGCTCTCGTCGTCGCGTCGCGACGTGCCACTGTAAGCATAACAGGTATCCATGGTTAATCCGGAAAGACTACGGGAAGTGGGGCCGCCATTCATGAATCTACGAAATTCTTACTAAGCCCCCAGGATTTTATATACGTACTTACTTAGTTGATTCGCCAAAGTCGCTAAGTTATCATTCCATCGTTCATCTCTTTTCCTCTTGTTTTTTTCCTTTTTTAGTCCCCTTTTTTTAATCCCCCTCTCATATTCCATCTCCTTTTTACTCCTTTACATTATACTTTTTATTATTAATATAATAAATTTATACATTATACTTCGCTATCAATCACGACGAGATCGTATTTGCTATTCGTTTCTCTCTCTCTCTCTCTCTCTCTATCGTTGCGAAGCAAAATGATTCGTAAAATTCTTTAGCCGTTAGTACGGTGCGAGATCATCGAAAAACTATAGCGTAGGCTAATCTCCGCATTGAAAAGCAGGAGAGAACATTTCAACATGATAGCCCCCGATCGAGCACGGATTTCCGCTTATATTTTCGGTTCGCGGCTCGCGTTATCAGTCTGAAATTGCGTCGAACGAACTCTCCTCCCTCGTCCGGTGTTGGCCGACGAATATCGAGCGAGAAGAGGGGAAGGGGAAGGTGGGGTAGCGAGGGGAAAGAGTGATACGATGTTTACTCGTCGGAAGGAAGGAAGGAAGGAAGGAAGGAAGGAAGGAAGGAAGGAAGGATGAATGGGTGGATGGGCGGTTGGGGGTGGAGGGAGGGAGGGATGGAGAAAGGGAAAAAGAAATGAAAAAAAAAAAAAAAGAAAAAACAGAGCTGATACGCGAGTGGATGTTTTTTTTTCTCTCTCTCTCTTTTTGTCTCTCTCTCTCTCTCTCTCTCTCTCTCTTTTTTTTTCGAACGCGAGGAAGTGACGAGACAAATTCTCGATGGCACCTGAAAATCATCTGTCGAAGGGACGAATGCGAACGTTTGCAAAAAGGGACGACGTTGCTCTCGCGGTCTAGATGACCGATTTGCTACCACCATAGCGCGAGTGGATTGACCCTGGAGCTTTTTGATTCGATCAATGTACCGGACACATACATAACGTCGTATATATACGCGATGCCTATATTCTTCCCTTTCTCTCATTCTCTAGCGCTCATCAAACATATACATCGGTACACACGTAGAAATATACGAGTCGGCCGTCACCGACCAACCAACCGACCGACCGACCGACCGACAAGCACACCACCACCACCACCACCACCACCAACTACCACCGCCACCAACTACCACCGCCAACTACCACCCTTTTTCATACCGTCGCATCGCTCGATGCGAAATGGCCGAGGATTTATCAATTTCGCCGTAGCAGCGCCAACATTCCGCGCAAACGGCGACTGCCAATTAAAAAATACTGCCGTCGGAATCGACGAAACGAACCTGTACCTACGTTTCGTTCGTACGTTCGTTTCGTTTCGACGAGTTCACTGCTTTCCCGGGATACACGGGCCAAGATCGCTGAACCAACGTCTCCCCCCCCCTCCCTCTCCCTCTCTCTTTCTCGTTCTCTCTCTCTCTCTCGCTCTTGATCTCTCGCATTCTCCGACTCTCCCGTACTCCCGAATCCACTCTTCGTATGTACTATCCCCACCTACGCGTTTTTGTTCGCTTCGATTTTCCTAGATTTATCGATTAAGCTAAACTACGAATTTTGATTTTCCCCGTCGAAAATAGTCGGTTGCCATGCGATTGTCCCGATGATTACGGTATTTCACGAAAAGAAGGAAGAAATCGAACTCGAACGGCGTATCGTCGAATTTCGATTGCGCGTCGGGCACAAAGAGAAACGCGGGATAACGCGTATCGACGACTTCGCGCTATACGAGGAGAGTCGTAGGGTGGGTGGGCTGGGAGGAAGGTGGGTGGGTGGATGGATGGCAACGGCATCGACGATGGCAAGCGAGCGGGCGAGAGGGACGAAGGAGGGAGCAGCTTCAATCTGCGTGCGCGATACGTCAAGTTTTCTACCGTATATCGATCCGATATAGAACGAATTGCATGCCAAAGCAGCTAATATCCATTTCTAACGAATAAACGCTAATGTTATTTTAAATCTACTATATCCAGTATATATATATATATATATATATATATATATATATATATATATATATGTATATGTATATGTATATCTAGATATCTGGTTCTCAGTTGAAAAGGCCAAATAAATTGGACTTCGACATAAAACCACGGATTAGTTATACAAAATTAAATTTTAAAGCGAAAACCTATCGACGACCGAACTATTCTATACATCGGGTTTTCGTTCGTTCGTTCGTTCGTTCGTTCGTTCGTTCAGTTCAGTTCGTTCGAGGACGAACGATCTCGTAGAAAGAAAAAAGAAGAAAAAGTGAAATCGATGGGAAAATGGAGCAGGCGTGTTAAATTTAACCAAAACTGTCGGCGATCAATCACGCATGGCGCAACGTTACGATCGCCGAACTAGACGGGGTAAGAAGAAAGGGAAGAGTAGGAGGAGGAGGAAGAGGAGGAGGAGGAGGAGGAGGTGGAGGAGGAGGAGGTGGAGGAGGAGGAAAACGACGAGGACGACGAGGATCGAGTCGGTAAAATTTCTCATTTCCAGAGGCGAGCGTGCTCTCGCTTACTTTCGCGCGAAATAAATCGTTGGTAGGACGAAGTAAAGGTTGCTCTTTATCCGGCTGAAAGATCAAAAGTGGATATACGCTCTCTATCTCTCTCTCTCTCTCTCTCTCTCTCTCTCTCTCTCTCTCTCTCTCTCTCTCTCTCTTTTTCGCGTATATACGTTCTTGCTTTTTGGACGACGAGTTTTGGTGCGAGAATCTCAGACGGTCGTTGACGAGGACCAAGGAAAGGGTGGGGGTAATGGCAATATAGGAGGTGGAAGTGGAAGAAAAGGATGAGGGGGATGAGGAGGAGGAGGAGAAGGAGGAAAACGAGAGGCAGGGAAAGCGCTGGCAAAGGAGAAGCACCGTCGACGACCAGGAAAAGAAGGGAAAAGAGTGGTAAGGGGCTACAAGACTTCGTAGCACTAAGGGGCGGACGGGTGAGGGAGGGCGGTGGGAGGAGGGAAGTGGGTTTTGTAGACATACACAATTTGTCAAACTGCCGCGGCACAATGAACCGTGTATTTTCTCAGCAGATTTTCCGTCACGGAATTCAGGCCATCCCCGACGTCGAATACCCTCCTACCATCCCCTATCCTCTCTCTCTCTCTCTCTCTCTCTCTATCTCTCTTTTTCTCTCTCTTTCTCTCTCTTCATCCACCTCTACTACCTCGTCGGTTTTGTTTTCGCGTTTTCGTAGCTGCCACTTCGCGGCGGCCTTCCGGCCGTGTGCTTCTGTTTGTACGATTCGTTTGTGGAACGAAGTACATTTGAAAATCAGCATGGAAAGGCGGTACGCAAAACATTTCCCATGTGTTTCTAGCATATGTGAACGGCGAGATCACGAAAATGTTTCTTACTTTCTTTTAGTTCTCTTGTGGTCTTCGTAAAAAAAAAAAAAGAACAAAAAAACAAAATACAAAATACAAAATACAAATAAAAATAAAATAAATAAAAAATAAAATAAAATAAAATAAAATAATATAAATCAAGCTGAGAACTCAACGACGTACTCGATGTTAACCTTATTTATCCGTTTCGACACCGATTTCAAGGGATGTTTAACGAGTATCGAAACGATCGCCTTGGAATCGGTAAAGCGAAAAACTACGGTAAAATCGTTTCCTGTAGAAAAGGCGCGACGATGCCTATGGACTTTCATAAAATCCATTCCGAAATAAATCACCGTTCGCGGATTCGACGATGCGCCCCTTTCCCGCCACCCCCAACCCAACTGCTCTCACTGAGTAACAAGATAAGGACATTGATTTTTCGAGCCCCTATTAAAATCCTACACGCCGGTATTAACCGTGATTTCTCTCTTCTCCGTCGTTCTCTCGTCCCATTCTCTCTCTCTCTCTCTCTCTCTCTCTCTCTCTCTCTCTCTCTCTCTCTTTCTCTGTCTTTCTCTTTATTTCTTTCCATCATACTGTTCAAAAGATCGATTTTCATCGATAGCTTTAGACGATGCCAGATGAAGAAACAGAGATTTAAAGAGAGACAGAGAGAGAGAGAGAGAGAGAGAGAGATAAAGATAGATAGAAAGAGGAAGAAAGAGATTATACGGTTAACGTGATGCGATCAGATTTTTAATATTCCATCGAACGGGAAAATGACGACCTCCAGCGGTGCTTCCTTGACTAATCGATCCCTTTTAAAAATTCATATTCCGAATGTATTCGCGACGCGTAGCAAAATTCTAATTAGGTATGCATTCCGCGTAGCGGATAAAAACACACGAACACTTTCGTCGATGATTCAAGCGTGGCGACGACCGTTGCGCCTCGGTACGATTAACGTGTAGATTTTCGTACGGCAAAACGACTTCCCAAGTGGCGTTCATATATAACCTTAAAATAGAAAGAAGGAAATATAACAAAAAAAAAAAAAAAAAAGAAAAAAAGAAAGAAAAGATACAAAAAAAGTAGGAAAAGAAACAAAATGCCACTTTGATAAAATATGGAGGTCTAAATCGGGGGTAGGTAGGTAGGGGGAGGGTCTCTACGCACGTAATTAACGTTCTTTAACGAATCCAAAAGAAAAAGAAATAAAAACGCGCCTCTCTCTCTCTCTCTCTCTCTCTCTCTCTCTCTCTGTCTCTCTTTCTCTTCAGTCACTCTTAACGAACTCTGTTCTATTTTTTTCTCTCTCTTTTTTTCTTCTCCTCTTCCTTTACATCTTCTCGTTCTTACGCTCTCTCACCGACGATTAGATATAAAAATGTAGGCAACTAACCGACGCGAACCAGCCACGAACGGTCTGAACGGTCCGTCTGAAAAGCTCTCTCTCTAGTTTCCCCTCTCTCTCTCTCTCTCTCGAATTTTCTCGGCAAACGCGTTTGCGAGTAGAATCGCGCTCGCGTATTAATTATGCAAGCACGGTTACGCGTGCTCGATCGGAAGGCTTTTTTCTAAGGGCAAAACGACGACTCGCTTTCGTGCTGTTACCTTTTGCCGTCACCTGCATGGAAAAACTTTTACGGCCACGATCGATAATCGAAGTCGAACACGAGCAACCGTCTTTTCTTCCTTTTCTCTCTCTCTCTCTCTCTCGGTCTCTCTCTCTCTCTCGGTCTCTCTCTCTCTCTCTCTCTCTCTCTCTCTCTCTATCGCTCTTTCTATCTCTTTCTTTCGAATCGTTCCTTTTTATTCCTCCTTCCCGCACGCTCCTCTCTAGCGACTTCACGCTCCGAACGATAGCGCACTATCTTCCACTTTTACGATCTTCTGACGTTACAACGAGACGAGAAAGTCTTTGGAAAAGGAGCTGAAAGAAGTGGGACGCGGGAGGTGGGGAGGGCGAGGAGGTGGAATAGAAATTTTCTTCTTT
>OU426863.1:7035509-7065509 GCA_911387685.1 Dolichovespula media | reverse complement strand
CGAGGCGCGCAAAGCTCTCTCTCTCTCTCTCTCTCTCTCTCTCTCTCTCGTTCTCTCTCGGTACTTCGATCCTATAGCAAACATCGAGAGAATAATACGACTCTTATGTGTCTCGTATATCCGTTGGGAAATCCATCGACGTATAAATAAGCTTCAAAGATAAGAGAGGCAAAGAGAAAGAGAGAGAGAGAAAGAGAGAGAGAGAAAGAGAGAGAGAGAGAGAGCCAGAGGAGCGTTCGACATAATTCCGCTTTCTGCTTAGTTAACCCCAAAGGAAAAAGTAGCTGTGCTACTCGATGATGATACTTCATCATTCTCGAGGCAACCCCTCTAAAATGACGTAGAGAAATAAACGTTCTTATCAACAATTCTCATTCAATGTAATAAAATACCACGGGGTAGTCACATGAGAAATTTAATTACGAACGAAACGACATGGATTCTCCTTAAGCGGAGTGACTCTCGGCCCTCGCCCGCTTCCCTCCCCGCTACAATCGCCGCAACTTGCCGGCCCCCTTTTCGACCCAACGATCTTTGGAATTTCGCGGATTTCTACGATTTCAACTCCCCCCTACAGCCACCCCTCCTCCGGGGAAGGATCCTTAGATACATCGCCTAACCATCTATATGTTTCAAATCGTACGCGCGTCGGACGACCGAACCAGTAAAATTCCTTTTATATTGGAATTTCCTCCAATCGCGTTCTATGTCCGTCTCCTTTCCCTATCGTCGGGCCCTTTGATCCTAGTCGACGGGAAAGACTCGAGGAAAAAGAAAGAGAGTCGTACGATGTACGCATGAATGTATCATAGGTATCCCCAGATCTACGAGAATCTCTCTCTTCGAAGAAGAATAATCTCATCGGTCCGTACCAGAACGGACACTCGTCGAGGAAGGATATGATTCGTGGAGAGGCTGGTTGCTGTGCACCGAGAGAGAGATAGAGAGAGAGGGATTGAGGGAGGGAGGGAGGGATTGAGGGAGGGAGGGAAGGGTGAAAAGTCGAATTCCTCGTCATGAAGGAACAACGAAAAGGATAGAGAACACGTTTGGGAGTACTTGATCGTCCGAGAAACACCGCTGGGAATGTCACCATGCGACAGCTCGAAACGATATGTATGTCCTCATACTGTCCTAGAGACAAGATAGAGAAATGGGGAAAGAAGATACGAAGCGATAGAGAAAGATAGATAGAGAGAGAGAGAGAGAGAGAGAGAGAGAGAGACATATGAGTCTTCTTCAAGTATTTCGGCACGATTGATGATCAGGAAAGAAAATACATTCTCCTGCCAATGGCGTAAATATCAGTGGCTAGGATATGTTCGATCGATTTTCTACGCCGATAATTTTCTCTTGGAGAGAGAAAAACGACGATGATCCTTTTATTCGAAGAAACATAAGTCGTTGTTCTCTTCACCGATCAAAGTCCCTAACGACTCCGTATATATAAATATTAATTATCTCCGGAGTTCAAATTAAATCAATCAATTTTGTTTCAAACCTGTCCACGAGTGTCACGTACGATTATAATCGCTTACGACGATATAATCGTTCTCGATCGTTCTTATCGATATATCGTACATCGTGAATTATTGGATTCTCGTATCGATCGTAATCGTGTAGAAATATTCGACTCGTATTTCGTTCGGAATAACTTCACGTCTGTGTTTCTTGCTCTCTCTCTCTCTCTCTCTTTACTTCGTGTGTCTGTATCTATATATAAATATATGGATTGTAATATTGCTTACGCCAATGGTAAGGAAGAACGATAGAGAAGACAAAACGGAAAATAGGAGGATGTACGAACGAATGGAAGTGAAAGGAACGGAGGGAAAATATAGCGACGTTGAAAGAAGGAACGAACGCGCGAATAGGAGAACGCGGGATTTTCTCATTCGTGTCCTCTTACACACGAGTGTTAAGGGCAAGAGAGTGAGCGAATTCGCAGAGAGACTAGTGTGCTGCTGCACATAGGGAGGAGGACTCGGAAGAGGATAAGCGAACGCGAGAAGAGAAACGTTTGCACACTATTTCCACGTACAGCTGGGCTCATCAATCATCAGAGTTTAGAGTCGGACACGTAATTTCCGGGGCGTGGGATTCGTTCGACGTACGCGTCCGTTCGGGCACGATTTCGATTGGCCGATGGCAGCTATCCCGGCAACCCGATTGGCTCCCGTCTCCCTACCAGACCATGATTTATGAGCCCTACTACGTTCGTTAATATGCCCCGGTGATCGGTTCGAACGAACCCGTAACTCGCTCTCGTCCGAGCTCGCGCCGCTAAGGGACCAACCTACTACCTCTACACCTAGTAACTCGAGAGAAGAGTTACGTTTCGATCTACGATGACCTTCGGAAAACCTTGGAATTCACGGAGGGAAAACGTGTTCCTCTTTTCTCATTTCCCTCCCCCTCCCCCATCCCCCCACCAAAACTAACTCCAATTCATCGACGCGAATATACATGCCGTATTAGAGGTTGGAAAGTTCCTACTACGGTGAATAGAAGAAAAAAAAAAAAAAAAAGAAAAGAAAAGAAAAGAAAAAAAAAGAAAGAAAGAAAAAAGAAGTCACAGATTCAAATCTATACCCATTAATCGTTATTCCGTACCGACGCCAAAATTCTACGCTTACGATATTGTTTCGAGAGCTAACGTCAAACTGTGACACGAACTTTCGGAAAATACGAACTAATTTCCATTTCGACGAGAGCACGTTTTCCTCGTATCATCGGGTGCCACGGAATTAAAAAAGAAAAAAAGAGAAAGAGAGAGAGAGAGAGAGAGAGAGAGAGAGAGAAAAGAAAGAAAAAGAAAACAAACAAGTGAAAACGAATAAGGAGGATCGATCCATCCTCCAAGGCCTTTAATGAAGTTTTTATTTGTTCTTGAGAATACAAACAAAGAAGAGACCGTTCCTCCTTCGAAGGTTAGCAAATGTTTATCTTCATACCACCCTATACCCTTTCTCCCCTTCCCTCTTATTTGATTTAACGTCCAAGAACTCTTGAATAAACTTCGCGTTTCTAATATTACATACATGTGTTTGATACTACGATAAGTATAAGAAGAAAAAAAAAAAAAGAAAGAAAGAAAAGCAAAGGAAAAAAGAAAAAGCATATTTACAAACGGTATCTAAACGAGGTGAAGAATATTCCATGAAACGTGAAATCAGGATGTTTGTGTGCGTACGAGAAGAGACGACGTTTAATCGCGATTATAGAAAAGAAAAGAGAAAAAAAAAAGAAGAAAGAAAAGAAAGAAAAAAAAAAAGGAAAAAAACATAAATTCAAACCGAATTGGATAATAAAGTGACGAAAACAAACGCATAGCGATTTAATCCCTGGCAGATTCTCTAATCGGCCTTAATGAGCCGGCACGATCGACGAGAACGGATTATTCCTGATGCGAGCGGTTATACCACCACCGTCTTCAGATAGGATCATGGTTAACGACGTTAATGACTGCGATTCAGTAGGATCATGGAACACGATACCATCGAGGAAAGGGTTAGTCGTCTAGTTGGGGTGGAACGAAGAAGCTTTAAGAGAGAGATGGAAAGAGAGAGGAAAAGATGAATGAGAGAAAGAATGTAATTACACTGTAACTATCTGTAACTGTAAAAATCGATACTAACATTCCCTCGGTGTTTTCTTTTTTTTTTTTTTTAATATACAAACACACATATATATGCATAGAGTAAATGAGGGCGGATGAATGAAATGTTGAAAGAAAGAAAAAAAAAAAAAAAGAAAGAAAAAATTAAAAGCAAGAACTGAAAGGAGAAAAAAAAAAGAATTTATCAAACGCCCAGTAATATTCAGTTATTAGTTCGATAATATTTGCGCCATGTAATTTTAAGAAATCCAAAAGTAATAACGATTAACAAGTCTAACCACGTGGAGCTCGCTTGGTACGGACTGAATCCCATGGGCTGAAATTACGTGTTAATTAATCGCGTTTAATGAACGTTCTTTCCACTCGATGGAAATCGATCGAAGATGGCATCGACCATCGACGTCGACTTTACCCTATTCTAATCGAGACTAATCGTTTATATACCTTTCACTTATGGTCTTAAATACAATTATTTAATATTTATATATACATATATATATATATATATATATATATATGTGTGTATAATTAATTTAATTGTAAATATAAATGATTCAATAATATTATATATATATATATATATATGATTATTTTTTTAATAATAATCTTTGTCCAATAGTCTTAATAATAATCTTGATCATTAAACGTACATAAACCAATTAAAAAAAAAAAGTCGCATACGCATTTTAAAATTAAATATTCCTTATGTACTAACATATAACAAAAATTAATGAATCCCGAAAAATCGAAATTCATTATTACTTATCATATTACACCTACAATACTAACGAATTTATATGTTAATAAATCATAAGCATTCAAATATTTTATCAACACGTCATATTCACATTCTACGCTGCTTCTCTAGGATCCGCTTGAAAGAAACAAGCGCACATTTATATTCCAGTCTACCTAAAGAATTTAAAAAGTATATACACATAAAACTGGATTCCCACGGGGAGAAATGCAATTTTATTATAAACCTGTGGATATAATAAATACATAAAAACAATCGTGAACAGGTACCTGCAATAAAATATTATAAGCATGTATTACATATGTAATACGTAATTATCGGAATGAATAATTATTTTTAAGTCTTAGCTAAATTATAAAAAACAATGATATATATATATATATATATATATATATATATATATTGAATTATATTTATTCCAACTAATGATCGCCAATATATTATTTATATGGAAACAGACGTATAAAAAAAAAAAAATTATATTTAATACTTATTGTCTGCCTTCAGAAGAAGTGCAAATATATTGATACAAAAATATAGCCGCCCATTTATAGTCGCTTAAAATTAGTACGAACGAAATAAAGATGATAACAGCCAATTTAGCCGTTCTATTTGGGGAAATCGATTACTATAGCTAATAGTCTTTCCCAGAATAATTGCCTGAAACAAAAATAACAGGAATATTTTAATCATATAGTGCATTACTATTTTATAAATTCCTAAAGTCCATAAGTTGTTGCATGTCAGTCTGACGTGCGTGATAGATGCACTTTCGATAGATCCTTATCTAATCCTAGTTTTTATTTCTTATGAGCGCGAATCAATATTTATTCTCGCGATTCTACATTATGGGACATAATAATAAATAAAAAGCGAAGTACAAAATTTTAAATATTACTCTCGTAATAAACGAAGTGTGTAATCATAAACATGAACTAATATAAAATTTAATTCGTAATCTCTCTCTCTCTCTCTCTCTCTCTCTCTCTCTCGCTCGCTCGCTCGCTGTCAAAAAAAAAAAAAAAAAAGAAAAAGGGAAATCATAAAAACGAATAAAGCAAAAAGTGTAATATATTAACAGATGTTACAATATAACCTTAATAATATTTAATTAATAACTGAAAAATATAACGAGACTCGATTTCAATTGTTTTCTACTCTGATCAAACGCTTGTGCATATTTTAATTAAAGAAGTCGAAATGACTCATCATCTGCGATTGTAATAATTTCTATTGACGAGCAAGAATGATTACGTGGCGTAATAATGAAAATGTTATAAAACAATGAGCCCATTCTTTGAAGGTTCGAATACAATAGTACGAACATTTTAAAAAAAGTACTTATGGTCAATAGTTGCCCTCTTGAGACAAAGTTTGCGGTGAGCCTCTTCGGCATATAGCCTCTTCTTTGCTTCGTGTGCCTTATAACCACTGCTATAGGGCATTCCTTGTTATAGAGGAGAGAAAAAAAAAAAAAGAAAAGAAACAACTAAAAATAAAAATTGATCATACATTTTATGTACTATCCCTAGCCTGTGGACAATCAATGAATCAGAAAAATCCATTAATCGTGCGCATCTACACAGACGAATTTACTCGAATATAACCCCATTGGCAGATATCGAATCCGATCGATGAACCTATTATACTAACCCTTAGCAATTCACAAATAATAAAAAGACAATCGAACAAAATTATAAAATCTTTTCGTCATTTAACTTTATAATATTTTTACTTTACGAATACGTATACGAACTAAATTAACATACTCCGAAAATCGTGAAATTTTCACGAGTTAATATACTTGATAAATACTAAGTTTATCCAAAGCTTTGGAAAATCTTCGCTAATTTGATGGAAATGAATTTTGTTCAAAATGTCCAAAGACGCATTTAAACGGTTTTTGATTACTGATGATGTGTCTGGAAATGCAGAGCGTCAGCTATACACGGAAATAAAAGGCGGACGTGCTAAAAGATTTCTGAAACTTTGGAAATACACGGAAACGAGATTTTCAACTTTTGACGTGAGCGAGAAAATATCCCTCGCATTTTATCCGGTCATGCCTACTTAAAAATTAAAAGGACATTCACGCGACAATATTACTACATTCCTGCCTGCACCTATACATGAAAAAAAAAAAAAAAAAAAAAAAAAAAAAAGAAAAAACAAGACGCTCGTACCAAGGAATACGCATCACGATTCTCACGCATATACCCCGCCAAGGTGCAAAATCCTAAACTAGAGTGTATATCAAAGGACACCTCCGACGCTCTACTAATTCAAACGCGTATAATTTTTAACTAATTAGGGATACGTACCAATTAGCTGAAATCGACTGTCATAATTAATGATTATTTGCGTTAAGGCTTTACTTTCAACACAAATACTAATACGACGTACCGGTATATATAAACATACCGGTAATACATACGAGTATTATTATTTTACCCCATTATCATATGGACAATTCAAAACAGATTCAATATTTTCTATGTAAATACACATATATAATAACATATTAACAAGCATTTGGAAATTACAAGTAACCATGTACTATTCACCACCTACGTACAAACACACGCATATATACGGTGCAATGTACATCGTGCACAATCGCTAATGCAATAACATGGCTCGCCAAATAGAGGAAACTTAAAACTAAACCCATTCTGACTATTTCTCACCATATGCGAATAACACCTGGGTAACCACACAGATGAGAACGCAGAGAGTACGGGGGTAGGAGGAGAAACGGGAATTAGTACATTAATAGGTGAAAATCCTAAGCTGAAAAAGGAAAAAATGTTAACTTATAACCTAGGCCTACGGACTAATGTGACTTTAGATTTATTTTTCTTCCAAATAAAATATTTTTAATTAATTATTACGCATTAACTTTTATAAAGGACTCCATTTTATTTTGTAATATAAATATATATATATATATATATATATATATATATATTATAGTTATTAAAAATTTATGTTTACATTTTATACAAGTAACCTCAGGCGATCCCATTATACAAACGAATTTTTTTTTGATTAACTTATAAGATAATACTTCGTCACTTATAATCCAAAGTCTATCCCTGTCGCGAATGACGTCTTGTTCGTTATTTACATATACCAATGTATCAGAACTTTTGTATAAATAAACTACTATACGAAGCATGCCATGGGTTACATGCTGTTATTATTAAGTTGGCTATAAGCCATTTGACTTCTATACTAATCTTATAAAAAATTAAACAAATTATATAGTGCATATAATTTTGTGCACTCTTAATTATAAATATTACCGCGTCATAAAAAGAAGATCGTATCCTGAGCTAATATACATATACACACATATATATAAGCATGCAAAATATAAAAAATACACAAAGGCATGTGCCACTCATGAGTAAACCCACAAGAGAATTTAATAACGGTCGCGCTTGTCAATTATCTACTTAAGAAACTAAAACCAGTAACTCCTGCCGATTTGGATCTTTCATCCTCGACATGATGAGCACCAGAGGGAATTTTATTTTTTCACTCACTACTTATGAAGTTCCCTGATGGCTCGAAAACACTTGTCCACAAAGAAAATTGATCCATAGTTGATTGAAAATATGCTATGTCAACATCAAAGTTAATTTAAATTGCTATTGGTTTATTTGGCTCAATACCAACAATGATCTGGAAATATAAGAATTAAATTGTTATTATATTTCCATGTTTTGATACTAAATTGTAAAATAATTATATATGAAATTTAAAAATTTATCTTTTAATGGACTTGTACAAAAAAGTGTACTATTCCATCTTCCATGATGTACTGAATAATATATGATATTTATATATTAATTGTAGTATGAACACAGAATTTAATTTATTATATATATATATATAGATATCTTTACTTTTAATATTTAAGTGCAGTCTATGCGACTGCCAAAAAGAAAATCTTTACGCGTACAAACACTGCCGCTATAACTGCTTCATACGTAGTCAACCAATGCCCTACTTAAACATTAATACTATTCCCAAAACATATGAAAATTTAATTTATCAAACAAGCACCAACCCTGCTTCACTAGATTTTATTGACTGTAATTTTGAAGAAGAATGTACTATGAACAAACATTGACTCGATGACTGCCTTGGGCACGTTTACAAATTATAATTATACAAAATTAACTAAGAATGCAAATGGATTATAAAATAAGAAATAACAAAAATTTTTACAAAGTACAGTTCCTACATGTCATTCCTGAAGGCAGTAAAAAGCATTCTAAAATAAATCAATTAAATATTGAATTCAAATTATTAACATTTACTTGATCGAAGTACAATTTTATTGTACATAAAGAATCATATACCAATGCAGAGGCCATTCTACGTTACTTCGAATAAAAATTATACCAGAGACAAAGAGATAGAGAGATAGAGATAGAGATAGAGAGAGAGAGAGAGAGAGAGAGAGAGAGAGAGAGAGAGAGAGAGATAAAGAGAAAGAGCATGTTATATCTATGAATATATGAACTTACCGTACTGCATTGAGGAATGAAAAATAAAAAGCGATTATCACAGAATTACTGGCCGACCTCCTCTGCTTTGTAAAATAATAGAAATAACTGGAACATATAAGATCATTACATTAGTACAGAATACAATAGTTGTATAATTGGTCCACACACACACACACACACAACGCGCGCGCGCGCGCACACACACACACACACACACACACACACACACACACACACACACACACACACACACACATACACACATGCATTTGCATGTATGATACACCACACATGACATATATAAAAAGGGATATATTATAAAAGATTCGATCGGCCGAGGTTAATCAATTATTAATTATTATCACGAATCTAAGTAAAACACGAAAGAACTCCCGGAATTACGATGATAAGACCCGAAAATTCGAGAAAAAGTACGACGTCATTAACGACGCAATACGATACCGAGGCACCGATTTTATTTTCATGGATATTTCGTAAACTCGATGATGACCCAATTTGCTAACAATAGCCCTTGAAAATTGCATTCTCGGAAATCGATTGATACATAAAACTGCACTGGTACGTAATAAAAAATGCTAATTACCTGTAATTAAAACGACGACGACGTGAATTCCGTGTTACCTCGTTAGCGATCACAAGTTCAATATGGCGGAGCCAATCGGAATGAACTGTGCGATTCGGACGCGCATGCGCGATGCGAAACAAATTATTTAAACGCGCTCGCATTTGAATTGATTTTTATACATGATTAAATTCCTATACGAAATTGATTCATTTTTTTCGATGCTTTTTTTTTTAAATATATTTTCAACCTTGAAATTTAGCCTTATTCTCGGTATAACCAATATAATTAAATATTATAAAAGATCCTTGCGTTGACGGACAATAACCTATTTAAATTTTTAAGATATTTACTAAAAGATTTGATTATATAATTTTTCGAAAATTAAATGATCGACGTCAGTTAGCGGGTAAAAGAGTTAAGGGTACGAGGTATATATGCAGACACCCGTGTTCGTACCTTTGTGTTATATAGAATTAAATAGGAGCATGCACTTATGCAAATCCTTGAAATCTAGTAGTCGAGCCTTCACAAAAAACTACTCCGTTAATCCCTGCATACGTACACATCAATCTATCTAATTCTCTTTCTGTCTCTTACTCTTTCTCTCTCTCTCTCTCTCTCTCTCTCTCTTTCTTTTTTCTCTCTTCCTCATACATGTTCATGTGCACACATAAATTCCTCGAATAGTGTCGACGACGAGTGGGTATACATAAAAAAAAAAAAAAAATTGTCGAGTTCGATGCACCGGGCTTGCTATACGAGCATCGCTGACCTACATAATTTCTTGGAAATGACCGTATGGACTTGCCGATGCCTTATCACGAGATAAATTGTTTTTCGCTTGTTAAAAAAAAAAAAAAATAGGAAAAAAGGAAGCGTACGTCGCGACTTGTTAAAAGAAGACAAAAAACGAAAGGAGAAAAATAAAAAGGGAAGCACAAGAAGGTGATGAAGGGATATTTACACAGGTTTTTTATTTCTTCCCAAAATTATTCATCGCGTACTTTTCTTTCTGTTGTGTGAAAACAAGAATCGTTGAAAAAATAAAAGTTTTTATTTCGGATATGTACTCTCTTCGATTAGTCGTTCGCTTCTTATTTATGGAATAATACGAGCCCGATCCAAGTTGGGTAAACTATGAAGGATAGAGGAACGAAAGACTCAAGAGTATAAGGCGCGAAGCAAGGGCGGTTACGAGCTAGATCTCCCTTGTTACGACGGGAAATGATTATTCACCCTCTTACGCCTTCGCTCGACAGCTTAGCCCCGGCTACGTGCAACTACTCTGACGTTGAACGAACGTTTCCACTTACAGACAGAGGGAGACTAGCTTTATCTATCGCGATTCAAAGAACGATTCCGAATCGGTCGGACGTGATGAGATGCAAACCGACCAATTCTAATGTTCCCTTCCTAATTTTTATTCGATTTTAAAAAATATTTTCTTTCCCTTTTTTCTTATTTTTTGTTTCTCGTTCAAACGCTTAAACGATTGAAATCTCTGAAAGAGATTATTACACAAACATTTACAATTTTCATATCGCAGATATATTCTTAGCACGTAACGGATATCCATAAGTATAGAAGGTTTTGAATTTTCTACAGAGAAGGATAAGGAAAACTTTCAAGAATTCATCCAATTTGGAAAATCGGAAGATCTACAAATAAAAAGTTTCAAATCGTTTGATCTAACAAAGTGGAATATTACTGAAATAAAAATGTAAGAACGTGAAAGGTAGATGTGTCAATTTTGCCTCAGGTGAAATTCTCTCTCTCTCTCTCTCTCTCTCTCTCTCTCTCTCTCTCTCTTTCTCTCTTTCTTTCTCTCTCTTTCACGAGGGGGTATAGAGATATTTTCTCACGCTTCGATCGTGATACCGCGCAGCTGCGACTCAATGTTAGAGGATTACCTCGTCTGAGGTTCCGTTGCTTTCCTATTTATCACTATACGCTTCGCAGACTCCGACGTAGATACATACATACTTACAAAGACGGGAACTCTTCGAGTAGAAACAGAAGAGACAGGAGGAGTGTAGGGTTGGCAGAAAGGGAGAAAGGGAAACGGTAAGGCCGCTTGTATGTACAATGTTTTAAGTTGATTCCGTTAAGAGAGGAAACGATACTCCTATAAGAGAAATGTACGACACTTCCTCCGTTGGTTTCTATCGATTTCAAACGAACCAGAAGAAGATACATTAGGTCCTTAACCTCGTCGTCCCATCGTAAACCCGTTGTAAGAGATAAAACTTAACAATTCGTCCGACAACGATAAGTAAACGATTTGAACGAAGTCAATTTTCAAAAAATGCACTTAATGCATCGTCTCGTTCGTCGTCGGACCGACCATCGATGAGATCGCACGTATTCGCCAATATTCGAGAGCGATATTTAAACTACGTCGATCTTTCGCAGAATAATATTTTCCCCCTCGTAGAGTTAGATTCGTGGAACGGGGGGAGGGAGAAGGAGACGGGAGGAAGAGGTTGTAAAACAAAGATACGATTTCTTATCGTTCCGTTTCCGTGTGCGTTACGTACTCCTCTTCTACATTCTTCCACTCGCACGAAAGAGAGAGAGAGAGAGAGAGAGAGAGAGAGAGAGAGAGAGAGAGATCAAAAACGTAAAGACGTCACGAAATTGCTAAACTGTAAGAAATAGCGGTCTACGTTCCCTCTCCCTCCTAACCCACTCGTCCTATAAAATCCTTCGTGGGAGGTAAGGTCCTCCCCGTTGGAAAAACGTGGAAAAAAGGGGTGTAATTTGAGCACCACTGAAGCCGACGATGCAGCAACGATACAAACTGGAAGCTTACCCCCGGAACTAGGTAGTACCGTAGGGTAGGTATGTTACGGGGGAGGCTCAAGGAGCCTCGAGTTCATTATTTATAGTCCAGCCTTACGAGCATGGAATCGTACTACCTACCATCGTACTCCTCTCTTCGTAGAACGGTGAACAAGGAAACGATGCTAGAACGAGCCACAGCGCGTCGTCGGCGGCTCTCTCTCTCTCTCTCTCTCTCTCTCTCTCTTTCCCCTCTTCCCCAGGTTCACCATCTTCACTACTCTCCCTTAGTATTATAAACTAGTTTGAACCGTTCACGACTAGCAGCAACGTTACCCACCGAGCGTGTCTCCAGACAGCATTACCAGAACCACCCTAGAAACGTTCTCTCGAGCATGAGATTCTCTCCTTTCGAATACATAGATATATAGGTGTGTATATATATATATACGCATGCAAGTACGAGTATGTACAACGGTGGACGATAATAGCTCGCGTTGAAGATTCTTCCTCTTTCCTCGATCTAACGTCACTCATTATCCACTTTCCACACACCACCACCATCACCACCACCACCACCACCACCACCACCTCCCACCCCGTTTATTTCTTACCTTCGTTATGAAATCAAAGGTATTGTTTCTTCAAGATTCTTCCATTGTTTTTTATCTATTTATTTATTTATTTTTTTTTCTTTATTTAACTCTCTCCTCGAATCAGTAATAACGATAATCTTTTACCCGGCATTACTTTTTTGATTAAAGTTAGAAAACGTGTAAACATTTGCAAACGTAGCGTCTTCATTTACATTTGGGATTTAAAAATGTCCAGAGAAAGTCCGAGAGTTTCAAAAAGCAAGACACCAGGGCAACGACCTACGACGACAGCGTGCATTTAGATGGACCACTGCTCCCCGCCCCACCGCTCTTTACCATTCTTTTACTCTCTCTCTCTCAAACTCTCTTTCTCTGTCTCTCTCGTACCTACTGTCCCCTTTGCTACGCTTTGTCTCGGTGAGCTTCCTGCCGCGGGCAAGCATCGTTCGAGCAAGAAATGGCCGCCCGTTTGTCCAGTGTCCCTCCACGCCGATGCGAAGGGAAAAGAAGAAGTTAGAGTCACTCGCTCGCTCTCATGCTCGCTTGCACGCTTGCTCGCTTGCTCGCTTGCTCGTTCGTTCGTTCGTTCGTTCGTTCATTCGTTCGCTCGCTCGTTCATTCGTTCGTTCGTTCGCTTGCCCGCTCGAGTGGACCCCAGCGGCGAACCTTCGCTCATGTTTGTACTCCCGGAATTTCTTGCACACCGCTTACGAATCTCCTGAGGGACGTGCAAAGTGCCATCAGCTGACAATCGTGCAAGCTTTGACTCCTTTCTTCTTCTTCTAACTTTTTCTTTCTTTCCCTTTCTCTCTCTCTCTCTCTCTCTCTCTCTCTCTCTCTCTCTCTCTCTCTCAAAGAATGTCAAAATAAATACCAACAAATCTTGATCCTCTAAGTTCTTGAAACCCGTTTCTTCTTCCTAAAAACAATACGAAAAAGGAAAAAAAAATAGAAAAGGAAAGAAAGAATCAGAGAAGAAAAGATAATACGTCAAATCAATCAATCGATTGTAATGCGATCAATTGCGATCCGGAATAATCGGAGATCTTTGGAGGATTACATTAATCACAGTCGAAGAGAAACAATCGATCGTCGTAATATCAGCGATAGCTGTCGGTTCGAGGATGATTTCTCTGAATATCGGTCCCTGCGTCGATGATTTCGCGTGCATCGGTGCATTAAACGCCGGTAACATTGCTCGTCTTCGGGCTAATAATTTGATCGCTTCCGGCGGACATAGAATCGGACCTATTTGCAACCATGACCAGAGAGTACCTGCTCGTGACAGCCTTTGACGAATACTGTAAATAGATTTGTACTATGTTCCCGATGCCGAAGTCACGCAGGACGCGTATAGATCGAGTTTAATTGGATTCTCGAATCGATTCGACGTCTATTAATAAGAGAAAATCTACTGTTTCGAGATATCGATTGATCGATCCTTTCCAACTCCTTCAAATATACATGTATATTGTGTCTATCTTTTTCTTTCTTTCTTTCTTTCTTTCTTTCTCGTTGCTTCTTTCGCTAGATTAGATTTTGGAAAAAGGACGCCGCTCGTAAAATACGGAAATTATACTTACGTACATTATAAACGGATCCGTTTTTGATCCGCCTATTTTCGTTGGAAAATAGCGACGCTTAAGAGAATCCTACGATATTTTCAGGAATGGCCGCTTACGCTCCTTCCGTCTAGTCTATCCCTCTCTTTTACACTCATCCCTATCCCTTCTCAAACTCGTTTCTTCCCTATCCTGTCTTTTCTCTGACAGTGCTTACCCCTGGAGCGCCGATAAACTTTCAAAGTGCACCACTTTATCGTTTCGTCTCATTACCGAGACAATGAGGAAGATAGCGTTCCACTGACTAAACGGAAGATGAGAGAAAAAGGAGGATTTTTACTCGGGAGCGAAGGGGAGGAGAGGGGAAGGGACAACGTCGGGCGAATATTTACGTGGTTCTATCCGTTGCTTCCTCCCCCGCCCGCCCCGCCCCGCCTCGTCATCTCGATCTTTATATTAAGATAAGTACGACGTAATATTTACACGTCTAACTTATATATATATATATATATATATATATATATATATATATTTTTTTTCTTCTTCTTTTCTTTCCTTTCGCGAGAGACACGCAATAACCGGGTGATAAGAATCGAAAAGATAAGGAACAACATATAGTTTGGGTATGTAAATGGTTAAATTTAAATTTAGTATCGCGAAAGTCTGGTTATTTTCATTTTCGTGACGTCGGATTTACTTTCCCCGTTTATGGTCGATTCACGAGCGAGGATCGCTCGAAGCCATCCACGGTCAGGGAGGGAACTTATTGTTGCAAGCATGTCGTATGGCGGAGTGCTCCAACCCCACCCCCAACTCTCTTCCTCCTCTCCCTCCACCATCGTTCCAACGTTAAGTGGCACGGATTTAGACACCCAGTTGTGAGCAAACAACGTATCTACAAACAGACCGAGAAACTCGGCTAAAGCTACAGAGCGAAGCGGCGAAGCAGTACAACCTGGTTGATTCCCTTCAAACCCCTTCCAACTACCACCAAATCTCGTTCCCATACCTCTTTGCTACCATTCTCCTTGTTTGCAAGGAAGCACAATACTCACGGAGAGAGAGAGAGAGAGAGAGAGAGAGAGAGAGCTCATCCTCTCTTGGAACTTCGTCGTAGCGCTTTTGGGCCACTTAGCGAAAGCTTTCCCCCCTTCCACTCCACCCGTGAAAGAATATTTTCTTGGTCGAAGGTAAACGAGTTTCTCCAATTAAATCGACAATAGAGAAGCGCACGGATTGGAATCTCGCGGTACATAGACCCTTCGCAGTTATGTCCCACAGGAGTAAACCGATCAATCGATTCTTCTACGCTTAATTCGTCCACGTGGTAGCATCGATCACCGGTAGGGTCGAATCGTAATATTAATATTTTTCTCGGTAAACGCGACCGCATTAACCGCGGTACAAGCCGCGTCAATTGGCAATTAGAGCGTCATTAATATCGTTGCTAGGAGAGATTTTAGCCGAGCAGCTAGCTGAACGATCGAACGTTAAATTCGAACGTTTCAAAGGACACGGAAAATTATTGTGATAATGAACGACGACGGAAGTCGATTTATAAACACTATCGACGATTTTCTCATCCTCGTTCGACAGAGAACAAAAACGAAGAAAACAATGGGGGGGGGGGGAATGCTCGAAATGATTTCATTCGATTAACCGCAATGGCTCCTTCGTCGTTGGCGTATAAACCGAAGTCGGAGCTTTCGTGACGATGTAACGAGAAAGAGATAGATAAATGGAGAGAAAGAGAGAGAGAGAGAGAGAGAGAGAGAGAAGAGTAGATTCTAGCCGTCTATATAAAATCTTTTCACGATTTTCGGTTGCTTGAGGGATCACGCAAGCAACGGTGCCCTTCGCTTTGTCCAATTCCTATCTGGAATCGGCAATGGCGTCGGACCAGCAATGATTTTTCTCATACGATCTCGACACGGATAATATAACAACGTGATATCATTAACGTCGTAATCTCTAATAAATATTAAATCGTTATCACACTTTCGAAATGTACTCATAGAAAAAAAAAAAAATACAAAAAAAAAAAAAAACAACAAAAAATATTAATAATTCCGAGGATTATCATCATTCGTCGATTGTCCCAATGGGACGGTACGGACAATCACCGTTTTTATTAGATCAAATTGAAGGACGACCTACGCCATTGCATTGGCGTGCAGCTAACAGTTGGCGTGACTTCCGGCGGAGGCGCTGAACCCCGGAAACCAATCGTAGCCTCCGCCAGACCGAATCATTCGCGCTTCTGTGGTCAAGCGATTCACGATCGGTCGCTCGCTCGATTCTCCTATATATTCGTTAATGGTTTCTCAAGATAGAAATTGCTCTCCACCATCGGCATTCTATATCGAAAATATTTATCGCGAACGTAAATACCTCGAGAATACAAATACCAAGCGAAATCTATCCCTATCTCGTCCTTCATAAATGAAATCCGTCTGTTCTTTTCTTTTCTTTTTTTTTTTATCTTGTCATCATTTCCTCTCTCTCTCTCTCTCTCTCTCGATCATTAATTAGAACGAAATAAACATGTGCCACCTGCAGACGAATTTTTCATTATTCTCAAATTACAATGCCGAGAACGTCCGTCGGCATTTATTCATAAATCCCGAACAATTAAATTCCATTTCAATGAGAAAATTCCCGGGCGATAAATATTAATTTACGGCTGAAGTCTCACAATAAATCTATTATCCGATTTCTGCCTTGTAGTATCTTGGGCCGAGAGTTTAAGTTCTCGACCAGATGAGATATGGTTCCATAATTCGTTGGTATTTTTATCGCCGTTTAATTCGATTACGGCCATTCGACGAATCGACTAAGGAGATACGACCGGGGCAAAAAAAATATTCAAGAAGGTAAAAATAGAAGAATGAAATAAAGAAAGAAACTGATTAGAGATGGAGATGGACGAAGAAAAAGGCGATAGATAGATAGATAGATAGATAGATAAATAGATAGATAGATAGATAGACAGAGAGAGAGAGAGAGAGAGAGAGAGAGAGAGAGAGAGAGAGAGAGAGAGGAGACCAGGAGATATCGACTCGCTTACGTGGTGGATTATCGATTCTACCCACCTACTAGGGCTGTCTCTGTTCGTCTGACATTGCCCGAAGGGTCGTCCTTCTCTTCCTCGTCCACCCCCTTTGCCTCCTCTTCCTCCACCTCCTCCACCTCCTCATCATCCTCCACCGCCTCTTCCTCCTCCTCATCCTCCTCCTCCTCGTCGTCGTCGTCGTCGCGTATCGATATTCGCAATCTCGCAATGCTTGGAATCGCACTGATGCAAAAATCAATGAACCAATAACCGAGACCGGACTGTCTGTTTCTCTATCCCTTCTACTCACCCCCCTACCCTACACCATTTTTCTTTTCCTTTACTCTTCCTACGAGTGCTTGTATGAGTTCGTTGGGGGGAGGGGAAAAAAAAAGTCTCTGTATACACAAGGGAACTTGCTTTATCTTTTTCTCTATCATTCCTGAACGTAACCACTGTTGTTACTTCCAGGAAGAAGTCATTGTTAAGAAAGAAAGAGAAAAAAAAGAACACACGCACACGCACATATGCGAAAAAAAAAGGAAAAAGGAAAGAGAAAAAAATTGTCTTTAGAAAAGCGTAAAAAGAATGGAAACGAGAGAGAGAGAGAGAGAGAGAGAGAGAGAGAGAGATCGTATCGTCGCGTCAAATTGTTGCAAATTGCATTTATGCTTTTATACATATATTTGCATACGAATGGGACGCGCGCGCGCGCGCGAGTGTATTTACATTACCTGTATATAAAATTACAAGAAAGAAAAAGGAAGGAGAGAGAACAAAAAAAAAAAATAAATAAATAAAAAGAGAGAAGAAAAAGGAAAAATGATATAAAATTATTTTCACACAAGCTGTTACACGGCTCGGCAGCGATAGCGGCAAATACGAATTAATCCATTTACTAATTGTTTTTAATCCATGTATCAAGCGAATCGACAAAAATAAACTAAATTTTTCCAAAACCCCCAAATTGTCAATATTGAAACGCGAAGAGTAGGAGGGGACGGAGGGTGGTAGGGGAGGAGAGGGGGGGGGTAAAAAAGGGACTCGAATCCAAAGTCGAAGTTACGAAGCGACGATGCGTAATCGGGCGAGGAAATCCGGGAAATGAAAGCGAGCCATTTTCCTTCCTTCCCTCCCTCCTTCCCACCTTCCTTCCCACCCTCCTCCCTCCCTTCCTTCCTTCCTTCATTCCTTCTCTTCCTCCGATTTCCAGTTGGATCGAGCGTGGATCGGATCTGTGGATTAGACGAAAGGGGTGACGCAAAAGTTAGGTAGGTAGATAGGTAGGAAGTTTTGTCTCGTCGAGGAGAGCGACGGGGGTTGATCGGGGGTTGATCGGGGTTTGGTAGAGGTCCTTCGGGAAGGGGCATTTGGAAAATCGATGCCGACGAGAAAAGAACGCGTCATATACGGAAAACTCGCTCGAATCGTCGATCCTCTCGGTGCATAGTCTCTTCTCTTCTCTTCTCTTCTCTTCCCTTCCCCCCCGCCCCCTTACGTTTCTCACGCTGCTCCTTCCCCTCTTTAAAAAAAAAAAAAAAAAAAAAAAAAAAAAAAAATAAATCCAGTATTATCGCGCGTACGTACCACGGACGTTTCTTCATTCCATTCAAACCGATCTCCTTTTTAACATCTTCCCGTTCCTGCGTTTTCCTTTTCGACCCTTTTCCTTTCCCTATTCGTTGTCCCTTCGTTTCCATCAAACGAAAACCGATTTATTGGACTTACGGGAATTACCTTTCTTATGCATCGAAGTTTAAAGCAAAAGAAGAAAAAGAGAGTAGAAAAGGAAAAATAAAACAGAAGTCGTAGCGATCGCGGATGTAACCGATCGAGCAACATACAAACGTAGTAGTATAATTATCGATTTCTGCCTAGTCGATTTTTAGGTCGATGCGCGAGCGTACTCGAAAAAAAAAAAGAAAAAAAAAGAAAAAAAAAAGAAGAAGAAGAAGAAAAAGAAAAAGGGAAAACGAAGATGAAAAAAGTAGAACTTGTAATTAGCGCGCTCCGCTCTAACTCTTTCTCCCTCTTTGTGTCTCTCCACCTCTACGAGTACGTACGTATTCGCATTCTTTTCGAGTACGCCTCCCTCCCTCCCGCCCTCCCAACCTCCCTCTTTTACGCTAATTCAGAGGTACTCTAACGATTCCAAATGTAAGGCTTAAAATTTCCCGGGATGGTATTTATTCCTTTAGGAGCGAACGTATCCGATAATCATCATCGGGCTCGAGGACGATTACGATTACGATTACGATTACGACGACGACGACGACTACGACGATGATGACGACTACGACGACGTCATTAGAATAGCTTAGACAATTATGCTCGCAAAATAGAAGAAGGGTACGCTCGAGGAGGGTCGTTAATTTTGACGGAATGCTATAGAGGATTTCTTTTTCTTTCTTTTTTTTCTTTTTTTTTTTTTTAATTGATGCCAGAGACAGACAGAGAGAGAGAGAGAGAGAGAGAGAGAGAGAGAGTAGAAGGAAGTGAAAAAAAGAACGGATTAAAACTCAAAAGCTCTTCGGCGTTGGAGAACGTTTTAAATTTGCGAAGTTTCGAACAGCCGGCAACTTTTCGGCGGTAAGTAGGTATTCGTGGAAAAGGTGGCAGCCCGTGAGATGAAGCTAGAGGGATAGGAGTTAGAGGGATAGTAGGATAGGGAAGGTGGGGGTGAGGAGGGGGGTGTTAGTGGGTGGGGAAGCGAAAGAAGAAAGAGAGAAAACGAATGGCGTGAAAGGAGAACTCGAACGAAAGTCGTCTACGATAGGGCCGAACGGGGGTGGGGTGGGATGGGGGTGGTGGATCGAACGGAAGAAGGAACGAACGAGAGATGGAAAGAGACGAGGGGACGGTGGTGGATGGAAACAAAAGGATTCCACGAATTAAACTTACAAAAACGATCGTACGCTGTAATTGGCAGGAAAAAGCGAGGGCGGAGGAGACGTAGGATCGTCCTATTGCAAAAGAAAAGAAAATAAAAAGGGAGGGAAAACGAAAAAAAGAGCGCGAGATAAAGGGAGAGAAAGAAAGAGACTTTGAAACGACGCCGGCGGAATTTCCGGCATGAGAATGATTAAAAATTGACTCCCATACTTTCCCCTCTCTCTTTTTCTTTTTTTTTTTTTTTTTTTTTTTTTTTTTTTTTTTTTTTTTTAATTCTCTTTCTTTTCTTTTTCAACGGAGTCTTTTTTTTTATTCATCGAATCGTCTTGTTACTAAATCGTTCGTATGGATTATTATTTCGCAATTTCTTTTTTTTTTTTTCCCCTCTCTTTCTCGACGATATTTAATTTGAACAATGCGAATAACGTTTGTTATACGATATAAGTGAATTTGTATAACAAGAAACTCAACCCACGTTGGAATATTAATGTTCAATATTAACATAGGAACATTTCCAAGTTGTCTCGCCGGTAATAGAAACGTAGTAAGATAAATGGAATATTCAGTAGTATGACGAGAACGTTTAACGTTACTATCTAAAAACTTAACCGATCGGTCCTTGCTATTTTTGTTACGGGCCATGGGAGACAAAAAGCTGACCACCGTTCGTTCCCCCTTCTATTTGCCATGACATTTCGCAAAGGAATTCAATGACACAACGTTGGCATCCTCCGTAGCATTCGTTCTTGCATTCTCTTATGCCTTGAGGCTCGTAAAGAAAAATAAAATAATGATAAAAATAAAATAACATGAAATGAAGTAAAATAAAATGGAATAAAATAAAAAAGAAAAAAGGAAGTAAAATGAAATGAAATAAAATGAAATGAAATGAAATGAAATGAAATAAAATAAAATAAAGAAGAGACGAGAGAAAAAGAGAATTAAGGATGCATGAAAATGTAAGAGAGCAAAAGGGACGTTTGGGAGGATGAGAAAAAGAAGAAAGAGAGAGGGGGGGAGAGAGAGAGAGAGAGAGAGAGAGAGAGAGAGGGAAAATAAAAGAAAAGAAAGAAAACTCAGACGAGCTTTTTGCTCGTCATTACATTCCAACTTTTTCTTTCTTTCTTACATATTTCTCTCTCTCTCTCTCTCTCTCTCTCTCTCTCTCTCTCGGCGAATCTCCAATCGGTAAGTTAAATTGTATGCCGTTTAAAGAAAGTATTTATAACTTGGCAAGATTATTAGGAGCCTCCGGCCGTTAAAAACTTTCGTTAATTCATAGAATAGTATCGTGAAAAGTTTTCGAAAGCGAGAGAGAGAAAGAGAGAGGAACAAACGGTGAAAGAGAAAAGACAAAGGAGAAGGGCGTGGATAGGGACGTGGAGGAGGAGGAGGAGGAGGAGGAGGAGGAGAGGTAAGAGAGGACCGAGAGAGAATGAAACATATTCGTATGGTGCTAGATTATCGCTCGCGTAGGTGAGAACTTTTAAACTCGATGGAAGTATTACCTTCCACTTCCTCTCTCTCTCTCTCTCTCTCTCTCTCTCACACACACTCTTTCAGTTACACCTACTCCTTCCATCTTCTTCGCGGTTTTCTGCATTTAGTTAATGAGAAAATCGAATAAAACTGGGGGAGTTACGAAGCCCGAGTGAAAAAGCACGAATAAAGTGCGGTCCACCGCACGTTTCCGCGTTTTATTACGGCCGACAAAATCTAACCCGTGGGCAATTTTCAAAAGCGTCCGTGCGTCCGCGATAATCGCCGATTGTCTCTTCTTTCCTTTACGATTTGTTTTCCTTATTCTCTCTCTTTTTTTTCTATCTCTTTTTTTATGATTTCTTTCCCTCGCCGAACTTTGTCTCTCTCTCTCTCTCTCCCTCTCTCTCTCTCTCTCTCTTTCTTTCTCACTTCTTTTTCTTCGTCATTTCCTTATTTTTTTTTCTATTTTTTTTTTCCTTTTTCAGGGAGATCGTTACAAAAAGGAAACGATTCGAGTTCGGTAATTTTATACGAGGGATAGGCGTTCCTACTTCTACGGGAAACGGTAGGGACATAAAATTTGATTCGTACCTTCGTAGCTTCGTCCGGCGGACGTCGTAATTTCGCGCCGAGGTATAAAAGATCGTTCAAGAAAGAAGGACGAAGAAGTCGTTACGAAAGGAAAATCCTTGTCTTTCGTCCCCGTAATTCGGGAAAAACTTTTCTTTCCCGGGTTGTCTCGGCGCGACTACGACGGCCGGTCTTCGGTCTTTTTACTTTTGAACAAACGTAAAATCTCGTGAATAATTTGCTTCGTCCGCTAGTCTCGCCTGGCGGTGCCATATTTTTCTTTGGCTTCAAGTAAGAGATATATATATATATATATATATGTATATATGTATATATATACAGTTGGTAGAGGAAGCGAGAGAAGGAAGAGACGAACTCTGAACGTCAGTGTTCCCTGAATTCGTAAGAATCCGCGGACTTAGCAACGAGTTGGCTTCTCTCTTCTCTCTCTCTCTCTCTCTCTCTCTCTCTCTCTCTCTCTCTCTCCTCTCTCTCCCAAGTACTTACATAGAGACGCCTCCTCCTCTAAGTTCTTGCCCGACGAACTTGCGGGTAGTTGCAATTAGTTAATTTCCAAGGAACTTTCATAAAACGCGCCGCGCGCATGAATCCATAATTATGCAAACAGGAGGTAGTTCGGTGGCAGGAGGAATCCTTCTAAGATATTATGTCCCTTTTATTTTGACCCTCCCACTCAACCTCCTATAACCCTGAAAGCGCTTCTCGTTGAAATTTAACGACACCATAGCAATTTCGCGAGATACACAACCGAGATAATCGGACCACCATGGTCTCTTACCAAGATCGGATTGTAATCCATTGGGGATATTATTGCGAGCTGCCTGAAATGAAAAGAGTGAAGAAATAAAGGAAATGAATTAAATGGGAACGTAGGAAGAAATAAATAACACTGACACGGTCTCTCTCTCTCTCTCTCTCTCTCTCTCTCTCTCTCTCTCTCTCTCTCTATCTCTCTCTATCTATCTCTCTATCTCTATCTCTTTTGATTCAAGCGACAGTTGTTACACAGGTACAGTTGCTCGAAGAGAGCGACATCAATTACTCGAAACATTTTCGTAACGCTACTAGATCGAAATGTCAGTACGGCAAACGATGTTACGAGCTGATATACACGTTCACCACCATAATCGGTTAACGAACAAACAATGACCATCGCCGACGCGTACCTCGGCAAAACTCGGGCCCCCGTACTGGTTCGTTATCACCGATACGTCACTTCGATTCCACGTTTTTGCCCATGGATTTGCCCTTCCCACGGCGCCATTCACGTTCCATTTCCATTTCGACGAGAAACGAGTACGACGACGACGAAGCCGATACGCGTTCGTTGCTCCTTTTTTTTCCCTTTCACCCTCCAACCCCCTCCACTCTATCCCACATCGATATCGGGACCCTTCTATACAGCTGCCGTGCACGCGATGCATCTCCTTCTATCACTTCTCTTTTTCTCTTTTATCCTTGTTTTTCTTTTGGTCTCTTTCTTCCCCCCCCCCTCTCTCTTTGCTCTCTTCCTTTTTTTTCCTCAATTTTTCTTTTCTTCTCTCTCTCTCTCTCTCTCTCTCTCTCTCCTGTTTCTTCTTTTTTCTTTTTCTATTTTTCTTTTTTTTTTTTTAAATCCTTCAGAGATGATCCCTTCCAGCATCCTCCTCATCTTACCAAAGCGTAAAGCGGACCATCGAACGGACCAACGATAAGCTCGAAAGAGCTCTCGTGATTCAAGCCGAGCGTGACGATATTCTCATTCCTCTTTTTCTTTCCCATTTTTTCTCTCGTTCTTTTTCTAGTCCCCACCCCCCCCCACCACCGCCCGTCCCCTGCCCGCGCTGAGTTAGAAACAGCCCTTTAATAGTCGATCTCGCGATCACTCTCGGGTCAGAGAACGGCAATTAGCGAAGCTTTAATGAGATAACGTAGTTTCGTGTTGAGAACATTAGACTGTGTGTGTTGTTACAAGTATATATATACATATGTCTCTGTGTGTGTGTGTGTGTGAGTAGATGAGTAGATAGATAACGTGGAAGCTCGAGTAAGAGAGAGAGAGAGGGAGGAGGGGGGAGGGGGAGGGAGGGAGGGAGGGGAGAGAGAGATAGGGAGAGAGTGAGAGGTGGATGATGCGACTAAGCTCCGAGATGTATGTGCATTCACCATGTATTACTAATTTACGCATAACTTCGTGGTAGAGAGAGGCGCGTTGAAGTTAGCCGCTTCCCGTGGAAAGACACGTTTGTTAAGAGGGGACCAGTTATTAATTAAAGCTGGAAGTAGCTTTAATCCCAATGGCATCTCGTCTCTGAGAATTACTACGATGATAAAGGTTACTTTCAAATTTTTAATACCCCTCTTTTCCTATTGTCAATTACAGTCGACGGATGAACTTATAATAAAAAATTAGATTCGACGATTTTAAAAGCAATTGACCGACTTATCATCGTTCTGCGAAATTCTCTCTCTCTCTCTCTCTCTCTCTCTCTCTCTTCTTTTCTTTTCTCTTCTCTGTTTTCCTTCTTTAGTAATAACCCGCGGATCGATTCATAATTACGTCGTTTCCAACCTTCCCTCCACTCCCCTCCACTCCACAACACTCCACTCCACTCTGTCCCCTCCCACCCTAACTCCCTCCTCCCCACCCCTCGGATACGATATTCAAAGTGTTATTGTTCATTTATAAAGAGAGCCATATATCGCCGTGTATCGCGCTTTAATTTATTCGATATTACCGGCGAACGATGAAATTCACGTTTAAGCACACGGGATATTCCGTAATTAAAAGAGGTGAAAAGGAGGGATAAGGGTGGGACCGGGGAGAGAGGAGGGAAGAGGAGGAAAAAGAAAGAGAGAAAGAGAGGAAGGATGAGATAGAAGGTGAGAGATGCCTCGGCAATTATCAATGCTACCGACTTTTCCACGGTTACGAGTTACGCCAACTTGGGCGAAGCTACTGCGCTCGTTGAACAAGGAGAGGGGGGGGGGGAAAGGGACCGAATGGCCGCAAGGATAGTTATCGGAATAACTTCTCTACGAAAACGAGTTTGATAACTGCCGTTATAACCGAAATCAAACCAACCGAGCTTACTCGGATTCTTACCTTAACGTTTTATCCCTTTTTCTTTCTTTTTTTCGTTTGTTCGCGCCAAAACAAAAAGAAAAAAAAAATATATGGGGGGGTTAATACGAGAGATTCGAAATCCTTCAGGAGGATTAACTTACGAAATTTTCAAAGCGACGTTTGCTCTCCCGATTCGTTGAAAGAAAAAGAATATAGTCAACTTAAGCGCTTGAAACGTTTCGAACGACGACGACGTACTACGAAAGATATACGTATTTCCATGCTTCTACGTCGGTGGAAATCGAATAACAATGGCGTGTTTTTGATGCCATCTTGCAGGATTAAGGAACGAGAACGTCGTCGTCGTCGTCGTCGTCGTCGTCGTCGTCGTCGTCGTCGTCGTTTTATAATGATCGAAACTCCAAAGAGCTCTTTGACCGCGACGCTTTTAAACATCGGCCAACGTAAAAAAAAAGGGAGTCTCTTGTCGCTGTGGCAGGGATTCCATTATAAACGTCGAGGATGTTCCGATTTTCTCGTGTCGTAGGGGCTGATTTATATATACGGTGGCGGTAGGGTGGAAAGGATAACAAAAAAGGAACGAAGAGGAAGTAGAGGAAGAAGAATAAATAAATAAATAAATAAATAAATAAATAAATAATTAATTAAATAAATATGAACGAATAAGGAAGAAGGAAGACGAGGAGAAGAGATAAGAGAGAGAGAGAGAGAGAGAGAGAGAGAGAGAGAGAGAGAGAGAGAGAGGAACCCAAGAGGAGGGAGGGAGGGAGGGAGAAAGTACACCGTTGAAGTTTGCGGTGAACGAACGAACGAACGAAGGGGGATGGGATGGGGGAGAAGTGATAAAAGGAAAAGAAAAAAAAAACAAAAAGAAAAAAAAAAGAAGAAACGTAACGAAACGAAGGAAGGAAAAGGAAAGAGATGGAAGGTAAAGGAGAAAGAGAGAGGTAGAGTTTCTTTCCTACCGAGCTCGCGTACATAACGTAAAATTTAAAAGACCAGTAGGTCAGCCGTATAAGGTACCTTAACAATGCTGACATCGGTATTTAGCCTCCGGCACGAGCTTATTCTTCTTCCAGAGGAAGCGCGTGGATAATGAAAAAGAGAGAAGAGGATAGACCGACCGACCGACCAACTGAACGACCGAACGACCGACTGAACGACCGAACGAACGAAGAAGAAGAAGAAGAAGAAGAGAAGAAGAAGAAGAAGAAGCTCGTGCCTGCCGCAAGAGAAAAAAAGGAAAGATGCCGCATAGAGTAGAGGAGGAGAGATAAAAAGTAGGAACGAAAAAAGAAGAAGAAGAAGAAGAAAAAAAGAAGGAAGATAGGAGAAGAAGAAAAAAAGAAAATTGAAAAAAAAGGAGGAACGAGAGAAAAGCGGAGGAGAAAAAGTGAGGAGGCGGGAGAGAGGGCTACGTAGAAATGGCTCGTAGAAAAATAAGAATTTCAAATCCAATTTTCCGAGGCATATTTAATAACGCCCCCTGCTTCCCACCCCTTCTCTCTCTCTCTCTCTCTCTCTCTCTCTCTCTCTCTCTCTCTCTTCACCCTTGGCCTCTTCAGCACTCTGTACCCTCTTTCAGCCACCTTTCTCCATCATCACCCATGTCTACCTTCGTCTCTCTTTCTTTCGCTCTCCCTCTCTCTATCTTTCCCTTTCTCTCTCTCTCTCTCTCTCTCTCTATCTCTCTCTCTCTCTCTTTCTGTCTTGCCACACAGTTTCCACTCGCTCGGAAGCTCGCATAGAAAATGAATAATCGAGGAATACATTACTCGTACGGTTACATCGTCGATTGAAGGTTTTGGCGGTGAACAATTTCCTCGACTACTTACGGGTTTATACTCCAACGATATTATTATTTACATTGCGATTAAACGAACGAGAGAAGAAGAAGAAGAAGAAGAAGAAGGAGGAAGAAACCAAAAAAAAAGAAAGAAAATAACACGCGCAAAAAACGAAAATAGAAAAAATAGAGGAACAAGGAATTCTTGAGAATACGAAAGAACGATATAACACGCGTTTTAAATGGACTCGCGATCAAATTAATTTTCCCGACAAAAATATTTTTTCTCCACTCCCCCCCCCCCCACCCCGTGCAATTTTAATTCGATTTGAAACGTCGATCGCGTTAAGCGTACGTACGTTAGACGAGACGAATAAAGAATTTGCCGCTCTTACATACGCATACAGTTGAAGGATAAAACGTTCTTTATCTATCTCCTCGTTCCGTTTCCTCGCCCGTACTACGTTGATAATGTTAATGAGATTCAAATATATTCCCGATCACGTTTCGATTACTTTCAATGGAATAATCAAAACGACAAATCGTTATATCAACTATTAAATACGTCGAATCGTTTTCTTTCTTTTTGTACTTTTCTTTTTTTTTTTTTTGCATCCATTCCATTTGGGATGTGGCTGCGGGGGTTGGGTTAGGGGGATGAGGGTAGGGAAGGGACGAAGGGGAGAAATATCTCTTTATCGAGGATCTGAAAAGGGATATTGAAATAAATTTTTCGTTCGAAACGTTAATCGAAATCGTAGTTAAGGCACGAGGCAAAGCTTCATATAATCGGATAGCCTTCAATCGTAAACGATTTTTCACGTCATTTTATACGTTTTCCTTTCCTCCATTCCGAATATATCGAGTTAAAACGATCGACAGAAAGTTAAAGTCCGAGGATTTATCAATGATAGGAATTCGTTGAGCTCGTTGTGTCATTCACGGTTTCCCCGGTTGTGTGACGTTGGTACTCTCGTTAATTCGATTAACATCGTTCCGATCGACGTCCAATATACGTAAAAAGGGATGGTACGAGCTAGCCCGTTAACAAAGTTACAATAGAATATATTATATTAATTCGACGATGGATAATTGTTACTACAATTCCACTCCTATATTAATAGGACAAACCGGTAAATAGTTTCGACGGAATTACAAATCTAATAAAGCTCGCATTCCCGGCTAGACGTTATCGAATGAACGCATATACAACGATCCACGCTTCATATATATATATATATATATATATATATAGATACATAGATAGATATATAGATAGGTAAGTACTTATCTATATGCGTATGGGTATATCCGTTCTTTTTCTTTTTAACATATCAAACGAAGTTCTTCATTTATTTCCCACTTGACGTTTAAATTGAAAAAGAGCAAAATAATCGCAGAGAGAATGAGAGAGAGAGAGAGAGAGAGAGAGAGAGAGAGAGAGAAATGCCAAGAAAATACGTCGAATCGCGAAAGCGTTTAAAGGTTATCCTGGAAAGAGAACACGGCGTCTCGTACATTCGTTGCTACTTCCAATTAGCCTCGATTCTTTGAGGCTCAAGACCTCAATCAATTTCCCGGAACACTAGGTCACAGATGCCGCCAATTACGTTCTGCCAATGGCGCGCCATCTTTTTCTGCCATCGGGGCAAGGAGAAGAGAGAAAGGAAGGAAGAGAGAGAGAGAGAGAGAGAGAGAGAGAGAGAGAGAGAGAAAAGGGCAAGGACCAAGAGCGCCCTTCTTAACCGTCGATATCCTTGCGCACCGACGAAATGATTTTTCTCCTTTGGGAGTGCCGACCGAGTGCCGTTCGAGCGGAGGAAAACCATTTGACGACTTTCCTCCAATAATTGTCGTGAGAGTCTAAGACCATTACACGAGATCGTAGCGTTCACATTGCCTTCTTCCTCCCCCCTCCCCTTTCGCCCCTCCCCCTCCCCCCTAACCCACTCCTTCCACCTCATTCCACCTCCTTAATATTTTCTTTCTCTCTTCTCCACCTCTTCTTCATCGTGCTCTTCTTGCTCTTCTTCTCTCTCTCTCTCTCTCTCGTTCTCTTTCTCTTTCTCTATATTCCCCGCGACCCAACCAGCTCGCTCCTTTCCTCTCCCTTTTTTCCGCTTCCAAAGCTCCGGCCGCCTTCCTTTTTTCCACTCCACGATAGGTAATAATTTTTCGATTCGATAAATCCGATACGCGAGAAACGGTGAATTACTGTTACAGCAGTAAACGGAAACGTTTAAAACGCTGCCGTTTTGCACCCACCCTCTCCAACCCCTTCTCCTCTTACTCCTCTCCACCCTCACCATATCCTTCTCTCTACGATTCTCTTTTTCTATCGCTCGTAACACGAGTCTGCCTTTGACGTAGAAAATACACGATACTGCCCGTCTCTCTCTCTCTCTCTCTCTCTCTCTCTCTCTCTCTTTCATTCCTTTATTTCTTTCTCTTCTTTACACACACTTATCGCTAAATCATCAACGATCCCTTAAATATTTTGCAGCTTGTCGAGTAAATTCAAATATGAATTTTGTTAGAAAAATCTGATGTAATATAAGTCCCTCCATACGATTCCACCTCGATAACGTATCCACTTTTTCTACCTTATAAATTTCGATTCGACTATTATTAATCGTTAATTCGTACGTACGTCCGATTCAATTATTAAAATACTGAGTTTTATTTCGCCCTCGAGTTGAAATCGTAATA